>JAAWXA010000018.1:3913780-4037068 GCA_038090715.1 Florisuga fusca | reverse complement strand
GCGGGTGTCTGATGGCGGCGGCCGCCGAGGTTGGGGCCGGGCCACCGGGGCGCTCCCAGCCACGAAACCTTCCCTGTGTACGGGGACAGAGAGCGCCCAGAGCCGTCTCAATGCGCTTCTGTCGCTCCACAGCCCGAGGCAGGGGGAGAGAGAGGGTGCCTGAGCGGGCAAGGTGCTGCTCAGCGGCCCCCGGTGCAGAACTTCAAACCCAAAAACCAGTCCCCGTCAATGGGGTGATCCGAGAAGCTTGGGTCCCCTCCCAACAAATAACGGAGGGGAACTAGTTCAGCGCTCAGCTCCGGGGATGGGTTTTTCCGTGTTCAAATCAGATTTGGTGGGTGTCAGTTGTATGTGAGAGCCTCGCTGCTGTTAACGTGATGGCAATATCGCCGGGACAGCTGGTGCCGAGACACCCCTCCGTTTTGTTTGGGTGTTTCTCTTGACGAGCCAGATAATTATTTTGTAATCTCTTCAACTTTGTCAGAGCCATTTATTAGCTGTAACAGGTTTATTCATGCATATTTACATTTTGCGGGGTTTGAAATAGTAGTTTGTATTTTATGTTTTAAAGATGCAGACCATGCTCACTTGATCTACAGCTTTGTGATATTCTGGTTTAAAATCAAAATTGTTTCAAGTTGAATATGTATAGAATCAAATATCGCTGGGGTAATAGTATGTTATTTTGTCACTTTATAAATTACAAATCAATTTTATAAAAAAACCCACTCGATTTCCTCAGTTGGATCTTTCATTTCGAGTCGGGGAGACGTGCAGGAAGGTCTATTTTCACGCAGCAGTGAGTTTTATTGGGCTCACCCGTCTCGTTTAAAACAGGAGAAAGTTGGCGTGGTGAGGGGCAGCGATAGTCCGGGCCAGGGGCAGCTCTGAGGCGCAAATCGCCCCGGGCCGCCCCCAGCCTGGGCTTTTCCTGCACCTTCGTTCCAGGCGGACATCGCCTCTGGCCGAACCCGGGTGGGACTCCCAAGCCCCCTTCGCGACAAGGAACTGATAAAACCCTTCCGGACCGCGGTCCGGAGACAACAGATCCCACAGTGAAACGAATATTTTAAAATGAACAGGTTGTAATTTATCTAGCTATGGATTTTTTTTTAATTGTCGCTCTACCTTTCCCCAGCTGATCTCCCTATCTCTGAAAAACCTATTTTGCAAAGCAGCTTAGGAGCTTCGCTCGCTCAAAAGTCCTATTCCTTATAATCGGGGCTATTTTGAATAGCTCTATCAGCGATCTCAATATGGTTTTCGTTTGATGTACAAATTCCTAAGGGAATTAACCGTTTCTTTTAGGCTGCAGCCTGTCGCCTATTTTAAACCATAACTATTATTGTATCCCCATCAATTTCATACAACAATTTTATTCTTCACCCTTTTCCCCTGCCACGGGAGATGTACTGTCTTTAACATAAGCAAGATTTTCCCAGTTTCTTTTATATAACAGAACAGGAGGGGGAGGGGGCAGTGTCTGCCTTTTTTTGCCTCTGGCATGTAAATTTGTTGTTCAAAATTTTTGGAGTATATCTTAAAATAAAAATAACATATGCTGCCAATTAAAGCTGCCGTAGATTATTCGGAAACAGCCTCCGGAGAGGCTGAGAGCGACGCTTTACGCTGGGAGCGGAACCCTGCCGGGGCGGGGGACAGGGCCGCGGTGCGCCCCGCGAGATCTCCGCTTCCGCGGACTTTTAGGAGCAAGGGGGTTTGGGTGGCCTCAGCTGCGTGGTTTTGGGTCTGGCGAGGGGAAGAACGAGGCTGGCGACGGGGCCCTGCGGGCTGGCCTCCCATCAGCGCGCCTGGGAGCAGGTGCTTCCCCACGGGCGCAGGTGGGAACGGCCCAGCCTCCGCGGGGCGCCGCTCCGCGCCCGCGGGAAACAGCTCTCTCCCTTTCCGCCCCCCGCAGCCTTCGATGGGGTGAGGGGAGCCGCGACCCGCTCCGCCGTCCTCTCCGACGGCGCGGGTTGAGCGGTGCAGGTGGCAGGTGGGTGAGACGCACGGGTCGCCCCCTTCCGCAGGTGACAGTCCTACGTCCTCCCTAAAGCCCCCCCACGGCGGCCGAGAAGCGTGTCGGCCTGTCTGTCCAGACCATACCCATGCGTGGGGCCACAGGAACAGCCCACACCGCGGATCGGGGCTCCAAGAGCCTCAGGGGCCCTGCAGAGGCTCCTGGCGGAAAGCTGTAGCCCGTCGGGCAGAGAACGCAACTCCCGCCAGGGCGGTGACCCCTTCACGCCCGGCGGAGCCAGGAGCCTCTCTCTCCACAGGGAGGGAAGAAGCTTCCCAGGGGAAACCTCCCTCAAGTGCCCCGGAGCCCGACGTTTCCGTCCCGGTGGGCTCATTGCCTCGCCGGTACGCCCGGGAGAACCAGGTGCCGCACGGGGCCGGGAACCTGGGGCAGCAGCCAGCGGTCCCATCCATGGGAAATTCTTCCCCGTCCAGGAGGAAAACGGACAGAGCTGAGGGTGTGGAGCTCGGGCAGGGGTGGCAGGATCCCCCTGTACATCCAACCCCGCTTCTCAATCGCGGAGACGGA
This sequence comes from Florisuga fusca, assembly GCA_038090715.1. NCBI lineage: Eukaryota > Metazoa > Chordata > Aves > Apodiformes > Trochilidae > Florisuga > Florisuga fusca. The sequence goes on along the minus strand of JAAWXA010000018.1, from coordinate 4,034,520 downwards.
GGGCGGCAAAGGCGGGGAGCCTGGCGCAGCCCGCAGCCCTGCTGCTTCCTCTTTCACGCTTAAAAACAAAACAAATCCTAATTTAGACCCCCAACACCCCGGACCGTGTTTACATCCCCCCTGCTGCTCTCCCCGCGAGTGTTGCTTTTCCAATTGTTCCGATTAACCTATGGGGCTCCTGCGCGGTGCGGAGCCTCCGCGGCGGCCGGGACGGCGCGGTCCCGCCTAATTGGCTTATTGGGCTCCCCTCCGCCCGTCCCCCATCCCGGTAAGGGGATCTGAACAGCATCTTCTCCTGTCGTGCCCAGGAACTGCTTGAAAGCCCCTCCGCCAAGAGAACACGGCAAATCACAAGGTCAGCAAATCTAAAGGAGGCGACTGAAAAATATCACAGCTTATTGCAGTAGGGAAAACCCCAGGAACTGCAACTCAACCCCCCACTTCTACCAAACAGCGGAGGGGGCGCATATATGAATTAAAAGAAAACAAAAACAAACAAACAATCAAACAACTCCCCCTCCCCTTAAATAAAACCCCAGCCAACCAAAAAACCAAACCAAAACAAACAAAAAACAAAGAAAAAAAAGGGGGGGANTGTCCGTCCCTCCCTCCCCCCCCGCTCCCCTCTTTCTGTGACCTGCCTAGATTATTAGTAAGGACATCTGTGGCTGGCAAGGGAACAAGTGTTACCAAAACCAGAACCGGCTGTTTTTCCAAATGAGCAATATGTTAATTCCTCATCCCCCCTCTGGTTTCTTTAAAACCTGGCACAAATACATCAATAGCGGAGAATAAGGAGCCTTTGCAGAGAACAAGTGGCAGTTTTGAATTTACCTTTTGTGTGCGCCTCAGATGCAATCTTGAGGCATTTTTTCCCCTCTCTCCCACAGAAAAAAGATTGTTAATCTGCCCTATCTTGGGACCCAAAAGGATTGGAGTGGAGTAGATATTCACTGAAATCACATAGGGGAATAAGGGTCTTGCTTTATTGAATCATCAAATCCCAGGAATGAAGCTCTTAATTAATTATGGGTGCTAAAAATTCAGGCCAGCTGTTTCTTTTTACTTGGCTCTGACAGAGAAAGACAAAGTCTACATCGAGATCTTCTAAGGCGGATTCAGCATAAATCAGAGCCCTCGGCGGCGCTCCCGGCCGCGGCGCGGCCCCGCGGTGACAGATGGCGCATTGTCCCTGCATTCCTCCACCGCGCCTCCGCGGGCGCGGAAGAGGCGGCGCGACCCGGCCCAGGGACCTTTCTCCGTCGGGGAAAGAGTTCAGCCGATGCCGGCGAGGGCCGGGCCAGCCCCCGCCCCGACAAGGTGTCGGCCCTGCCCGACGTGGCGGCCACGGTAGACGGCTCCTGCGTTGAAGCTCCTGACCCCGCTCCCGGACTAAAGCACCCTGAGCAAAAGCCCCACCGTGGCCCCTGATGCAGCCAGCACCCTGGGCTCCACCTCCAGAAGAGCGCGTAATGCTGACCTGAGGGGACCTGGGTCCCCCCCAGACGTGGGCGTTGGAGCGCGGTCCCCCTGGAGGGTTGCTCCAGGCTCCGGGGCTCCTTCCCGCAAGGCCTGGGTGCAGCGGGTTTCGCAAGGGCACGGAGAGACGAGCAGGAGGTGCGGCTCCACGGCTCGGATAGGTCACCTCGCTGCCAGCCCCCGGCCCCTCTCTTTGGGGTGGCTGCGTTTGTTCAGCGCCAGTTACTCAAGTAACGGGGGCCGCCCCGCATTATTTTCACGGCTGATTTGCAGACGCAGGGACAGACAGAGGGACCCGCGGCAGGGAGACTGCCGGGGTCTGCCCGAACCCCTCTCGCCTCCCCTTGCCCGTTTGCTGGCAGGGAAATCATTGCCGGTTCAGCCCGGCCAGGAGAAACGCGGCGGGGCCGCCCAGCATCTCCCCGGGGTCCTGCCCCGCCGGAGCAGCTCTCGGCCCGGGGCTTCGCTTCTGGGCGCTGCCAGACTCCTCAGCCAGAGATCTCTTCACCTCCAACTACTAGAAAATAAATGTCCTCTGCATGGCGTTACTCATCTGTTATAATTAGAGCATGTGCGAACTCGCAGCGTGCCGGGAGCCCGGCACTTGTGCAATAACCACCTCTTTCTGCCGCGGTGGTGCTGCGCGTCCGGCCCGGCAAGGGGCCCGGCTTGGGGCCGCCTCCTGCCCTGCGCCGGCCCGGCTCGGCCCTGCGGCCCGGAGCCCGTGGGGGAGGAGGGGGTGTCTTGGTCCAGACACCTCTTTTACAGTGAAATTGGCTTTTATTTGCTTAAAGCAAACCACAGAGCTCTCCACGCTCATGCCTGATGGATGCAAATGTAAATGTGCACTTATTTAATTGGATCAGGTCCCAAGATAAAAGAGATAAACGGCTCCCAGTTTGCCAAGTTATTTTCAGAGGCATGCAGTGGTGTGTGGAGGGAAAGTTAATGAAGAGGAGAAGAGACACACTGTACTTAAAATACCTGGGGTCTAGACTCGGGAAGGGAGAAGCCTCGGACTCCGTCACGGCGGAGGGGCCCTCGGGTCCCCGGTACTGTGCGCAGCCCGGTTCGGCAGAGCCGCAGGTACCCACAGGTAACCGCCTCACCTGAGCCCTGGCGGGACGGGGGGAGGCTGCTCCGAGGAAGGCAATTAATGCCTTTCCCCCCCTCCCCTCCCACTAAATTGCTCTCCGTTACTGCTGTCTCCCCTTGTTCCTCCCCGTGTTCGACATCCGAATGCATGAGACATTAACAGACGGTTATTGATACAAACATAGTTTTTGTTGCTAAAGGCCTTCCAAAACAAATTCTCCGGCTGAATGCCAATGTATGCATGTTGGCTGGTGACAGCTGATTAGTGAAATGATTTACGGCCAACTTAAAAAAAATGATACTGTCAAAGGCAGCAATTTGAAAAAAAGATAAGACAGCACAGCCTCAAGGCTTTACACTGTAAAGCCACTCAACAAATCTAAACCTACACTACAAATACCTGAAACGCTCAAGGAATCAATTGGTCGCAGATTAAATACACTCTCTATTCTGACTCGTCCTGGTAATCCGCAGCTCTCCACAGGAGCAGCCCCTCATTTTATGCCTTCAGCCTCACCTGCAGCAGGACCTGCCCCTGTCCAGGCTGCCCCGCCAGCCTCCCAGCATCCCCACGATTGGAGACTTAGGCTGCCTTTTTGTTTCAAGACTTTTTCTCTCATTAATTGATTAAAAAAATCCCTCCTTCCCTCATTTCTCTGTAGCTCTTCTTCATAAAGAAAGCTTTTGCTCTGCAATAAAGTAAGAGACTTTGATCCCAGATCATCCTCTTAGGCCTTCCAGCTGAAATCAGTGGAGAAACTATGTGGAGTTATTGTTCGCACTTGCTGCACTTCTGATTCAGAAAGGGCTGATTTATTAGCTTGTCAAGGGAAGCATTGTTCAGGAAGGCAATCAAAAAGCACTTACCTAGCTAAACTAAAATTACTGCCTTTTCAGTGGCTAATTTGTATAACTCCCATGGAGGAACTTGGGAAGTGTTTGATGAGGCATAAAATGATGATTAATGAATTTATTGGCCTGCTGCTCATCAAATAGGAGTAGTATATCTTTCCTCTATTGGGCGGTGGGTCTAATGCTACATGTCTGTGTAAAGCAAGTCCAATATGATCTCCTTTTTAGCCCCCTTTTAACCCCTATGACCTGAAGAATATCTCTATGTAACAGAGGCAACATCAGGGGACTGCAGAGACAAAGAGCCTGCTTGATAAAACAGTAAATGAGAAACGCGAGGAAAGTTGCTGCAGGGACAGATCTGCTCAGTTTTCAGCTTTCAATCACTTTGACTACTGAAGTGGGAAGAATGTAGAAACTAGATAAGGTGTGAGAAACGAAAAGAAAATGACAAACCAATTTTAACTTTCATAAAGGATCCAGCCAAACAACTTCATTGCTACTTGAAAGAATGAACGAGTGCAAAGAAGTGCCAGGATTCCTGAGCAATCAGGCATGCTGCAGCCCCTCACCACCTGGCTGTGCAGGAGAGATGGGCAACCTGCCCTCAGACTGGCTATACCCAGGGCTAGCCTCAAACTTAATCAGTGATCCCACCTGATGTAGCCATTTGGAGGCCATAAATTTTATATTCTTTTTCCTCCACTCAAATAGCTTGGGGCTTTCTCCTCTGATCAGTGTTAACAGATTGAATCAGTTTTTTGGGGCTAAGGGCTTCTGAGACAAATTGCATACTTTCCCCCCTTCAAAAGCCCATACTTGTGATCCAGTGCCCGCCTGCTTACACACCTGACTGACAAGGTATCTTATGCTTGACACAATGCTGCTTTGAACAGGTTAAGACCCCCAGAAGATCAGAAACATTGTTGACATTCTCAAAAACTTGTTAAAATAACTTTGCCTGAGATTTGGAGTCTAAGATCTTCCTGGGATTGAATTAATTCAGCTCTTACCTTCCAAGCAAAATTCCCCGTTCCTACAGCTCTGAAGTTTGTTGGAGGACCTGCAACTTGCACATCTCCCAGCAAAGGTGCACATGCCTCAGCTGGCACCCACTGTCAAAAAGGCAGCTCCTTTTGCTACCCTTTGGGGCATTACAGAAGGACCCTCAGGCCTGAGTGTCAGCAACCCACGGTACTGAAGCCTGAGAAGGTGCAACAAGAACATTTTGCAGAACCACGAAAGTAGCCATCAACACTCGCTGAAATGTTGTGATATTCTCCAAAAAAGCTCAAAAGAGCAGGAAATGGTAGTATGGAGGTGCCTGGAGCAGCCTCTCTTCCTTCTTTGCCCCTTCCCTTTGTGCCTCTGCCTTCAAAGCCAGAGAGCAGCCAGCTCTGTGCTCCTTCAGAGGGGAGTCAAGAATTAAAAGCAGGCTCTGGGTGAAGCAATGGGAAACTCCTTCCCTTTGCTGACTCTTTGGGTTACGATTCAGTCTTGTGCATTTTTCCCTTTCTGTGACATGTTCTGGGCTGCATTAGGAGGTGTCTGTTTCTGAAGAGCTTCATAAGCTGCTTGAGAACTGTCTGAGGTTGGACAGAACCTAACACTGACTCCATCAGACCAACTGGCTGCTGTACACCTTTTCTTGTGGTGTACATCTCAGCTCTGGAAGGCAGGAGAATAGCTGTCATTAACTTTAAGGGACTTCAGCTCATATTCTCTGTGAAAGGTAAGTTCAGCTGTTCCATGCTAGGTAATAATTGTAATTTCACACATTCTTGCTTGCCAGATGCAAGGCATACAGCACACCAAGAATATTCCGTCTTCCAGATCTATTTAGAAATGAATTTTCGAATGACAGAAGGAAGAAACTCCTGACCAATCTTTTGGTTCCCTCAGTGGAGGCTGTGGGAACAAATCAACCCAAAATGTCCCCAAGGCTACACACTGGCTTCCCTCAGCAAAAGCAAAAAGTCACCCACCTGATGTTCACAAGATAAGAAAACGTTCATTTTAATGCTCCCAAATTAGTATTTGTCTGAAACACTTTCCACTGGAATGATCATCTGGAAAAAAATGTTTATAAAAACCCTCAAACAAATAGCACTCTTCTGACACAAGCCTACTGTCAATGTACTGCTCAACAAGTTTTATCTGCAAGTCCTTGACCTGTGACTGCTTTTACAAAAGCTCTCTGTTCATTAGCAATTTCAGGTCACTTTAAGTACTTGTGTCATGAACACATAGCACAGCCGTAAAATACATGTATTAAACACCAGCTGCATTAATATAGGGGCTTATTTTCCTCCACTTGGCTCACAAAAGCAACATGATCTTACACGTTGGTGAAAAAAAGACAGTTATATTTGCATAATTACAGCAATATTGTAGGTCTTCAGTGCAACAGACCTCAGAGGCTGATTTACGACCAAGTATGTATGGCTAAAAGTTACCAGGCTGGGTAGTGTGCATAGCATTAGACAATGACAGTTTTGGGGCATAATTGCTTTAATGTGGGCAATTAAGACTAAGTGCATGTGATTTTAGTGTCTGCCCTACATTCCTCTGAAGGATGACAATGATCAATACACATGATTTGTAAGTCTCTTCCTATTGATCGAATGGTAAAATGTTTGACCTTCCTTTGAGGAAGTAATTTCCTAAATTATGACACCACATAAAGTCTTTCTTGGTTCAGAGGTGAGGGGTAATGGTGCTCAGAATTAGAAAAAAAAAACACAAAACAAAACCTAAAATAATTTCTCCCCCTGTTCCTGAAATTAAGTCTCTTGTCTACCAATTTGCAGACTTCACCTGTGGAGGGAGGAGTCTGGCACATTTGTCTCTGAAATTATCAGAGGGAAAAAGCTGAACTGCAAAGTCAGTCCATCTCTACAAGAAATCTCTTCAGGAACTTTATCTGTTTCCACCTCTATGCCCAGTCATCAGGAAGCTCTTGAGCACAAGGTCTCTGTTGTTTGCGAGGAGCTGAAGGAAAACGTGCAGCAGCAAAGTTGGGCAAAGCCAGCACTCTGAGTGCTGCAGCAGCTGGGACACGTGGTGGGGCTTCCTGGGCTGCCTGCCAGACTTAATTTTGCTTTGCATGCTCAGTACCAAATAGCCTTCACTATATCACATTAGCAGGTACAAAAAGAAAACAACAAAGTGTTCATGAAAACATGTTAGCTGATAAACAGTAACTTAGTTATGGCTGAGACACCTCCTCTGTGCTACAATTGTCATTCTAAATGTATGCAGTAGCAAATTAAATCAAAATTAATAGGTACCAATGCACTGAGATGTGCCCTGCTCCAGGGGCTGCTCTGTGCTGCCCAGGGGAATGGTGGTTCTCCCCAGTCACCCCAAACCACACACACAGGGCAGAGCTACCACACTGAAAATCTATTCCCTGGGGGGTTCTGGTATCCCAGAAGGAGATTGGAAGACCCACACAGACATCCCCTCAGGAGTTACTTCACCAGCATGTTTTCACACAGCAGCAGTGCTTCCTGGCATGCCCTTCACTGAGTATACAAATGCTCAATCAAATCCAGTGTTACAGATGTCCTAGTTCAATACCAGAATTTTCCACAGTCTTTTTGGTTTTGAATTTTCTGACCCCACTTGGTTGGGGTGTGATAGCAGTACAGCCATGCACAGCCTTCCTCAGAACTGCTAGATGCAGTGAAAAAGCCTGAAGTAGCCAGCTGGATCTCAAGTCTTGGGGTCACTCGCCAAAGCCTTTTGCTTAGTTTTGTACACCAATCCATTTGTGCTATCCAGGCAAAGTCAACCATTCAAGTGTCCAGCTAAAAACTGTCCAAAATCTACTATTAAACTGTTCAGATTTCACCTTTTCAAGCAAAACCACGATTTATGTACAATCTTTTCTAGATTTTATCCTTTTGCATTGAGCTGCTCTCTCTGCTGCATCCCTCTGACAAGCCTTCACAAAGTTAGCCACTCTTCCTGCAGTAATACTCCATCACCTACAAACACCCCAAATAATACTCCAACATTAACCAGAACCTGAGTGAAAAATGTCATGTTCTCCATAAAAGTCCACCCTTCACTAACAGCTGAGGAATATGCACTCCTCACCAAAGCCAAACACACCAGCAGCTGACTGACAGTTAAAATCCCATGTCCTGGGTGTTACTGTAGGTGTCAGCTACTGCAGAAATGGGTCTGGAATTTGCAAAGCACACAGCCTATGGTTTAATGTGGCATTTTATCAGTGAATATGTGTTCTCCCTGGAAGAACTGTACAAGCAAAAGCTGTTTAAGGACACACCAGTAACTATTTTTCAGGTCTCTGACAATAAGAATAACAAGTGGTACCTGTGTTGTGGTGTAGGATTCTGCTGTCCATCTCTTCCCCTGTACATTTTCTCCCTTGTCTGTTTTCTTCTCTGCCCCTTCAGGTGCTGCAGGAAAGAGAGAGAAATATTTAGCATGGGATTAATAACTCCAGCGTCCCTCTCCCCAAGTACAATTCACCCAAGCCCACAGACATGCTGGCAGCTCACTTTGTCCCACTTTACCAGCACGTGTGTTACCTCAGCATTTTCTGCCCCAAACCCACCACTGGCCCTTCTGCTGTGCTTCAAGATTCTCACCCACCCTGCCCTCCCTGGGCTACCTCAGCGTTTCCCGATGAGCCCCGGGTGCTCTTCCAGCCCTGAGGTCCCTCAGCATTTCACTGCTCCCTCCTTGAGGTACATCCACCATCACCCCACGTGCTCTCAGGTCTGGCCCTGTCCTCACCCTGCAGTGCCTCGAGGCTGCTCCACCAGGGCTGATGCCATTCCCTCAGGCCTGCTTCACTCCTCTGCCCCACTGCCATCACCCCAGCCCTGCCCAGCGGGGCTTCCATCCCTCAAAGTCACTCTTGTGTTTCCTGCCCACATCTGGCACACTCCAGGGGCTGCAGAACCCCCTCCCCTCCCCACTCTGTCCTGGCCAAAAGCAGCCAGCTGCATCTGGAGTCTGAAGGTCATTTGCAGAAGCCACTTCTGATTAGCTTTCCACAGCACTCCCAACTGCACCATACAGACACATTCAAATTTGCCCCCATGCTTCAGGCTACCTACAACCTGTCCAAAACCCACCTAAAAGCTGCCCAGATGCCACCCATTCACATTAAACTGCTGCCTTGCTCTCTGTACCACCTCTCCAGCCTTCACAAAGTGAGCCACTCTTCCTGCAGTAACACTCCTGCACCAAAAAATTCCTGTCTGTGGCCTCTGACACTGTCCCTGCGGGTCACCTCTGCACAACCCGCTGGCAGGGACACACAGGCCTGGCCCCTCCACAGCCAAAGCTCAAAGTCACTCTGGTGACTGGTGACAAGCTAAAGCAGCAAGTGCAGCTCAGTCTGTTTTTCACCACCTTACCCAAACCCGAGGCATCCCCAGTGTCACACCTTGTCCCATGACCCCTTTCTTCTCCCCAGCTTCTGCGCACCCGGTGCCCCACATCCCAGTTCTGGGTGAGGAAAACATCTGGAGCATGCATGATCTTTGGGTACAAGGTGCTTGCTTTCACCCTGCTGGTGAAGGCAGTGTAATGGACAAGAAGGACAGAGAGGCTGAAACAATTACAATATGGAAGGTGGAAGATGTAACATACCATAAATCATGTAGCTAGCGAAAATCATCCTATTTACTGGTTGTTGTGCCAAACGCACATACCACACAGTCCCACTCTTAAATCCTTTTTCGTAAGAAGAGACCATCAAAGAGTTCATAAATTCCTCAAAACAGCAGTTATTGAACAATGACTTGAAACTACAAAGCAGTGAGAATTCATGGTTTGAAAAAAGTGCAGTCAAACAAAGGGCAGACACTTGCTGAGAAACTGAAGGTAAATCTGCTTGCCAGACCTGAGAGGACAAATTCTCCTGGAGCTCACCATCCACTGATGAAGTATCCCTTGTGAAAACTTCTTTTTTTTCTAGCCAGAATTATGCTGGGACACCAGTTACAGACAGATGTTCTGGTCTGAACAGGACTACTCTGGAAATGGCTCAAAATCTTCACTCCTCCACCCCTTACCCTACTTCATGCCTGAGGCCTAGGACTGAAGTGTCCAGCTCTGTACAATAATCAGCTTGTATCTGGATTTTAAATATTCCTTTTAGTTTTCTTCAAGGTGCTTAATGATCACTGCAGAGGCTTAAGGTTCACCAGATGTCTCATTCTTGAGAAACCTTACAGATCACAACTGTAACACTCCACAGCACACTATAGTCACTCTTTGTTGTAAATAAATAATCATCATCATAATAATAATTACACATACATGAATAAATAGGAAATAAATACTTATACACCCAGGTTCCCGTTTTCTTATTGGTGGTATAATTAATTCCCTTGTCAGTAATGCATTCCCAGCAGGTTCCCATGTACCTGGGATACAAGCACTTGGGTCCCATTTCTGGATGACTTCATCTGAGTTGGAGATGGTGTTTATCATGGGAGACTGCACCAGGAGCAGAGGATGGGAAACTGTTGGTGGCAATACCAATCAACTGCTAAGCTTGAGAAGAACAAGTTAGGGTCCCAGGCAGGGTACTGGGTACACCTCAGTGCTGAGAAAGCTGTTTATGCTCCATTTGGAAAACTTCCCTGCACAATATATTCAGATAGATTTGTTTTCATTGCTTCTCACTTAAACTGATTTTTATTTGGCTATTTCATTTTTTTTTCCACGTCAGAGTGGATTTACTCTGCATTTGAATTACACGTTACCATTCTTATCCTAGGAACGTGCAGAAACTGAGATATCCAACATCTTATGAAAGACTCCTTGAGGAACGAACACGAGAAAATGAAAGCTGCTATCTGCATACCAAGATATAAGAACTGTTGTCAGTAAGCAACCCCACAAATCTCCAACCTATCAAGATAAATCTATCAGAGGAGGAGAAGAAGAACATCAAGTGGGATAAAAGTACATCTTAGTGAAGAACAAATTGAAATTGAGCTACAGATTGGCACTGGGCCTGCTGAAGGCCCAAGGGTGGTGTTAAAGCTGGGGCAGAGTTTGGCAATTTGGCATGAAAAGCAGTGGCCAAAGAGACTTAAGGGGGGACTCTGGCCACCAGCACAAAGCTAATGGGCCCTCAGCACAGGCAGGGGAACCACAACCCACAGAGCAGCTTACGCTGCCATTGTGTGACAGAGGAATCTGGATAACTGCAGAGATTGTACCAACCTGCTGGCTAGCTGCTGGCACATCAGCACATGCTAGAAAGCAGAAAGACCCTGGTCCCTGGTGGCTCAGAAAAGGAAATCTCTGCCACTGAGAAGATGGGAAGGCTCAGCAGAACAGGGACAATGATGGGAGAGCAAGGAAGATTGGTGTTGTGGCACTGCCCTGCATGGGGAGACAGGAGGAGAGACCAAACTAATTAGTCCCACTTTGCCTTTTCTCATTGCTTCTCTGTGGGTCAAAATAAATATCAAGGTTTTAACCTGCCCCAGTAACATACATTTCTCCATTTTTAATTTCAACATACTGTGCTGTGGAAGGCCTGACCTTGGACTGGGAACCAAGCCACTGGGTATTCTCTGGTTAAACTCCCCAGCTGCTGAGGTCTGATGTCAAGGTTTTCAACTTAAAAGGTAAGAGCTGCTGCTAGAGTTTTCTCTGAATCTTCTTCCTGTAGAACCTGTTTCCAGGTTCTGTTCAGCCTAAACCTTCCAGGTTCTGAATATGCTCCATCTTCTCACAGGCCCACTATATAACCTTCACCTGACCTGGAGGTAGCACCTGTACCTGGGTGTGCATCTGGCAGGGATTCAGTCACCTGAAAAGAGGGCTCTGTGGTGTCTTAGACCCCTCCAAGGCATCCAAACTATGCCCATGAGACACAGGATCTTTAAGATACCTGCACTGGGCAGCAGCTGGAGGCTAAAAGCCCCAGCTCCTTGAAGGAAAGAGCACCTTAAATAAAAGAAAAAGGTGTGAGTTAATCTGAGCCCTAAACACTTTTGATAGTCGATAGCAAGAAAATGCATTTTATGACATGATTCATTTCCTCCTAAAATCAATGCCTAAAACTAATCAGAGGATTTACATACTGAAAGTGCTGATCTTGCTCTACGGACTGTCAGGAGAGCCCAGGGGGACTAAATCAGGTGTCTGTGAGGTGGATGTCTAAAGCTGGGTGAGATGACCTCCCCCAAAGCTACGTATGGACAGGCCCCTTCCTGCTAGCTATGTGTCTTCAGAATCATAAACCCAACCTCACTGATCTGAATCTAACAAAAACCTGTACCTAGTGTAAAATAAAGATAGCACAATTACTTCTACTGACTCTAGAAATCACATAAATGAGTATTTAAAAATAATCACTTGTGAAAATCTTTATGGTCCAAATATCTCTATTTCAAAACTCTGAATGCCATTATAGTACACAATAAAACTGTGTAGTGGTTACTATAATAAATGAACAAGATCTTGGTGGAACTTTACTCATGAACACTTCTTTGTTTCTTTCTTTTGGTTTGGCTTTAATATTTATGGACTAAGGTAAAACTCCCCGATCCTTGCTGAGGAATGCCCACAACCACATTTTAAACACCGAGCCATTGAAGTTGAAGAGACTTCAACACACAATTAAAGTGCATTGTTAAAGCAGGACAGGTTCCTCACACACAACTGTACATAGGAGATCAGGCCCCAAAATATAATAATTTCTAAGGTGTGAAATAACATCAAATATTTGATGAGTCAAATGACTACATGAAACTAGCATTTGTATATCTTAATTACTACTTATGATGAGAACAAAAAATGGAAATGTTAAAAGGTGTCAACATAGGAATGGAAAAAGAGTAATTTTGTATGCAAAACTAGTAACAGGATTCGTGGGATTTTGCGAGTTCAAAATATAACTGACACATTTCTTTGTTGCTGTTAATTTTGTTTTGCCTTCGTACTAACTGCATCCCTTTGATGAATATTTTTAAAAATAAAATAATGGCTATCACTCAGGCTGCTTTGAAGTATTTCTGTGTTGAGCGACTGGTAGCATTTATTGATTTCATAGTGTGACACTAGAAGTTTTGATATGGGATTTTAAAAAACGATATTTGAAGTTAAAAGAAGACATCTTGATTAAAGCCAGAACAAATTGTTTGGCTGAGATTCAAACTCTGGTTCACATGCTTTTCCAAGCTTGTAGATTCACTTGCTTGGTAGGAAAGCCCATATGCTTTCAATGGATGAGTTAAAAATTCATGCCATGGAAGAGCAGGAAACTGCTTCAAAGTTGGGAACCAGCAGAACAGCTTAAACCATAAGAGAAAAAGTATATTCATAGACAGCAGAACGAGGCAGAAAGGTCTTGTGTTTAAGGAGTTTAACTCTGAGCCACAATGTGACCTTGAAACAAATCCCAGAGTCCTCTGAGCATCCGTTGCCCATATGCAAAATACTGATAATATTGTTCTCATCTTCTGCTTTACAGGAAGCTGGGAAGATGAATATCAGCAAGACGATGCTGTAAGTCATATGGCCAGCTAAAGGGATGATCTGTTGGGTTATCAGATTAAATCTCAAAGAGATTGCAATGAATGATACTGATCTGGTGGGTGAAACACTCATTACCAACAATATCCTGGGTAATTCCAGTTCAAAAGGTACCTCAGAGAACCCACCACACAGGGAACAGAGTCTGTGGGCTGGTTGCTTTTGCTGAAATGCTTGACATATTCATGGCTTCTCAAGGTGAGGGGGGAACACCTAGGAAAGGACTCACCCATATCTGGGGGCTGCTCAGTACTTCAGGATCCAGCAAAGCCCTACAGCTGCCTCCTCCTCACCAGGCCAATAGGCCTGGACAGTGTCTTATGTGTCTCAAAAAAATGGGAGTGGAAGTAGGAGTTCTTCAGCATGAACCAACATCATTAAATCCTTACAGAGACCACCTGCTTGAGCACTTGAGACCTTCTGAACAGGCACTTGTTCTTTAAATAACTGACCCAAAGCACCTGCTTGCAGGGCAGCTTCTGTATCTCAGAAGAAGGCTATCACTTCTTTGCTCAGCTATCTTCCATTGCTGGTGTCTCCAGGGATGAGACTGGCTTTTAAAAGAAACATTTACTAGAGCCATTTGGGAGGGTCATAAAGAAAAAAATAAGTTGTCAGGTTTGCAATGGAAAATGTAATAACTCACTAGCAGTCTATTGACCAAGTTGTTAAACTCTGGGGGAAGAAAAAAAACCTAGGTGAGCTGGTTAATATCAAGGCTCACCATTCAGTTCTGCATACTACAGACCATGTCAGAAGCTTTCCAGTAATCAGTAGTGCTTAAGAGAAGTCTCTGATTAACTCTTCTTTCATCTTTCTCTTTGCCATCTGGTGTTAAAGATCAAACCTTCAGTTCCTCAACTCTTTTAATCCTTGCCTGTTTGACAGCAAACTTCTCATCCATCTTAAACCCAGTGTGGGCTAGAACATCTTTCAGCAGTGGCCAGAGGGTAGATATATTATAAGATACTAACCATATTGCTCCTCTCTTTTTACTTTAGCTCTCTATTTGTTATTATAGGATATGTCTGGGTTCCCTGAGTGTTCACCTATCCCTCTACTGCAGGATAATGCTGTCCTGCTAATGCTTCACGAATTGCTGCGTCATCCCTTTCCAGTTTTGGAATGTTCTATCTGTGCTTTGCATCGCTTCTTCCAACTTTACCAGCAGCCCAGCATAGCTGTCTCCTGGGACCTCCAGCATCTGTGCTCTTACAGGAGCTCTGATGTGGGAATGATGGTGGTTTTGACAGTGCTGAGGCTGTAAAGCTTTAAGCTGCACTGCTACCAATTGCCTGTGGGTAAAGATAGCATCCTCCCTTTGACAGAGGCTGCAATAAGACAAGGATGCTCAGCCACCCTCCAGAAATCTCTGTCCTATCAGTGGGAGATGGGTAAAGACAACTAGAACCACTTGGATCAACTTGGACCTTGTTCTGATCCTCCCTTCATGGCACTCTTACAGCTATTTCTTAATAGTAGCAGGAGAAGAGCAGCTGTGATTATTTGCTACTTGGTTGACACAAAAGAAGAGGTAACACATCCCCAGCATGCTAGGGGCCATTGAGGGCCACAAGTTAATCACACAGAATGTTTAGGTAACAGCAAATGGAAGATCATCAAGATAATGACACATCTAATAATTTAAAAATCAGACATTTTTTTCAGGAAGAGAAATCCCAGTTTCTTCCTGGCTAAGAGAAGGTCATTTGTAAGATATGACTCCATGGTCCATAGGAGCCATGATCCCATCCTACCATAGTATATATTTATTAAGCATCTGTGCTCAGTAGATATGACACTGTACTGGGACAGAAGATTTTCATGTAACCTACTATCTCCCTCAAAAATGTTGGCCTGTATCCCCATGCTTGCACAAAACAAGGGGATGTAAACATGCTTTCCAAACTGATTTGAAATCTTAAATTTATGAAAAAAGTAGTCAGACTCAACTTGAATAGAGTCAGTGAGGAGAGCCAACTGCTGTCTTTGGGGGAAGAGAAGTGTGATACCTCAATGTTTGCAGACCCTTCTGCCTTGTGGTTCTGAACCTGGACTGAAGAATTTGGGTGCTAGTGCAGCATGAGCATCTTCTTTCTGCTAGGAAGAGTGTAATAAAGCATCTTTGGAAATGATCAGTTCTGAGTCAGAACCCAAGTAGCTATTGTTTGATGCTGATCAGTACCTAACAAACCAGGAGAAATGCAAAAGCACTTTACTGGGCAGAGGTAAGCAGCCTGCTTTCATATCCTGCTCTCTAGGAGTTACAGACTGATTTACTACCTAAAACACAAGGTTCAATATCCTTTTCACTGTGGTACTAATTATAACGTTAGCTATTTTCTGATTTCCATATAGGCATCTAAATCTGAATCATTCTAAATCTCAGTCTGAAGAACTTGCTGTGGCAGACAGGCCCACAGTTAAATCATGTGTTGTGTAAAAAAGCATTTTCATTTATCAACGCTGGATTTCATACCTTTAGCTATCAATTTAGCTGGCACTGGAATTCACTTAAAACATTTCTTCACAAGGTAATAGATCTTATATGTGTAAGTTCATGCTCATATGGTGAAACAGCAATCAATTGTAGTTACACTTATAAACACAATTACTCTGCAGCATCACTGCTACAGTTCCTGCAGCTCATGTTAGTGTGGAGGCAAGGATTAATATTAATGAAGACTGAGAGATGGGTGAAAATAATAATAAATGCAAACATTCTTATTAAATAGGAGGAGGTTGTGAAACACTAAACCAACTTTGGAAAGGAACAACTCCTTGCAATTTTCATTGGCTCATATCACTAAACTAGAGCCATGAATCATCCATCACTACCTTATTTCAGTTTTAAAGCAGCACAGCTTTGATTGTGGAACAGTTCTGCTGATAGAAAAGCCCGAGGGACATAATTGTGGGTCAGCTTTTCCACTTTAAAAAATTTGTTGGTTGTATGTTACATTCAGATTACAGACATGTTTTATGTTACACAGTTTGCCAAACTGCATTTTATTTGCTAAAGGTAACAGAACTATGAAAATAAATGAGCTAGTCTAAAGTTAAAGATGTGCACAGACTTCTGTTGAAGTGCTGGGAGAATACACTACCTTTCCACACTAAATTTAATTCTGCACATAATACTTGCTTGGCAAATCATGTCTTTTAAATGTGTATTTATCATCTCAGGAAGGTTAAGTGATGGCACGTATCTCCTTTTTTGAGTGCAGGCTAAGTGCTCATTTTGATAAATCTAGGTTTCCTGTAACTTGGTTAGCATAGCAGCCAACTTATTTGCCTCAGAGAAGTGTTTTCAAG
Organism: Florisuga fusca; assembly: GCA_038090715.1. NCBI lineage: Eukaryota > Metazoa > Chordata > Aves > Apodiformes > Trochilidae > Florisuga > Florisuga fusca. The sequence continues at coordinate 4,018,236 of JAAWXA010000018.1, read as the reverse complement.
ATGAGCTGGTTAATAAGTGTGCACACTGCTGTCATCTCTACAGTCCACATAGTTACTACGGTTTACTTCACACATTTAGTGAAAGTTTCTAGTACTCTTCTCCCCAGTAATACAACCTTTGATTCCCTCCACTTTTTTTTTTTTTTTTTAATAGATTTCTAAACTACAATTTCAGCTTAGGGAAAAGCCAATTCCCTCCTGATTCTCTGGAAAGATGTGAGGTTTTTCAGAGCTGCTGTTGACAGTGGGAAAACCAACACAATCTGGGCAGAATCAGCATAATCATAAATAAAAGAGTAATGTTTTGATTTTGTGCTATAAATAATGAAATAAGCACCTGATTTTTATCCAAAAAATTAAGAACCATAATTAATTCAGACATGCTTCAGGGTAGTTCTAACATGCTCTCTTTGTTCTCATGTTTTTTCTTCTCTTTGACATGGTTGCTAGGTTGCCACTGCAAAATAACAGCTATCAGGATCATTATTACCCAGTTACGTGGGTATGATGCTGTATCACGTCGTGAACTTCTTTTCTCCTTCAGAACCTGATTATTCTGCCAAACTGGGTGTGATCCCAGCCTCCCACACCAACATATTTTTATATAAGATGGAATGAGTGAATGAATGGATGAATGAATGGAGTGTGCCTGGAGGGAGAGCAGAGGCTCTGGAGGCCCCGCTAGCCCTGGCACAGCCCTGCTCTCCCTAGCTCAGAACAGAGATGCTTCTCTTGGGGAGACATCAGGAGGAAGCAAGTGATACTTGTCCATACAGAAGAAAAAATAGCTAGTTCTGGTTCTGTAGATAAAGGACTGGGGATACTTCTCTGAATTTTAAGCTTCCATAAAGGTTTACCCTTTGGAAAGGATGCCAGAGCACAGCAAAGAACAGACTGTATGGATGGCCTGAGTGGGTAAGTTTACTTCAGCAACCTCCTGAAAAAGAAATACTTCACTGTCCTCCTGGAAGACAGCAGTTCTGCTCCAAGTACTCTGGATTTCCCAAAAGTTTCATACTCTCCTCCATCTTAGTGATGCCACCTTTAGGTCTGTGAGAATAGGTGAAACTCCAATTCCAGCCAACAAATCTCATTAATCTTTCCATTTGCTGTTTTCCAAGTGAAGATGAATTATTTTTTCAGCTTTTACTTATTTACTTGTATTCATTAACCTGATGAATTGATTGCAATCTAATTTGTCTCCTGCTTACTGGCAACTGCAGACCGAGTCCTAAGTAGTAGAAAGGATGTGAGGCCTCCTGCATGCTCCACAATTAAGGGTCTCAACTGTTAAGTTAGGGGGGGAGGAATAATCTGTCACTCACAGGCAACTATTTTGTAGCTTACAACTAATTGTCCCAAGTCAGATTCACACAGATGAAGACAGACTAAGTGGCTATGTCAGACTAAACAGCCTTATGTCAAAAACTTAACCTGTTTCTTCTGAGCATACAGTGGCTCTATTCCTCCTTAACTTACTGGATTTATTTCCCTGACTGAGCTCAAGCCAATTGCAGAGTCCAATCTTCAAGTTTAACCATTTGTTCTGTGTCTGAAAAAGATGCTGTTTTCTTTAACTGCTCCAGTTCAATCTCATCTCTCATTTACTCTCTCTGGTTCCCCCTTTGGCCCCTGTTTTGTCTGTCATCTCAGTTTCTCTCTGTATACAGGAAATATCCTGACACATAAGTTCTGCTCTTCAGGCAGGGGATGGTATCCTCCAGCCTCCTGTGACCATCCCACCTTTGCACCTAGGGGTGAGGGGACCCTCACCAAATTTCTGGGAGCCAGCCCCCCCTAAATGTGCTAATGGCTCTCAATTTATCTCTCTAGGTACTGAATCATGGAAATGCTCTAAACTCAGTCTCCCTATCTTAGGATAAAACTTCTCAGACAAAGCAATGCATCTTTACTATTTCAACTAATTTTTCCCTGATTGGGTTGAAAGGCTAAGGGGAAACTGAGCAGTAAATTAATCTGAGAGACTTACTATGCACTGAAAGGTGCCTATTGTATTTCTTTTTAAATATTATGGAAGACAGACTTTGTCTTTGCTGAAGCTACCTCCTTCATTCATATTTTTGAGCAGTCCAGCAATAGTTTAGCCATATACAGTATTTAACATTGCTCTTTAAATTGCAAGACACTCTATTTTCCATTCTGAAATGGCAATATAAACTCCTTTCATGTAGCTGAAATATGCCCTCTTGTCTCTACACTTAATTCACCCAAATTATACCTGAAAGCTTGCAAAAAAGTTTAGGAAGTCTTTTGTTCTATTCTAAGTCCTGCAGAAACTAAATATTGTGAAGTATGCTTTTTGTTCCTTTTGTTTTGAAGTTTTATGACTTAAATGCTGTGCTGGTAACACAGGTTTGTCAGGAATGCCTGACTTCTCCAGATCCTGAACTCTAACAAAATAATTCAACAAAGCAAGAAAAGAAAAGGAAGAAAGGGGGAGAAAAAGAGAGAAAAAAAGAGAAAGAGTCAGATCAAGACAATATGTAACTCTAGTTGTTACTCACAACATAAGGTCAGTGTTTCTATCACAGCTGTAATTAAAAAAAAACCTGATGTTGATCTGGTAACATCTGCTATGTATCCCTTGATTTCAATATTCCTGTTCACACTATCTAAGGCTCTGGTCTCAACCATTTGGGTTTGGATCCTACTGGTTTGGTTTGGTCCCAAAGATTGCTGCTCTAGAACGTGGTCCTTATCTCCACAAGACACAGAAAGAGAATCTGCAGTTGAAAATCCCTAGGTAGAAGGTATTTCTGATAATATGGTTGTGATTCACTAATGAAAGCAGTTTGCAACAAAATCCAGGGTGATGGAAGCCTAATGCAACTTTATTTGAAGAACACCCTGTCAGTGGCCAAGCATGCTGAATCCCCTCCTGCATGCTCCCCTGGCAGGAGTGATTCCTCTTCTGAAATCTCATCGTATGAAAGGCAGAAAAGCAACCAGGCTGAATGTACATAAATAAATATTTAGCATAAGCAGGTTCAATTGCAGTAATAATGAAATTAACTAAATTGAAGGAGTGAACTCCTAAGATCTTGTATGTGGATTAAAAACCACCATGCCATGAACACCTAATTTACCCCCTTCTTTTCTTGCTTGATATGAAGCAGTTTAACAATTAAAACTATGTTTATAAAGCCAGTCTGGTTAGAGCTATCATACCTGCAGTGGTGCTTGCCCCATCCTCCAGCTGCTCACCACTTCCCTCTGCTCCAGGTTGTTATCCCCTCTCATCTGCTTGCTTGGGTGCTCATGTAATTGCTCCTTAACTCATTTCAGCCACAAGGAACCACACTAATAAGAACTGAGTACTGGCACTGTTCAAGAAACTTGCCTCACTTCCACTGAAAGGTCAAGGCAGAAGACAAACATTTACAGGAGGCAGCAACTCAGAGGAGCAAGCATGGGACTTTAGACATGTGCACACCCTGTAATCCAAAGGGAAAAGCTGCATGGCTTTGTGTATGTGAACAACTTTCTCCCATTGGCCTTAGCCTACCAGAAATGGAAGGGAGTGAATACATGAACCACCAAACACCACCCAAGACTGCTTGCATAGGGTCATTTGGCAAAGGTATCTAGCCTGGGAATATATCTTAAAATGAAAAAACCAGAATCTTTGCCATCCCTGACTTGTTTTAGTAACATGATCAACAGCTACTAGACGAATGTCTTTCAATACATCCATTCTGCTAGTAATCCTGCATCCCCCTCTGAATCCCTAAATTGGCTGAACTGATTGCCAGAGGAGTACCAGCCAAGAGTGATACACATCACAAGATTGCTCTGTCATGAAAATAACATTCAATGGGGACAGATTGTGAAACCTAAATTAACAGCTGGGGCTTGTTTCAGTTAATATAACACTCCCAAATCTGCAAAATTGCTAAAATATAAACAATATGATTTTTTTTTAACATACAAAGTGGCAAGGAAGCCAACCTGAACATCTCCAAGTAATAAGAACATACTCTTCTGAGATGCTACTGATGTATCACAAATTGGTTCAGAAACCTGTCACCTTTTTCACTGCATGAGACAGGCTGAGCATTTTATGAACACACCTCAGAAAAACTTGACAGAGGCTTTGAGAAGCAAACAGAACATAACTTGGAAAACATTAATGACCTTTATAACACCTGGTGTTTGATCCCAAGATAAACTTTCAGCAGCATCCACCCCTCAAGCCTCTGAGTGTTGCCAGCAGACAGTAGGCAGGGATGGGAGGGTCTTCTCAGGTGGGGATGCCAGGTGGATAATCTCACCACGTGCCAGGGCTCTGAGCCCTGTCTTGCTCAGCCTGCAGCCTCCTGCCAAGGCTGCTAGCTGCAAGAGGAAGGAGTACACCTTACCCACTGCTTTTGCATTGTACAGCCTGTTCCTAGGTCCATCAGGCCTCCAGAAATCCCTAATGCCAGGAATGTCTGGGCTCTTGTGTTACAGGCCCCAAAACCCCCTCCCTTCTACTTGCCCATATCCTATACTGTGGACCTAGTTAGGGCAGTTTTATGATCTCTGGCAGTAATCCTTAGGAGACCAATATATTTTACAACAGGGATGACTGCTAATCAAAATCCTTAAGCTTCTCCCTTTCTACCATTTCTTAAGATCTGCACTTTCTCTCTGCACAGCTTCAAAACACCAGAACATTGGAGTCCTTGATGTTCTGAACACCAGGAAGGCGTGCAGCAGGACCAGTGCTCTGGTACTTAACAAGCATTTGGGCTCCAAATTCCACGATGAGTCTCACTTATCACACTTCCCTCAAGAATGTGAGCAGGCAAGTTGGCCAGACAGCTCTGGCATTTGGACACGGGTATGGCTTGATGGACAGCTGAATGGAGTCAGAGAGACTCCTTCTGTTCATCACAACCAGCTGCAGAATCAGAGCCCACACGACACAAAAAGACCTGATACCACCTTTGCAGCAAACATCCCCACTTGCATTCAGCTCCACATATCCTCAGTGTCTAATTATCAGTTCTGAAAAATGCCATTAAGTGTGTTAGCTCATCCTAGAGAACTACTGGAGCCCTACTGCTCCATGTTCTTCTGCTGCAAAAGCCCAAGCCAGATGGAGCTACCTGCTGACTGGGATAGGGAGGCCCCAGACAGCCCCTGGGGCTCTCCCTCTTCCTCTGAGATTTTAAAGGGCCTCCCATTTCTCATGACAGACATGCACCTCCATCTGCATAAAGGTAAAGATAAAGTATCAGCCACTAAGGCAAGATTTCCTTTCATTTCCTTCAATTGGATCACTTTGTGTAGCTTCACTCTGTATTGTCAGACTGCTTTCACTTTGGTTTTGGGACTCATCTCTCTCACACTCCTCCCCTATAAACAGAGACAGAAAAGCCTTCATGAAACCATAATTTATGACTGCAAATTATCAGGAAGCCTACAGGTAACAGGCTTTTGAAACTGCCTAGATTGCAAAGTTGAATGTGCCCTCTTAGCCCAGTAAATGGCAAAACAAAATCACAGCTGCATAAGAGCCTATGGATTGTTTTCTATAAGGCCATATTAATATTTTATCACCGTCATCTCTGAGCATTCCTAGCTGACTTGTTATCTTGCACAACCTGGAAGGAGCAGTTTGGCAATGAGACACGTATCAGTGGGGGCAATGTGGAGAAGTGCTTCAGCAAGAGGTGCTGCACTCAGGATGCAAATGAGTCTCTTGACCTTCAGCTTCCCTAAGTGTGAGGTGTCACTGAGCGGGTTCATTACAGCCTAACACCACAGGCACAGCAGTGCCAGAGAGGCAGCTGGACAGAAAGAATCCTTCCTGGATATTCTTTATGCCCAGAAGACTATCTTACAATTAGCAAGCATGCAGTATTTAAGGCAGCCCTGGCTCCCAAATACTATTCTGGTATCCCAATACTATATCTGGATCCCAAATGTTATTCTGAGACAACACAATACGATTAACACAGCAGCCTGAGACAGGTGACATGAGCAGGTAAGTTGTCAAAATAGGTGACAGATGGAGTTGTGCTAAAGAAACATTCAAGATATTTGCTGCTTAGTTTTTCTCCAGCACGCATCTCCCACACAGTTTTAAAAATTTACCTTGAAGTGCCTCTACCTAATCTAATGTGATGAAAGAGAGAACACAAGAGTGAAAGAATGAATTGCAGAGTTGTTACAGATAATATGCGACATATAGCAGATAGCAGCACACAGCAAATAGCCCTGTTTGCTGACAACCTATATTGCTTTTGAATAGTTTGGCACAAATTGCCTATACACACATGATGTGTATTTTCTCCTTTTTCTTACATCTCTAGTGATGTGAAAGGTACACTCCGCAGTGATCAAGCTGAATGAAATAAATCAGTCCATTACAACAGGATGAGATTTGGCACAAATCAGCTCTGTCTGTTTTCTTGTAGGGCACACTGTCCTTCCACCCTTTAAAAAGAAGTGACATTACACCTCATTCATCTGATTGACATGTGTTTTGAGATACGCATATATATATATATATATATATAACCTGTACACACCATAATATACTATTCAATTTCTTACATATGCATCAAAAAAAGATTGATGCTTTTCTGCATGCCTTCACATCTGGAAAAGAAATACTTTGCAATGGGATGTAACATCACCTATTAATGTTTGTCACTGTAATAGACCAGTGTTTGCTCTGCAGAGGTGATTGCTACTGTAATAAACTTCATCCAGGCAGGATTTCAGCTGACATCAGGGAAACAACCACCACAGGACCAAAGCACTTCAAAATACTTTGAGAAACTTGAAGAATTATTGAAAGCCTTGTTTAATCTTAGATTTATTTTGGTTATTTCTTTATTTTTCAGCTATAAAAAGAGGATTTCCAGCCCAGGGTGTATATGAATTTCAGTACAGATTTATACCTTCTAATTTCTTGCGTATTTACAGAATTGAAAGTGATGATTAGGGAAATAAGGTGCCTTTAAATAACCTGCCAGCTCTTTGCTGGTTCTCACAGTGTGCTGTATTTTTGGGACCTCAGCTGCAGACCAGCACAGTGGCCTGCATTTGGAAGCAGCCTTGCTTAATAGTTGCATTTATGAACACATCTATTTGGAGCCCATTTCTATATAAACAAGAATCAGCAAAGATGACATCTGAATTTAGAGGCACGGTGAAATGGCAAGTCTATTTCCTTTCAGAAGATGAAACAGAGAAATAAACCTGTAAGTTTAGCGAGTGAAAGAAATTGACTTCAGAAAGAACATTTGCACCTCTAGCAAGCTGTACGTTCTGGCAATGACAGAAATGAGGAGCAAAAGACAGGGATTTTATGAAGTCTGTGTGCTCCTCTCCAGGTGGATGTGTACCTGTTCTGCTCATCCTCAAACCACCACCACATAAATGCTGTGTAGTCACATTAATGCAAAATAATCTAAGCAGGGCTTATTAGGTCAGGCTAGCAGCACCATCCAGATGCATCAATGGGCAGTCAGAAAAGGCAAAATACAATATGGTCTGGTGGATCCTCTTTTAACCACACTCCCAAAGGGGTATTAGCTGGGATTTTATAGTTTCTTGAAAACTACCTGTCTCCAAAGCCACTGGCAATCGTTGCTGCCAGTGAACTCTGTCACTACAAACAGAAGCAACAAGGCTAATACTGCAATATCATTTCTGATATGTGGCTGGATTATGGAAACAGCAAACACTGCAGAGACCTGTGAGTGTGCAATAGGCAAAATGAAGCAATATGAGAGCAATCACTGAATTACTGGCTGAGGAGCTGATATGATCCCATCCTTGCACCTTGCAGTGAAAGAGGATGGCTGACGAAAGCCTAGGAAGCAGGAAGGAAAAGGCAGTTTGTGCAACATCTGCCAGGCTCCCATATGGCATGTTCCAAACTCACTATTGCCTGATGACAGCATGCAGATTAGGGCATCAGTGTGGGCTGGACTGGAACTGATCTTTCAGTGACTTTTGAATAACTTCATGGCACAGATTAAGAGGGGCGTGAAATTCATCGTCACATCACTGCTGATCCCTTGCCCATAAAAGTTATTCCAAACTCAAGAGCATTAACAAAGGTTATTTTGAAAACACACACAAGGAATCGTAACTATTTAGAGCTTTTATTTATGCAATCTGCACTCAGCATAGTGCTACATGCATAACTTATCTCTTTCATAGCTCTGGGTCCTTTTTGTAGCATATAAACGTATTTCAAGCCTTGGATAGGACTGCCAGGAGCATTTTTTAACCCTTGCAGCACAACTTAATCTTAGACCTCAAACAGTTTTTTCCATCTGTTCAGCCCAGAGCACTCAGAAGGGTTGGGGGATGTTCACCACCCCAGTTAAAAAAACCTGAGAGCAGAAAGGTGATTAGGATACCCAGTCCCTTGGCTCCCACACCAAGTCTGCCAAAATCCTTTTTTATGGACAGTCTGAGGTACTGACCCCAAACCCCACTAATGTAAAAGCTATTTACATCTCATGTTACAGCTACACTTCCAGTGTGACTGAGCAGCCAGCAACACCCAACAGGAGTGTACAAAGCCAGTCTGTCATCATGCACATTTCCCTCAATCTTTCATTTAACTTTCCCTTGCCTTTGAGATTGATAATTGGTATTTGTGCTGGTCCCAGGACAGGAGCTGTGCAATGCTACATCAGCCAGGGACAGGCAAGCTTGCTTGGCATCATTTGGTACTCAATGAAACTTTGTAAGCTGGAAAGTTTCATTTGAACTCGAGCATAACTGCATTTGTCTTCCCTTAAATAAGGGCTGATAGAGAGAGTAAATGGAGGGAGAAGGGGGAAAGAAAAGAATTGGGAAAAAACACCTAGCCTGCCAACCTGCTAGTCCTGTTTCAGTTTTTCAGGACTTTCCTGTCAAGACTTGCTGACAGATGAGTTCTGTTGAGTCTTACAGTGGTGATTTCAGATGTTACTGAACCCTGCATTCCCCCCACCCTTCTGCTAGAGGTTGCAGCCCACACAATAGGATTGGCAGAAAGGAGTATTTTCCTCTTTCTCAGCCATCCCAGGTTAAGTGCTGGCATATTAACTTAAATATTTTGATGTGAGGCACAGAAAGATGAGGTTGGAAGGACTGTGAAGGTCACCCAGTTCATGCTCCTGCCTGAAGGCTGGATCAACTGTTCTGTGTCACACCTGACAGATACTTGTCCAATATACTCTTAAACACCCACAGTGCTGGAGATAGAGCCTACATGATCCATGTGGCTAATGGAACACTGAAAAGTATAGGGCCTGCAGCAGACTCTCAAGAAATCCCACTAGTTTTAAAGCTGCCCCACTATTTGCTAGCAGCCATGGCTTTTCAACCAATTTTCTAGATTTCAGGTGTAAATAGTATGTGTGATGATGTCAAAAACCTTACTGAAATGCTGTACCTCTGGCCTTCCTCCTCTGCAAAGAGATACTGTGTTTGCTATGCTGTAGTCCTGGACGCAATCTCCACTTCCAGAAGCCCTGGGACTACTCAAGTTTCTTACAGGACCTTCAAGGAAATTCATCAGGCCACTGATGTTTCAGATCCACTATATTTTGTGCATTTTTCTGTCTAACTGCATTTGACTACACTTACAAATGGTTGTTCTTAAGGCAACTCTCTCGTCCTCTTCCAAGTGTTTGAAGTGAAAAAAATAGTGATTTAGTGAAACTGGTTCCTTACTATCCTCCTCCTTTTTTGTTTGCTCGGGAACACTTTGCATTTGTGCTCTTAATACTCTTCAAGGATCTCCTAAATCTGTTTAACACTGGTTTTCCTTGGACAAGATTTCATGACTATGCTGATGTTTACCTCCCAAAAAACCCTTCCTAAAACCTTACTTTGAGGCTACATGAGTGAAAGGCAGCACCCATCTACCAGATACACTCCATGTAGTTGTTCTTTTCCATGTCCTACACACAAAAAAAATTCAGTATGTTTCAATACCTGCCTAAACCACTCATGCCTCTATTTCTTAATGAATGTCTGAGTGTCTTCTCTGTTTATGCCAGGCCCTGCCACTCTTTGTGCCTCTGCTTCAGGTGCACCTGGCAGAAGCAGGGGAATGGGTGGGAGGGCAGAACTGGGGTGTGCTGCCCCCCATGGGGACCCTTGTCTCTCCCTACCTACTACTCTTCCCTACAAGAAACATGCTCTGTCCTGCACTTGGCTCCTTCTTCCTAAAGAGCCCTAGTTGGGGTCACACTGAGCACCTCCCACTGCTTCCATATGCAGACCTTTAACATCACTACAGGAAAAGTCCTGTTCCTGGGGCAGCTTTATGCCCAGAGTTTGGATGTGGCAGTCCCTGGTTATTTTCCAGGCTCTGGGAGCTGCTCCCGGGTACTCTGTGCTGCTACCTTGTGGGTTTCATTAAATGCTAAAAAGACTTCATCTTCCCAGAGAGATGAACTGAAATGATCTCTAGAAGTATTGGTATGCACAACAAAACTTCTACATCACCATCAGCAAAGCAGAATATTTCTGCTCCCATTATTTCAAGTTGAATAATTTAATGTTCACCCTTTTCAAATTTACCACTTTTAAATTAAACACTCATTAAAATGTTTCAATAACAGTTAGTATTAGCATAGCAATAAGACATACCAAGTGGGCATTACCAGGAGATAATTGACCTGATCTGTAAATCGGTGCCCTTGGCTTTACCTCGGGATGTCAATCAATTAAAGCAGTCAATCATCTCCAAGTAGTGCCTGCCTCAGCAGGTCTTACTGCTTAATCATGTAACTGGTGAGCTAATACCATTCATATTTCTGGACAAAAAAATTCCACTAGGAATTCCCATTCATTATCACATCAAAATTAACAAGAAATGCATATTATATTATATTATTCATAACATAATACTCTGCCAAACGGAAAACATCAAAATATGTCTCCTTTCTTCCCCCTCCCCCCTATTTTTAAAGCGTGCAGTTGTTAATTAGCCATTCTTTAGGATGATCATGTAATTGAGATACAGGTTTTAGATCAGGTTCACAGGGAGTACGTGGTCAAGTTAATGAGTTGCAAAGAGACTAAAATGTCACTGTGCAGAAAAGGGACCTCAGCTCAGCTGATACTCATCGTGGTGGCACCAGTGAAGTCAACAGCTCTTTGCCACTTCAGGTGAGGACCAGGCCATAAGTTTTCAAGAATGTGGGATTTAGTGAATAATTTTCAGTCTTCTCTATAATGAAATTTAGTACTCGTCATTTTTTTTAAACTCTTCAGATTCTGCTTAAAAGCCTTTACTTGCATGAATTGTTCTACTTAAGCTAATGACTGGGCAAAATACCACATGGATAGAGAATTAACTGCATCTGCCTGTGCCAGTTAAAGCTAACAGACTCAGACCCTCTGTGAGTTAAAAGCTGACTATATATATTAGAAAAATCCTTGCCTTCAGGACAGCAGTACAAGCAAATGGAGCATGGGACCTCTGTCCTGCACATATTTATTCATGTATATTACTTGCTGGAAGGGGCCTGTGAGTGTTAAGCTAAGCACATACACACACATTATCAGGATCAGGGCCTCGGCTTTCTTTTTAGATTCAGGGAAGTAAAAGTGTCATTTTGAACATGAAATAGGGTGTCAATCAAATAGGTTTGATTATTACTGAAGTGCAGAAAAGTTATAATTTTGAAAGAAAGCATCTTGCTATTTTCTACCTAATGAAGCAGCAGACACAACATTATTAATAATAACTGTGTCTGGATTGTGCATTCAACCAAGATAAGAGCCAACATGTTTGGTAACATCAAAGAAAACCTGATACCTTAAGTATAAGATTAGTATTTACAGTGATCTGTAGGGCTGGCTGTTCCAAGGAGTCAAGCAGACAGAGCCAGAAGGGACAATTAGTAATAAATTGGCCCTGGGATTCTGTACTTGAAATCTGGCACTGTGTATAAACCTGCATTTGAAGACTTTGTTTAAAACTTCCTCCTGCATCAAGCAAGGCAACGTGGTCTGAGTGGGACCGGGATGGAGTGACAGTTGTTACAGCACTCTGGGCAAACAGAGATGGGTCCTCCTGTTGGCATGGAGAGGTGTCAGGTATGTGGTACAGAGGCTGCCAGGACAGTATCTCCAGCATGTTCTGGTACACTCACCCAAACTTTCAGGACATGCAACTTACACACACAGGGATCTACAGAACACTACAGACAACATACATTCAGGTCACAGATTATCTTATAAATACAAGGTGCATCCTCTCAGAATAAAGGGCTCTTTATATTAATCCTTTTTTTCTTTTTTTTCCAGAGACAAAGTAAAATAAAAGTATTCTGCTCTGGGAGAGGGTTTTGACTAGATGATCTGCAGAGGTCCCTTCAAACCCCTAAAATTCTGTAATTCTATCCATTTTACTGCATTCACATTTACCTCTAGCACTTTTGTACTTACCTTGAGACCAAAAATATGGACAGACCCCAGATTACCTTCATGTGCCATTGCTGGAATTTACAGCCCTGCTCACAGAGAGGGGCAATTAAATAACAAACATTAAACAATTTTTTCCTCCTTCTGATTTTAAGTGGCAATAGCAATGCCAAACACACTGAGATTATTTTAAAAGTATCTGTGAGAACAGGAAATTTCTACAAATGTGTTTGGTGTAAACCCTTGTGAAACAAGTCAAAGCAGTAATATTTACAGATTCATAAAAGAGAAACTAATCCATTGGAGATGGAAAACCAGAAATATTTCTGCTAAGTTTGACATTGGCTCCTCATGTTACTGTTGGATACAGTCTTACCATAAACCCCACTGCAATCAATAGGAGGTATTGATGATATTGAGCCCTGGAAATTACCTGTTGAGGGAACAGCCTTACAACATGGAACAGATCTCCATGATATCTCTCTGCAATGGTTAAGTCTCACTAGATCCAGTTACAGATGAGAAAAAGTTTAAGTGATATGGACAAGGTGCACACTAGAGGTAATCCAATGCATATGCCAGAAACCACTCTTTTAATTTAGGGTAACAAAGATGATTAATTGGTAAATATATAAGTATAGAGTCTTCTACTGCTCATGTTCCCTCAAATGTAAGTTAAACTATGATGAACACATATCACTCTGAAAGCTGGAAGCCTCTAAAAATACTGGCAGTACTACAAGGACCCCATATTTACCTCCTAAAATCCCTTTTGTTTAGATCTGTTATAAGAGAAATTATTTGTAGAGTTGCTTTTAATGCAATTGGTAGACAGAAAAAAAAACCCAACTGTTTTTTAAAACTATTGTAATTCAAAAATCTTCGTGTTAGAGAAATATTTTAAAAAGTGTTAATGAAGAGCCTACTGATGCTTTTCTTTCACTGGTGAAGGAGCATGGAGAACAAGAATACAGAGTTCATTTAAACTTTGGCATGACACAAACTTCAGAGTGTTTCAAAGGCTTATACCAGGTTTTCTATAAACTGCACAACACACAACTCTTTCCAGAATGTTCCCAGTTGTGCAGGTATTACACCCATGTTTCTTTTTGACTGGAACACATTAAATATTTGTCAGTGCAGAAGTGTGCTTAAATAGGAAAACTATTACTCTCATTAGTAAAAAGAAGAATAAAAATAATCACTCGTAATGGTATAATTCTTTGCCTATAAAGATACAATTCTGAATCTGCAATGTTAAAATGCATTCTGAGGTCTTTCTTTAGAAATACTGGTGTAGAGATGATATATACTAGGTTTTGGATTTGAAACTCATGCATCAAGAGCCATCTCCATCACACTGCAGAGTTAAAAGCTTCTGGGAACTGCAGCATTATCTGCATCACTGCAGACCATAACAACCTGATCTTGGCATCAGGAGGCAGGGGAAAGATGGGTCAAACCTTTCTCACAGTTCAGGTGTTGGGGTGTGCACCCCACGAGGTCAATATGAACATTTGGGCCATATCTGAACAGATCAACTTTACTCCATTTGCAAAACTCAACTGAAGGAAATCTTAACGACAGCACTTCTCACATGAGGTTTCATTAATTCTGCCTTTGTTATGGATATGGCTATAAAAGCCCTTTGGTATCTGGGGAGAAATCTGAGTGTTCAGAAATGTGTAGCATTTAATATGAATCAAAGTACTCTGATAAAAAAAATTTGGCCCTTTGCTGCTTCTTAGGTTTCCATCACTGACCAGGTTTCTCCAGCTGCCAGCCCAAGTTACATTCTTTAAATACAACAGAGTCTTTCTGGGGAAATCTTGTGCATGTATCCCAGCAGGTGTTAAACCTCTTTGCTGGGCAGTTTAGAAATTCATCATGTTTGACCACTGGTCATCAAAGATGGACCCAACATCAAAACATGGGACTAAAACCTCTTTTAATTAATGAGATAAAATTCCAACTCTGAAATTTACCACTTAAACCTTTCTCCATGGCAGGGTCAGACCAGAACTTAATTCAAACATCCTCAAGTTTCAGGAATGCTTGGATTCAGCTCTGACTTTGGATCTAAACTTCATGGCTTTGATCCACTTGTTATGAAGTCTGATCTCATCCTGGATAAGATGCAGCGTTACTCAATAAAGAGAGTTAAAACTAGAACTGTGACATTGTGAAAACCTGCTTGACAAGCAAGCTTGTTTAACCAACAGAAATAGGTTGCCAAGATCATGAGCCAGGAAACAGTTTAACAAAAATCAATGAAGAAATTACAAGTGACTAATAAATTCACACAATGAGTATAAGAAGCTGAAACTAGAGAAGAAACAAAGATAAAGACTGTAAACAGTCTGCGCAGAGGGCAGCATCTCACTGCTGCTGCACTGATAAAACCACAGCCTCGTCAGCTCTGCTAAAGTGACTGGATTCCACCTGGTTGAGAACCAGGGGATTTAATAAAATCTGCTGTAGGTTGCCTCTGATGGTTTAATTGCCAGGCTACTTTTCCCCACAGTTTCGACTTTAATCTGTTTATCAGTTGCTCACCTAAATAGAAGTATCTGACAGAAGATCCTTCTTTTTAATACCATAATTGCACCATGTGAAGTCAGAGCTTGAACACAGTAAGTTACAGAAGCAGCTTTTCTGGAGGAAACAGAGATGTCCTGAGCCCGAGCAGAGAGGTAATTTACTAGAAAGGTGGTACACAGACCAAAGAAAATTAAAAAATAACTTTTCCTCTGGGGAATTTGTGGTTTACATTTTCTCACAGAGCACTTAGGAAACAAATGAGGAAGAGCTATGGCTTGATCCTGCTTCATATGGCTCCTGAAGGCTGCAGTTACCCCCCCTCCCCTGCAGAAACACTGCCTGCCCACCCTGCGAGGATGCAGAAGCTCAACTGTGATTCCTGCTGCCCTGTTGTGTCAGTGTCATCCCTACAGCAGCAGCAGGAGTGGGACAGTCATACCTGTTCCTCAGCAAGTCACACTCCTACAACCCATACAGAACAGCTCAGTGAATAAAACGACTGCAGGAACTTCAGACTCAGAGAGAGGTAAAGAAAATGGCAAAGAGTGCAGTAGGCTTGAGGAAAAGAAAAATGTTCAATACATCTCCATAAGTAACATTTATATTTCCCAGCCTCTGGAAATTCAAACAAGCCCCGTGTCAGCTGTTTCCTGAAAACTCCTGATAGCATTACATACACCATTGCATGCTCTCCTTATCTGGACACTTCCATCTCACATACCCAACACCATCTCTGGAAGCTTTCCCCAGCTGATTTAGTAACAGCTGAAACTTGTTGCCAGTCATCAGACGAGTCAGTTTGGATCCTATGGCAATGTAGTTTGCCATGGTTTGTCTCAGAGTCGCCTGAAGCATCCCCAGGGAGGCACTGAGCTGAAAGGCCCTTTCCCCAGACCCCACCACAGCCCAAGCAGCTCTGCCTGCTCCCAGACAGCACGTGCAGGGTCACCTCAGGTTTAGAGACAGCCCAGGAGGAACAGCAATGGCCACAAGTCCCCTGCCTTCCTGATAAAAATATCATCCAGGGTTTCTGCTTCTCACCACTGCATCAGCTCTAACAAAAACTCTGTCTCCTTGTGTTTTTCAGCAAAGGCTCATTTTCTAACAGGAAGGGAAATAGCCTCTGCTTGGGATGTTAAGAGTGAGTCAACTGCAAACATATATACAGCTATAAATTTGAGTCTGAAATGTGTTGAAAGGTTAGATTTGTAAAAATGTAGGCAATTTGACACCTCTAGATCAGAGCAAACACAAGGCCACAAAATCAAGCCTCCAGACTGTCAGTTAATGCCAGGCTCCCAAAAGTGTCTCTTGGAAACTGTTTCCACAGGGAGCAAAATAACTAATGTAATTGGAAACACTGGAGAAGCAATGGGGAATGAAAGAGGATAAAGAGAGGCGGAAAACACACACCAAGATGCATACACAGACATAAAGTATAATTAGCTTCAGCCTATTGTATAACAGAGTCATAACAAATGAGTCAGCTCCTTAGGTGGTGTAATTAGACTTCAGTGGACCAACACCAATTTATAGCAGCTGATAATTAAGATATATAATTATATGGACTGATTCTGATCTGTATTAAATTGTTAGTAAACTTCAATGAGGGCAATAAGGTCAATCAGTGAAAAAATTGTGCAAGTGAGATATAAATCAGATGCCAAATAAAATAATAAAGTATCTTATGTTCACACAGCTGCTCTTATCCCAGGCAATTTTTTTAATGAACTTCACATAGACAGGAATTGCTTGGGGCACCATTAAAACATGGTCATTGCCACGATGCTACTCAGCAGCTCTTGAACAGTTGCAGAAACTCTATACATGAGCTGGGGATGTTAGGGCAGGAAAATGTTACATCCATTTGAAAATGCAGAGGAAATCCTGACTGGGACATAGAAATCAGCCATACCTGACTTAAGATGAGGTGCTGGATCTGACAGCTGCATGCTTTCAAAAAGCATCACCTCACACCACACTGGAGCTCAGTGCCTTTTGCCAACTGAAACCATAATCCCCTCATAAAACTGGAGGTGTGAGTAGGGTCACCTGCAGTTCTCTGAAGATCTCCAATATGAAATGAGGGCAGAGGAATCCTGAGACCCTGTCTGCAATAGCTGTGTCTTTCAGTCTAGTCCACCAATCTTGCCTGTTAACAAAAAAACATGGAGAACTCCAGAATAAGTGGTTGGATTTGGTATATTGCCAGCTGTGAAAGCAAGCCAGGGTTCCTCTGAGAGCAGATAACAAGCACATCAGGAATTGCTTCTGATGTCAAACCCATGCCCTTATATCTGACCTCATTACAGGCTGTATCTTGCTCCCACTGAAACCAGTGGCAGTGACTTCTGCAGTTTGCTATGGGATGTCTGTGCTAGTCAGCCTTCAGAGTCAAAAAACGCTTGGCTATTTGTCTGCTAATTCCACCAGACTTGATGTGTTTTGGGGACAGCTGAGGTCTCTGCAAACATAGATTTAAATTCAGGGAGTGCCCCAAGGTACTATCAGTAAACAGGAGATGCCAGTGAAAGGTTAGTGCTCCCTCTCCTATGAGACAAGTGACAAGAGACCTGGTGCAAGGTGATGAACATGGCCCTGGAGGCTGCCTATCTCACACCAGAGGGTGAAACTAGCATTACTAACACTGCTTTCGAACCAAACTCTCAGCATTCTTCAGTTTTTCACCCACTATCTGGTAGCAACACTATTCCCCATCAAGGGCTTGAAACCCCAAAACCACCCTTTGCTGGGGCCTGTGCTGGGCCAGTGCTGCTCAGGTGCTCAGCACACAGCATCTTCCCACTTCCTGAAGCACAGCTGCACCTCCCTCAGCCTTGAGGCTTTTGCACTTTGAGTTACATGTACCATGTACTCCTTCCACCTTCTCTCTCCTCCAAGAAGGTTGCCAAGATGGGTGAGAAGAGATAGAACTGAGAAGTTTCTCATGCTTGGTGAGAAAGAGGGAGCTAGGAAGTGAAGCAATGGAAAAGAAAAAAAAAAAAAGGCAGCAAAGTCAAGCTGCTGCTTCTCCCCTTGTCTCTGTCCCCACCCAAGCGTAAGGAAGCACCATGCCAGGAAGGAACTACAGCTCAAATCTCTTGATAAATCAGAGTTTCTTTGGAGGAAGCAGAAGCAACTAAAAAGGAATGTAAATGATCTTTGACCAATGACTTTTGTCTAGTTGAGGTTTCTGGTACGGTATATGTGGTTTCTTGTTCAGTACAGTAATGAGTGTGTGTACAGCAATGTCTTCAATGTGCACAGTGCTGAGAGATTAGAGAGTGAAGGATGGCATGGGACATGTCAATATGGATCTGCAATGATCAAAGGAGCCTGTCTCTTCTGGGCACAAGTCTGGGTTGGGTTACAGCAAAGGAAAAATGTGAAGTGCTTTTTAATGCGTTTTCTCTGTATTCTCTGCTTTACAATCACCGTAAATGGAAGAACATCTTCTCCCCTAATAATCTATTTCCTGCATGTGGCTCCCCAATAAACATATTAAAGTTTTGTTTGAAGTGTACAGTTTACTAGAAAAACAGACTTGTCATTGTTTAAAACAGTAATAATCATGAGTGCTCTTTAAAAGCTGAAGTAAGGGTATGCGCATATCTTTGCTCTGACTAGTTATCAGCCAGGAATCTTGTACTTAGGTAATTATTAGAGGTTTCTTCTTTAAAGGGATGATTTACTTACCCTGTATCACTGCCAGATTTTCTTTCTTTTTTTAAATATTTGAATTTTACACATTAAGTAGGGCACGCTCATTTTTCTTCTGCCTCTGCCCTCTTTTGAGTTATGAATCCCTTCAGTGAGTAATGAGCAGTTGGCAACTTTTATGCATAAGAAAGAAGATTCAATGAATTCCAAATACACTACATGGATGCTCCTTTTCCTACATAAAAAGTATAACATTTTTATGAATTGGGCCCACGATGATCTGGCATTAAATCACTGCCTCCTTTCTTCTCTGTGCTCTATTTATGCTCCAGGGACATGCAGTCGCAATGTGTTATAAATTCAACAGAATTACTAATTAAAAAACCTACCGTACAAAAATAGAACAAAGGGGGGAATTAGAGCCAACAGGATCTGAGCCAGTGCAGTGGTCCCAGGGAAATGGTCTGGGCTGCAAGGCAGGTGATCTGATCCTCATCTGGGACTAACTAACATAGCTCTCTCGCTCCAGATGATTTCCAATCCTGCAAACCCAGCCCCTCTGCAGATCTCTGGGAGCCCCAGCAGGGCTCTCAGGCTCCTCTTTCCTATTCTCTCCCCAAAGAGGATGAGCAGCTCCCATCTGTGCCATGAGAGTGGGAGCCCACAGGGACTGAGCAGCACTTCTGGGCTTGCTCAGCAGGCTTAGAAGGACCATGGAGAATTTTCACTGATGGAAAGGTTTCGCACTACTCAACAGCCAGCAAGCTGGCCTGCTTGGGAATCATGCTGCTGGGCACTGAGCCCTCTGCAGCACCACCACAGCACAGCCTGGCAAAGCAGACACCAGGGAAAGGAGAGTTCAAATGAGGCATTCTTAGGGTCTCAGCAAGCAAAGGTGCTCCCTTCCCTGTAGCTTTCCTAATCACCTACTCTAAGATGGAAGAGTTCATTAAGGTAAAACACAAGCTCTAGAGAAGCAATATAAGCAAGGATGCACTAAGAGGTCCACTCTGCAGTGGATAAGCTCACCCTTCTTTCCCCACTTCCAAGCATTAAAGGAAACAAAAACAAACAATAAAGGCTGAAAGATGCTTCAGGTTAGTGGATATGTATGTCAAAACACCACATCCTAAATACTGCCTGTGGGCAGGCACTGAACTGACCAGTGGGTCTGAGTAAAGTATGCACCATTCCACCAAGTGACTTTAAAAATAATTATATAGGAATGATATTTACAAGGATGTGTTCCTGGGATGCTCTAAGCTCCAGCAGAGCCAGGAAGAATATCTTACTGGAAATTACAAAGTGGAAGAAAGAATTAATTCACCTTGCAACTCTCCCTGCATGGTCAAATGTCCCACTCAGTTTCCCTGATGACTTCAGTGGGGACTGTGCACACACAGAAACCCTCTCTGCACTGGGGAGGAGGTGATGAATGAAATGGCTCAAAGAGCTCTCAGGAGAGACAGAGGGACCACAGGTTGTGTATGGGGAAATATAAACTATAACAATCTGCAAGTTTCATCAGACTGCCCAAATGAAGAACCACCTAGCATAAGCTCTGCCTGGCAGACAAGGAAATGTTACTGTCACACACTGTCTGTCCCACCCTTGTTACAGCAGCATTCAAACCACTTCTGCATCATGGTTCAGCTTCTGAACTAACGTGCAGGTTAACCATAAACAATTTCAGCCCACTTTAAACCTCTGTGCTCTTGGAATCAGTGGCTCAGCAGCTAATTCTCAAATGGCTCAGTTGACCATGCAGTGGGGACACAGCAGATAGCTGATGGCAGTGAACTCACCACTCAACCTCAGCTAATCTGTCCCCATTTGCCAGAAAAAAAAGAAAGAAAGCAAAAAAGAAAAGGCTGCTGTTTGGTAGCTGTTACAATTCAGCCTCACACATTCAAAAATAATTAGCCCTCCACAATCATGAGATAAAAGTTGCAAAATTTAAAATAATTCCTGGACTCTTAGCTAAGTCTCAGAAGCACAGAGGGTTCCTGTACTGAAGGGTTTAGTTACAACTCTGAACCACAAGCCAGCACTCTTCCTCAGCTGCCTGACTTGTTGTGTAGCTCAGCCTCTGGCAGAGCTGATGCTACTGAAACCAAACAGCATGGATCATATCTGAGTGTTTGCTATGCAGTAGATACACACTCATTTCTCCCATTGCAAAGAAATTTCACTTGCACTCTGAATTCATCTTTTCCCATGCTTTCTCTTTTTTATCTGTGTAAGTTTAGTCATGGAATCTAATATAGTGTGATAGAAGTGAGTGGTTAGTATGCTGCCAGATGCACACGGGTACAGGGCTCCTGCACACAGAAACACGCAGGGAAGGGGCTCTGATGCTCAGCACAAGACCTGGGCAGTGAGCCCTGCCCCCATGAATTTATTAACTACTTAATGGAGGTCTTCTGACTGGCAGAAGCTTCAGAAGAAAGGCAGCAGAGATGATCCTGACACCCAAGTCTTCTTCTCCCGTCTCTTATGACCTCACACAAATCCCTCCTCATGGCCATCCCACATTTGTCCTATTTGCTCAGGCCAGGCATTCCTGGGGCAGAGACCCTCCCTGGATTCAGGGAGGTGGGAGCTCTGGGCAGGCTGAAAAGCCATGTGCTGCATAATACTCTTGGTCACACCCGTGTAAACCTGCAATAGCCAAAACCAGGGAAATTTCTCTAGGCCTCCCTGACTTAGACTGTTATCTCCATGATCTCCACTTCCAGACATCCATGATCCAGACCTCCATCTTCACGATCTGGATTCATCACCTAGTCAGCCCAACTCTCTGCTCAACTATCCCAAAACTTCAAATTTTCTTAGAGAAAGAGGTTTAACCCATGCTAGGGAACCAGCTTCCTAGGAAACAATTCTTTCTTATTCCATTAATAACACTATGTTTTTACCATTTAAACTGAAAATCTGTCATCAGCCTCTTCATTCCCTCATGATAAAAACTCCATTGCTGTAGCACAGATAAACTGCACTCCCCCTTGCACAAGCTTTTATCATTTTGGTCTCACCTGGCTCACACCTCCCCAGTCTACAAGCAAAAACCTGCACACCAAGAATTCACTGAAGCACTCTGAGCACTCTGCCATTTGGAGAACTGCACCCTTTAGAAAACCCCCTCTCCCCATCAGTTAAATCTGGAAAAGCCAAACAGCTGAACTCAGTTTAGTGTAGTTTAGCTGTTAGTCCTCTTCAGGAGGAAAATCCTGCTCAGTGTGAGTGAAAGGAGCTCCATCTGGTCCGAAGTGGAGACCTCTGCAGCACAGCCTGAAGGTCAATCCCTGTTGGACTCCAAATCAGAAAGTGCTGTAGCACACGCAGCTGTAAATGGAGAGTGCTCTGGTAAATCCCTCTGCCCAGCTCAGCTCCAGGATCTGCAGCCAACAGCCCTAATTGATGATTTACTTAGGCGGCTCTGGAGTGAGGAGAGGTGTCAGGTTTTTGAAGGAATAAGCTCTCTCTTCTCCCCATTGTGACCAGCAGTTTCTCAAATCTGGAGCATTTATTCAAGCGACCAACCTTCAGTAGCAAATGACTTGAGTTTTGATGTTTAATCTTGCAGGGATAGCAGTAGGCAGCTTTTCTTGTTTTCAGCTCTTTTAGCACACTGGTTTGCCTAAAGCAAAATATGGTTTCAAGCAGTCTCACTCCACCAGTCCTTTCTCCTTGCCTCAGCTAACAGCTCCTGTGTATGTATTAAAGATGCTGCAGCAGAAGTTGATGCTACAGGGCTTGCTGACTTATTCCAGGTAGTCAGCAATCCAACTTTTTTAAAATGCACTTTTTATACAAGAGAACTATCTGTTCCTTTTTTTGTTGTTGTTGTTTTGTTGGTTTTTTTAGCTTTTTTGTTGTTGTTTTTGTTTTGTTTTTTTTTACAACCCTATTTTAAAGCTTGCAAAAACCTGGGGAGGCAGGAGGGAAGAGTCATGCACTTGATTGAGACATCAACATAAGGTGACACTTTAGGAAGACTGTCAATATGCCTCCTTAAAGAGAAACTGCCAAATTAGTTTAAGTGACTGGGTTTGCTGAGATTTCTTTCAGGTTGACCTAAATGTCAGATGTCATTAGCTCTCAAAGTTCAGTCTACCACTGTGAGCATCATGTGGAGGCTGAAAGGGCCACAGGTAAGCAAAGCCCTGCTAAAACACTGCTCACCACAGCTCCACACTGAAATGGAGAAACCAAAGTGATACAGATAGAGGATTTGTTAATGTCTCCTCAAATCCAACACCATGTCCTGAACTGCACCTCTGCAGCTCCTGGCTTCCAGGCTGAAGTCACTCTGCTCCCCTCATCTATGTGTAAGGGGGAAATCTGCCTGCATGAACACTTCAGATCATGTGGGTGCCTTTGAAGAAAAGCGAACTATTGATTAGCAATTGACAAATGCAATAGAAATGTTATATGGGCCGAGAAAGATCCATACATAATTTATAGCTGTGCCAAATATGAGTGACAGCAAACAGCAGGAGGCTTGAGCACAATATTGATTACTTAAAAAAACTGAGAAAGGCACCGTGCTGAGGACTAGGAGGATAAAGAGGAGAGGCAACAAGCAGAGAAAACAGGAGCAAAGCCATTAAGGATGTTGTGCTACCAGACACTGCCAGACTAGGAAACTGAGGAGACAGTCAGGTGGAGAGCACTGCTCTCTCCTTTCCAATCAATAATACCATGTCAAAACATAAAATGCATGCTTTTGCTCTTAAGTAAAATGTGTCTAAGATTTTTAAAAGCATTGATTCAGGATGGATCAATGAAAATCTAAGCGTATTTTCCTGTGCAAAAAGAGGGTAATAACACTTTGTAGATAATCACACAACAGAAGAGATTTCCAATGCTGGTTATAAATGTCCTATTTATATTACAATCTTTTTGTCAGTTAAGGTTAAGAATAGTAGGTCAAGGAGTCTTGAATTGTTGAACGGGGGGGCAGCAGACATGTAAATGTGGGAGCACAGGATCTCTTTAAAAGATGAATGCTAAGAACAGGACTGAGCTTGAGCAGGAGGGGCTATAAAATGTGGATCCTCCTCAGTTTCACTTCCAAAGAGCTTCCAGGTGTTTTCACTCTAAATTTCTTAGCAGCTTCAAAACACCAGACTCGAGCAACGCTGAGCTGAGAGGCAATGAATGAATGAGCTCTTCAGGGCCTGTGCCTACGGGTACTGTATTTTTTTCATCAGCTGCTCAGCCATGAGGTCCTGGCAAGGCTGGGGCTGGTGTTGAAAAGGCTCCGCCACTGTAACTCTTCCAGCAAAATTTGTTCTAGCAATTCTCATATCCCAAAAGTATGTTTGGTGGTGGAGTATACAATGGTCCTCTAATTAAGCAAGCTATGTGAGGATAATTGCAGCTACAATTAGACTTTTGCCTAACAAGGTTTTGGCCAGCATAGAAATGGCACTAAAACTAAAATAGAAAACGCATTTGTAACTGGCATGATCTTACCAGGATGCAGAAAGAAGGCTTTCTTAAAAAGAGGAAAATGTGGATCTAGACTCCTAACTGCCCCCCTTCTCCTCCAGGGAGATCCCAGCTTTTGTTCTTGAGGAAGAGAGACAAAGTGAAGAGAATAAGGTCTGTATTTCAAATGCTCAGAAGGAAAGAGAAAAATGAGAAGTGCACCTGCAGAGGGCAGCTGGAGATGGGAAAGGTGCCTCAGAGATGGGTCTCACTGCCCCTGGAAAGCAGCCCTACTCACTGCATGGCGTGGGGTGCCTGGGTGGCCCTCAGTGGCCAGGCAGATGGCCACTCTGCTGATGGCCACTCAGCTGGCCACGGGGTCCCCGAGCACCCCTGTCCTGAGTGCTCTCCTCAAGGAAGCATTTGTGCTGCTGGTTGCAAAGCAAGCACTGGGCTTATCAGCATCATACAGTTTGCACTGAAGGTTCCTTCTGGAATTCATCAGGAAACAGATTTTGGCTCCTGCATATTAGATGTGAACACTGAAGAGGGACACAATGACAAAGGAAAAGAAAACACTTCTCTTTCTTCATCAAAACAAAAAACTTTGGAATATTTTAGCAAAACACAAATTCCAGACAGTGACTTAAAGTGAATTTCACTCATTTCACTCATTCTTCAAGTACAGACTCTTATTAAAAAAAAAAAAGGTGAATTTTTTTTATTTTTAATTTTTTTTAGATTTCCCACAGATATAGGTGAATGTCATAAGAGGGAGGACAAGAATAATTGTCCACAACCTACTCGAGCAGTAGCATTTTTCCACATCACCCAGACTTTCAAAGAAATAACTTTCTTACAGCTTTCACATGGTTGTTTTTTTTTTCTCTCTTATTCAAAGGCACGGTTTTTCCATAGCAATGCAATGTTTCACTGTCCTGAACATTTACATGCCCCTGAAGTTCTAATACTGATGCAATAATTCCTTGGCATCAATAAAATATATTCCCTTTGCGAACTCCCGCTGGTTCCCTCATCATCAGTAAAAACTGAAAAGCCTTACAAAAATAATTATTTTGCTGCACACTGTTTTTCATTTTTGATAGAATCTCAACTGCAGACTTCTCTGAATGCACATCTAAGAAAATCCTTGTCATTATTTCCACTGACCTGAGTAATTAGGTAGGAGCCAGAACCCCCTGCCTCCCGATTGGTGAGATGTTCTGCATAAAGCACACTTCCCAAGTCTCCCCTCCAGCAGCCAAACAGCACAGGCAATGGAGAACAGAGTAAGAGAGAAGCAGCTGGGAAAGAAAGGGGCATAATCTAATGGACTGCAGCCAGAGAACCAGGGTGGGGACAAACAGCATAGGGTGGCTTGTGATGTAGACCCTCTGGAGATGACCGCCTCCAGCAGACCCAAAGTGCAGCCCCAACACCAGTTCCTCCTGCATCCACTGCCTGCCTGCTGCTGGGGGCCCTCAGGCTTGCCTCCAGAAGGGGCAGTTTCCCTCTTCAGGGAGGTGTCTGCCCACAGCCTCCGTGTCCTGGAGCTGGCAGCTGGGGACTTTGGCCAGGAGGACAATGTCCTCACATTTGGCCTCTACTCCTCAGATTTTATGCAAGTGTTACGGAAATGACATTTACCTGTTCCCATTGCAGGGCTGTGGAGATCGATTGGGCAGCTTATACATCCTGCTTTCTGTAATCTCCCAAACTAATTACCTCCCAGACAGACCCCACACCAGCAGACCAGATTGCTCCGGCTTCACCAGTAAGAACAGCAGGTGGGAGAATAGCTCCACACACGTTCCCTGCTTGGCCCTGTTCTAAAACTGCTTGTGACACTAATTGATCAGTGCCAGCAGTGATGGTGGCTGAGACACACAGAGCCCACAGGGAACCTCTTCAAAGCCTCGGTAATGAGTAACCTATTGCTGCCTGAAAACCAGAGGATGGGCTTCCCATTCTGCTGTGATGACAGGGGATAGCCAGCCCTCTGTCCCCTCCCAGTGTAAAAGAGATGAATCGTGTTTAACCTTTCCCAATTTTAAGCTAACGACCTCGGGAGAAAGGGGGGAAAAGGGAGACAACTAACCTCAGACTACTTCGTGTTCAGAGGTACAGCAGTGGGACTTCAGAGAGAGCCTACCTGGGAGGAGGAATGATGGAGTCAGCACACCAAGGTGCTCCAGGTAATTGCCAGCAGGGGACCTGGAATTCCTGCTCTGCCATCAGCCCGGCTCCCCCCACCAAAGCCCGGGCAGGCAGAAAGCATCCCTGGCAGTGCTGAAACTCGGGGCATACAACACAAGCTTCCGACGTTCTGGCAACCTTAAGCCAAAAAAAGCAACCCCTCGGAAGGCCCCCCTGAAAGCACAAGACAGGCAGCCCGAAGGATACTCCAAATTGTGCTGAGGGTGGACTCCCAGCTGCCCCCAGCATCAGGGGAGAGGATAAATGCCACCACTCTACAGAATCCATCAGGAATTTCTAAATCAAAGCAGCGAATTAAAAAAGCTAAGGAAATCAAATCAAATGGAGACAGTATCACAGGTGCAGCTCTTGTCTGGTCACTACTGCTCATGATTTGCTTTTATGCTCAGAGCTGAGGCAGCTTTCAAAACCAATATGTGGCTCTGTTGAATGATTTATGCAGTGTGTGTTGCAGCAGACACTGAAATTGTAACAAAACTTCCCTGCAAACTAGCACAGTGATTAAAAATAGAAGCAAAAACATACAACTCCACAATCTAGAAAAGATTCAACCTGCAAGTATCCTAAAATACACCTCCAGCACTCTGGGTACATCCAGATACCACCTGGTATTGCCATTCCAGGAATTATTACATGTGAGCAGGAGAGGTCTGTGATTCTGGGAAGCTTTGTGAGACCACATCATCACCAGAGCAGGACAGAAGTTGCATTGGTTGCAGGAAAATATCAGTGTCTCAACTGCAGCAAATACCTCCACGCAGAAAGCAGTCGCATTTTCTCTTGCCCTGACTTGGCAAAAGTTCAGTGTGAAAACAGGTGCTGATTGTAGCTGAAAAATTTCCTTGAAATGACAGAGTCTACACTGAGTACTATGCTAGTAGATAGGGGCTCTACTTCAAAAGCATCTTGATTTCTTCCAAGAATGAAACAAAGTGGTCACTTAATTATACTGCCAGTTAATACAAAGAATTCACACTCGCTGCAATAAGCCAGCTGCAGTCTTGTTTTGGCCTTTATGCACAGAGGAAGACAACTCTGGGTTCTGGCCAAGTTCTCAACCTAGAGAACATGCATACAA
Organism: Florisuga fusca; assembly: GCA_038090715.1. Lineage (NCBI taxonomy): Eukaryota > Metazoa > Chordata > Aves > Apodiformes > Trochilidae > Florisuga > Florisuga fusca. Next base: position 3,990,905 of record JAAWXA010000018.1, on the reverse strand, counting down.
AGTTGTTTCATGTTTTCCAAAGGCTGCAGATGTGTGCACACACAGCCCAGCACAATCACTTAGCACGATGCTGAGGATGTTTGTGCCATGAAAGACCCGGCACCTTGTGGGCAACGGAATGGGACACTGACCTTCTGCCTCTGATGCAGCTACTGAAGTGCCCTTATAAACTGGATATTCTTGTTAATTGCTGCAAGCATTCTTTATTCTTTAAAGAGTTAAAACAGTGCCAAAGGCTTGAAAATGCACTCTGGAAGCTAGACATTTGCAATCAGATGGTAGCTGGGAAGACATTTAGGTTTTGCATCAGTTAAACATTTACCTTAGGAATATTTAGATGTCCTACCCATTCTGGGCACATTTAAAATGTTGACAAGACTCAAGCAAGTCTTTGAGATAATAAATACTGGTTGTTTTCTCCTGATAGGGCAGAAAAGACAGTGAAGCTCAACTCTGCCAGAGAACCACTGTGAAAGGAAGGGTGCACTGGATGCACTGGGCAGCAAGAAATCTGGATCTTTTTTTTTTTTTTTTTTCTGCCCAGTGGATGTTCTGCTGATAGCAAAGCAGAGGGCAGACACATTACCAGTCAGTGCTTCAGTTTCACCCTTTTTTTTGTCTTTTGCCCCTTTTCAATTGAGATTTTTCTTTCCTTTAGGAAAGGGACTCTCTCATTCTATGCCAGAGCTCAGTTCAGGGCTTCAAATCCCTTTGGGATCCTGCTGTACTACTGTAACACAAACCAGTCACATTAGAAATAAAAAGTTTTGGGTTCTGAAAACACGTGTTTTTCAGAATTCAGTCAGGAACTAACAGTAAAGCTGTTGAACAGTGTGCTAAAGACTCAGATGGAAAACAAACTTCCACAACCACAAGTTGTACAGGACAATACATATAGCCCATTGGATGGAAAAACAGACTGTCTTTATCATGCTAATGATGATTTAGAACAGCAGATGTTCCAGAACCCCCCAAACATTTCACTGCTGCTTGTATTTCTTTGTACACAGCTTTAACAATGTCTTGATTATTTTTTGCCTCTACATTCATTTCTATTCCTATTATAGTGCTACTGCAGGTAGATTTCAGATTGGTACCTCTCTGATTAAACAGCTCTGGGTTTACTTCCTAGACAAGGAGCTTTAAGGAAAAAAGGAAAAAAAAAAAATCTGTTCTGGAAATTGCATCACAGCAGTGCTATCTGTAAGCATTGCCAGAATTATTCTGCCTGTTATTTAATTAGCTCAGACAAAGGTTGCAGAGTGCACAGAAATCTATCAAGGGATCTGCAGTAATATTTGGAGGTAATTTCTTTTACTGCTTAATCATTAAAATTTTATGTACTCTTGCAACTGATAGAAGCCATAAAACATTTCTGAAAAATATGGAAGAAGAAACAAAAAAGTAACATACATGAAACAAACTCATCTTAAATTCCACTAGTGGCATCACTTAACAGTTTGCAAGGTCTGGTGTACAGACTACACTTCACTGGGTCATGACAAAATACTTAGATCTGAATACATTTCCTCTATTTATCCCAGTTGGAAATTCTAAACACAAGTGTTTGAGTTAGAGTGAACATATCACTGCTTCGTTACAAAAACTGTGTTTTGCTGCTACTCTTAAGTTTCTCTGTACACATACCCAGGATATTACACAAAATAAATACATTTTTTTTCAGTAAGATAGATTGCAATTCAACAAACAGTTACAGTTGTGATTATGTAGTTGGTAAAATTAACTGTTGAAATATTCCAGCATAATACACATTTCAAGTGACCTGAACAGAAATCTTGAGTGTGGTGAAAAGCAAAGTTTGCTGTTTCTTAACTGGACTCAAAGTCCAAGCCTTTCTGCAGGATCATTCTGCAAACCCCATATCCAAAGAAAACTGAAAGAAGATGCATCATTTCACCAGTAGCTCTCTCACTTCAAATGTGGTAGAGAACACCACGGCATCCAGCACTGGGGTAGTTGAAGGACTCATTTAATTTTAAAAATCAGTCACTTCAGGGAAGAGATTGGCACTGAGTGAATGAGAAGTGAATCTGATCAGTAGGATCTTTATTTCCAGTTTAGCACACCCCAGAGAAAGGCCAGCTCAAGTTTTTAGTCCCTAGGCTGAGTTCACAGCTAGTAAAAGCCCATCAATTCTTTTTTACCCTTCCAATTAGATTTCATGTCATTAAAATACCACAAACATAGAACCCAGCTTGTCTGTTTTAAGGAGACATATGTCTTGATTCATTTTATTTTTAAGAATATAGTTGAGCAATGGTAGATGCTAAGCTCAGCATCATCAAATGACAGGCTGCTAAACTAGTTGGGAAACTTTTGCCAATAACTATCCATAGTTTAAAAGTAGTTCAGCCAAATATTAACCTGAGATACAGTAGCCACAATGTACAAATGAGAGAATGAGCAAATTTCGTTGTCCTGGGAAGTCGAAAGAAATTCTACAGCTACAGCAGGAAAAGCAGAAAACTTAACAGTGCATTACCATAATTAAGTCAACTAATTGTATACATGTGAGCAGTGATGTTGCATCAGCAATGTCATGAGTTTGAAAGATAGTAGGGACACAATGAATCACTTGTCAAGACTTTTTAAACACAACCTATTTGACAATAATCAGTGAATTCCCAGCATCAACAATCAGCAGCCTCAGTAACATCCAAGACTTTCTCACGCTTATTGCAATGCCAAGTTACAGACTGGAGCCAGTATCCCCACTCACATCTGAACCAAACAAAGGCCAATATGTACATACACAGACTGAGCTCCCCCACCTTTGCCAGCAGTTTTGCTTCTTTTTTTTTTTTTTTTTTTTTTTTTAACTAGAAGCCAGCTGCTGAAATCTGGACTCAATTAATCCAAAGTGTGAAAGATCATGTCAAGTGCAGGCAATGACTCAGAGCAGGAAAGGGACACTGATTTCCCAGCTATCTGATCAACATGGCTTTAGCAAATGACTAATGTTAGATATTGGATTATGTATTTTTGAAAGTGTGCCATAACCAAGTCTAGATAGAAATAGAGCACACAGCTGACTAAGGACATATAGAAAAGGTCTTTGTGCTTGTTCTTTCTAGAAAATCATAGCTGAAGAACATGGAAGAAAGAAAATGCTTTTTCAGTGGAACCTCTTTGCATTTGGTAAAAAACCTTCATGACATCCAGAAATGTAGTTTGTAAGTGCTTTTGACTTCTTTTTAAAAGCTGCTTCAAGGGAAGAAGACAAATCCACATGCAATAGAGCAGAAAAAGGAGAATTTGCATTTTGGCTGTAGCTGCCACCTCTGCCAGAGAAACCTGGTGAGGGGGCCGTCAGGAGGAGACCTGGGCTATTCTCCCATTTCATCAGTTTCCCTGTCCTGCACAGTGCAACCTGCACACAAGTTTTGTGTAGGGCCTAAGGCAACTCCTCATGCTCCCCTGTGCCTTTACTGCCATCTATATCTTGAGAATGATAACACTTTGCTTGGTCACAGAGGTGTCACAAATCCATTCAAGGCAGTGGTGCATTTGTTTACTGGAGCGATGGGTTTGCTCCAAGTATCAGAGAGGCAGCCAAAGGGATTCAGAGTGCTCCGTGGACACACTGCCACTTACTTTAGGACTTTAGGACTTAATGGCTTCAGTACTGATAGAAAAGGAGAACACAGATGAAGGGCGTAGAAACCTTTTTTTTGTTTGTTTTTACACAAATACCAGGGCTCAGGTATTCACTAATACCAGGAAGAGAAAGTGAGCAGAGAGAGCCCAAAATAAAGCTGTCCTGCTGCACCAAGATAATGTGGCCAAAATTTCTATGTGAAAAATATGTGGAAAAGAGGGTTTGCCTAACTCAAAATGTTACTGTTTCTATCAAGAGACCACAACCACACATAGGGTGATTGTCAAGGAGGGCAAAACATTTATCACTGGACAGTGTCAGCTCCTCAGAGTCCAGATTTTGTTGTGCCTTGTTGAAGTATTTTAAGGTTCACACAATTCACAGCAAAAAAACCTGAACTGAGGCACTGCAGTCACAGAACTTCCCGTTTCAAATTTGCAGGGAAGATAAATGAGCCCTCCTCAGTTTTCAGCTGATAGGTACATCCCAAAGTAAAGCAGACCTAAGAAACCAACAAAAACAGCAGTATAGGAAAGCAGCAGTAAGGAGTCCACAAGTAAATAAAACAATCTTGATCTTGCATTTATACTTTGTCTGTAACACTTCACAATTGTTGGAAAAAAATATGGGCTTTGTCTGGTTAGTGGGACTGGTTTATCTCTGCTCCTAACCCTTCAATTTGTCATCTAGCCAGCATCCCCTTGGTGAGAATGTTTCTGGCACACCAAGGCTGCAGTTAACTTAATAAGGAATGTAAGCACAGTTAGATAAATTAATTTCAAGGTCAAGCACACTGACAATAGAAAATGTATGCAAGTGGCAGGTAATAGAAGGAAATTCGCATGCATACTGATACACTGCTAAAGGCAGATGTTACTGGATAATTTAATCTCAAATGTAACTGATGTTTTCAGTTGCCCTTTTCCATTAAAAGAATTGTAGCAGATGCAAAAATCAAAGATTATTCAAAGAATTAAGATATGAAAAGCATGTTAGATCACTAAACTCCAATTAGTTAAATTAAATTGTGTACCATTATCTACCTGTAGCTTTATTGGTAGCCAGCATTAGCGCTCAGCTTGAGCAATAATAAAATTAGAGAATAACACTTTAATTGAATTGCACTTAAAAGGATCATGCTGACAAATGTGATTGTATCTGGCTGTAATGCACACCTTTTTCAACGATCATTAAATCCAATGAAATGAAAGTCACAGGATCTTGACAGCTCCCTGAAATAATCTGTGAACCATGCTGTATCTCCCAGTTCCTAATCAATTTAGAGAAGCCTCATTAAGGCTCTGCAGCTAAAGAACACTTAAAAATCAAAACAAATTACAACGTGTTATGGATAACTAGCTAATAATATCAATACAACAAGGATGTATTGTGTTGCAACAATTCATTTCCTTTGTAAGAAGCATTTGCCACGGATGATGCAGGAATTGTTATTCATAACTGCCATCACCCAGCCCTAATGTCAGGTTTTTTTCATCTTTCCTCATAATAAACATTTCTTATGCTGTGTATACAAAGTATTCTAGATCTAATACTGGACTCTATGATTGCATGCCTGTTAATTATTTGCGTGTCTGTATATTTGTTTCTCTCCCGTCCTGCTTTTGCCTCTCTCCTGAGTATGCAGAAACAATGATGTGTGATTCTGGGAACAAATTAGACATTAGCAGATACCCATGTGAATATTTCTTGGCAATTTTTGTTCCCCATGAGTAAGTACTTTGTTGCTGGATTATTTAACAGCCAATAAGTCACCCTCACTCTCTCCTACCTTCGGTGGCTGTTTCCTTTTTATATGGCAGCTAATACAAAATAGTGTACCTTGATGTAACACTTACACATAAGCAATTTGAGCTGGGTAATTTAGCAGATTAATGAGACCAGCAAACAGGCATTTAAAACTGAGGCATATCTGTGGCACTCATTCTTGATCTACTTAGTCAACATGGACTTGGCCAGTCACCTTTCCCAGTGGACTCTTCCCAATCACATGATAAATCATTCTTACTCAAATGTTTCTTTTCAAAGATTCCCCCTCAGCCTTGGTTGATAAAAGTTCCAGGCATCAGACAGAGGGTGTGGAACCAGATACAAGCTCCTTTCCTCCAACAGGGCCATTATATGTAGCCACTTACTCTTGCTGTTGATTAATGTTCCTTTAGCTTTGAGCATTTGAGTTATTGTTATAGGATGACTTTTGCTCTCAACAAAGCATAAAATTGGATGTAACACTAAAGAGCCACTATATAATACCATCCTGTTTTCCATCCATTGGACTGATTTGCATGGACTACTCCAGACCGACATGGGAACAGAGTTTAAAATGCAATAGTAGATTAAGTCAGAATATGATACTGATGTTAAATGCTATTTATAAAGCAGAGGTTAAGCTATCTGAAGAAATATGGTTTTAATAAATACATTCTGTTTCTTCTGTTCTCCTTCTGCATGAAAAGCAGAGCAGGATTCCAGACAACATATGGATCTCTATATGCTATTTAAAACAGATTTTAATGCTTGACCAAGGAATACAAAGTGGCCATTACACACAGAACACACTGCTCAGCAAAGGCAATAGCAAATCCATAAACAGTCAGTGGGGGTTGGAGATTTAAACATGAAGATAACAGATCCAATAGCTGACCAGAAGTTTAAAACCAATTAAAACTAACATTATTGGCATCATGGTAGTAGCTAGAAGCTCAGTAACACCAAAACTCTTTTGTACATGTCAGAAAACAATAACAGAAGCTGACACACACCTCTCCCAATATTTTTTTCCAGGTGTGCAAGGAGAGTCTGGGCCACCAAAAACCAAATGTCCTTAGTCCTAAGGGCCTGATCCAGCTCTGAGTGATTCCTGCTGCTGGAGACCCCTTCAGCAGAGGGATGCATATGTGCAACACAGAGAAGTCAAACCTTTTCAATGGGTTAACTTAACAGCTGAGTGTGTTAGTTCATCTGGGATGCCCTTGAAAACCATTTCCCTGACATCCCCCCACCCATCCCCATGGTCAATGTGCTGTATCTGCTCTGATTTCACTGCCTGACCTCCCCTGGCACAATGCACTGTGCACACATTTCCATAATCCAGCAGGTGTAGGGCTTTATCCTGCACCTACTCTGACAACCAGGATGAATACTATTAATGGCAACTGATTTATAGACATGGCACTGAGATCAGAATGGGAGCCTGTAAGTCTCTGAACTGTCTTGGACAAGTTTAGCTGAAGGTTTGTGTACAGCAGAGGGCTGTGTCCTTCTACCTCCACCTGCCACCTTCTGCTGGTGTAGAAGGTGCTTTGGGAAATGCCATCGTTTCTAGTGCACAAACTTACACTTCATTTTCCCTTTTCTCAGGCATAAGTGACAGGCACTGGGTGCTAAATGTCTGCAGAACACACAATTTGAGTATGGGTCTTGGAAAGGAAAGGAATCCTAAAGGTGAAAAAAGAGAGTTCAGGAGGCCAAACAGTTGTATGCAACACAAACACCAGCAAGTCTCTCTTATTCTTTCAGGAGAAGCCTCCAACCTTATCCTCTTGTGAGGTGTTAAAGGGCTACTGCTGTGGAAATAAATTTGTGTTTATAAACATCTGCACTCTACAGAAAACCACCTGGGACCAGGACTCACTGGGACAAGAAGCTACTTGAGACTGGGAAAAACTGGGGAGAGCTCAGGAGTGTAAAGGAAGAAATCCCGACCACTGTGTCAAACATCCCTCCCCATTTTGCTCTCTGAAGCACTCTTTCCATAACCCAGCAATTAATTAGAGACAACACACATTTGTGGTTCCCCTTGAGGCAGTTAAAAACAACTAAAGTACACAGGCAATAACTTTCCTCTTAGCAAGAAACTTCGTTGGGCTATTTCTGTGTCACACAGAGCACACTGCATGACAGGTCTGAAAGTGGCAAGACTGGATCCAGCACCAGATGGATTTTCATCATGGCTGTAAACAGGAATCCTCTAAATACTTCAAGGCCTGTATTAGAGAGTGAACAACAACTAGGTCTGCCAGAAAATATATTAAGAAAAAAGCAGATGGGCCCCTGGGATTTTCCCTCATCCGAGTCCCTGTTATCACCAACCCAGTGCCCTGCATGCACCTCCCACAGGGCCCTTCTCTGCAGGAATCTGATCAGAGGAATTCCAGGTTTATTTGGCTTCAGGGGGGAGTCCACACCCGTGGACAGCACGGGGCTGCCAAGAAGCAGCCATAGGACACCTGCCTCCTAAGGAGAGCTGTCCCTACCAAAGGCTTCTCTGTCCTTTCCAGGTGTTTAGGTCCCCCAGAGCGAGCAGCTGGTCAGCAGATAGCCCTGTAAAATGTGGTCCAGGCAGAACTCAGGAGATGCACACGCATGCTATCTCTTGACACCTCCAGTTTGGGTTCACAGAAGGCTGGGTTACGTGGCCTGCCAGTCCCTGGATGTTACACGATGCCAGTTCTAAGCACAAAATCCACATATAGCTCAAAACTTAGGTAACCAGTGTTGCCAAACACAAATTATCAAAATACTTAGATAATAATAAGCAAAAATAAAGGTAACTGATATTTTTTTCTGTATTCTCACTGTTTGCTTCTGCAAAAGCCCTTAGTGTTCAGCCTAACCACAGTCTGAAATCTCTTTCTGCAACCACAAGGTCTGAGAACTTCATTTTCTAAATGAGAGACTACTGCACTGTCACATATTTCCAGAGACAAAAGTACTAAGAAAACCAGCAAATAGTGACAGATTCCTGATCAGATCACTGCAGCTGGCAGTGCTGAAAAATTAGTTGTGATATAAGCAGGACTTGGCTCTGGGCTTGGTTCTGGCTGATTTTGTACGTTTACCTCTCAGCAAAATCAAACTAGGAGGAGTCATCCATAGCAGGAGGTGGGCTGAGTGCTCTCCGTAGACCCCAGTGCAGGACACAGTTATTTTAAGCTCAAATCCATCTGTAACACCCATAGCTTAGTACAGAACTGCTCTGAACTGTTTACAACTTTTCTCTGACTAAAACCTTTCCTACAAAGGGGTTAAAAATGTCTGCCTCTGAAATACAATCATATGCATCTTTCATTTTCCACAATTTCCTTCTCTCTCTCTCTCTCTCTCTCCCAGCTCATTTTCAGCTTATTCCCTCTCATCTTCATCCTCAGCACCCAATCCCCATCCTTCTGAAGCTAAATGATGCTGGAATAGTGTTAACAAGATTATTTTTTGATTATCAGGTTACAGTTCACACATGAATCAAAATTGTGTTTAGGGTCTGATCCTGCCACCCTCAAAATCAATTGTGTTTTCATTCAGTGAAACCCAAAGGTCTTGCTCTCAGTGAGCCATAACTCCAGGTCTAGTGACCATTTATTATTCATCATCCCACTCAATTTCAGGAGGGGAAAGAACCAGAACTGACTGATTAATGGCTCCAGCAATCTCAAGTCTTGCTAACCTTACCTTTACAGACATAGGGAGATGTCTGGTGGGTTTAATATTTAAATAACAAAGCAATTATCTCTCTAATATGGATTGTTTCAGGATGCATTCACACTAGTTCAGTGGGGGCTGTGGGAGACATTATCTGGCACAGTATGTAAAATTGATAGATGGATGTTTGTACTATCCAGCTTGCTTACAAAATGCAAGTGGAAACAATCTGGATGACAAACTCTGCACCAGGCAGGGTACCAACAGCCTTTGCCACAGGGGGATGGGCTCAAAGAGAATTCCTGTTCCTTTGAATTCAGTGGGAGGCTGTGTTAAAGCAGTAAGAAATGGTGAGATTGCTGGCTAGGATAAGACCTGCTTAGAACTTACAAAGAAGTAAGTAGCCTGAAATAACTGGATCATCCATACCTGAATTAGCCACTAAAAGCCTGGATCCAGAGCACACTGCTCTGTCTGGGTAGCCAATGAAATGTTCTCAGTGAGACTGAAGGAAACAAAAAATGTCCCAAAAATTACTGGTGAGAGGGCATAACTCAAAAAGACATAAATGCAGAAGTCAATGACTATGAGACGTCTTGTGACACTCAAATAGGCTGCAAAGAAGAGATTACTAAATTGAGTATAAGAGGAGGAAAGCAAAGAGAAAGAAGCTCTGTAGAGGACAGCAAAGCACTACTGTTGGGAGCATGCAAAGAGGAATAATTGCACTAAATGAAAAGTAGGAGCTCAAGCACACCACCAGATACTTGGCTGCATTATTTATTATTATAAAGCCATTATGATTTGGCATGATCTGGGTAGTGACACGTGGCAGTGTCAGCTTCAGCAGAGATGAAATGGTGTTCCAGCACAGCTCAGCTAGCTGGGTGGCCACTGCCCTGTGGGGGGGGTGGGTGTCTGCAGGGAGGGGACAGCCTTTCCTCTCAACCTCTTCCTATTTGTTTTGTCTGTGTCCCCTGAAAACCTTTAAGCTGGCTCTGAAAAGGGGAAGATAGTGCCTTCTCCCTACAGGATGCTGTCCCAGTGGGGAGCTGGGAATGGCTGGTCCAGCTGCAGATGGCATATATTCCATGTTTGTTCCCATCCTTCTCATCACTTGAGTAGTGAGTGACCTACTTCTGAGGAAGCCTTCCTTGGAAGCCATCTCATTAAAAGAGCTCCATGAACCCGGCTCAGCCTTAGAAATCCAAACAAAGCAGAAACATAAGATGCCAAATAGTGGGTGGGTTGCTCTGAACCTCTGCAAGTGGTTGACAGGTACCTGAGTGAATTGGGCCTATTAGAGATGTAGGAAACAGGCCACTAATGTCACAGACTCCTGGGAAACCCTGCAAGAAGAAACTGCTCCTCCTCCTGCAGGCAGATCCCCCTGGACACAAAAATCTCTTTGCCCTCCAAGAGCTCCAGGCTGGACAGAGATCTAACACAACACAAGTTGCAACAAAGCAGACCACTTAAGAATTGCAGCAAACCTGGTCAAAATTAATAATTCTGGATTTATGGCAGAGAATCAGTGATAGTAAACTAAAGAGGAGAAGTAGAATAATAAAAACACAACATTCAGAAAAAAAAAAAAAAGCACCTCTAAGTGATCTCAGCTGCAACAACTAATCCACACCAGCTGTTACAAGGTGCAAACTGAAAGTCTTGGGCAGACCAAGAACTTGATCAGTTCTATTCAATTATAAGCAGGGCTGGACCTAAGATGTGTGCCAGTAGATGGTGTGTTTATTTTAACCAAATAGTTACCTGAACCTAGCTAAAGCTCCCTTCAGCACTGCTGCTTTGTTTCGAAGCCAGGCTGATTGCTGGCCATGCTTTGATTTTACCCTCTGAAGTTTTTCCTCTTCCTATTTCATCCCCTTGTGAAATGGCACAAAGAGGATCACTGTGACCAACACAATACAAACATTTGGATCATTGAGTGTAACATGCTGTCCATATTTGCACTTCAAAGCATCCTGCTTTTGCAGTTAAATATAATCCTGTAACATCTTTTAGAAGATGAGCAATAGAAAGACCAGGATCTTTCCTTATATTCTGGCACTATACATCAGCTCCAGGTTTACCTCTGCTGATTTATCCAGGTCCTGATTTACCTTAGCAAATGTCCATGCCCCTAAGAGCAAGCAAAAGTAGCTGGAAGCCTGTGGATTCCAGTGTCCTCTTGACATTCAGCACCGTTTCAGAAACATCTTGGCACAGGCTCCAGTTCTTGCTTGTTTTCACAGCAGATTTCAAGAATCTGTGAGACACTGTTTCATTTGCTTTTATCTTACCATAGCTTGTTCAGCCCCCTTCACAATCACACTCTGATATTTTACTGGCTCAAAGTGGCTGCATTTTTGTTGTTGTTTAGAGTAGGTCATGTGAACCATGAATGGGTTGCACCAACACCTCCAGGAGCCTTGGTGGATCCAGTTCAGGCACTCAGCATCTGACACCACTGCTCTGCAGGCTCCAGCCAAGACATCCACTGGGTGCCCCCGGCTCACCTCCCCCTTCTCCAGAGAGAGGGTCAGGGAGAAGGATTCTTCCCCAGAATAACTGGCAATTTAGGGGAAGGAGCAACAGAGAAGAACCAAGTACCAGCAATTTCAGATCTCCTAATCCATGAGTGCTGCCTGGCACATCTCCCAGCTCACAGCCATAATAGGTCCAAAACATTTCTCCTGACAAGCAAGGTACCAAATAATGAAGCTCCTGACAAAACACCCATTTTCTTCTCCTGCATCAGAAAAGAGCAACCTACTTACTTCTTTACATCAAGTAGCAGTATGACTGCTGCACACCTTAAAGCCCAGCTTTCGAAGCTGATTTGTGACCCATGAGAAAGAAGGTATGTGATTAATTCTGTATAATAGTTCATCAACTGATTGCATAAAATGCCCAAGAAGCAGCAGCACTTGAACTTGAAAGCTGAGGAACATGCTCCTACAACACACATTCAGAACTTCAAAACACACATATTTGTTGGACTTAAAGGACCAACAACAAAATTATACACCAGAGCACTGAACTACTTGAGTCACGAACAATTAAAGCATTCTTTCAGCATAAATTATGTTTTGTAGAATTATTTTTCTAAGGCAGCATACACAGCAGAGTGGATACGCTCACAGGGGTTGTATCAAACTCTTAGATTTATTTTTTTGTTTTAGTCAGTTTAATTCCCTGAATGAAGGGATATATGGGCTGTACCCCCAGACTGAACTCAACTAGATCTGCCAAACTGATGCTGGAGACTTGTTTTCTGAGGCAGTGGGGATTGCATCTCGTAAAACATGGCACTGGATTTTATGTCTTTGTGTTTCCCTCATGCAGCATGTGGTAATTCCCACTGATACCATTTTGGATGGGCAAGAACGTTGTCCACAGATGACAAACCCCTCTTTCATTTCAAAGCCACCTCTCCTCCTCTAGCTCTTATGCAAGAGAGTTACAATCGCTCTCATGTTTCAAGATCCGTGACACTCAGCTTCTGAATCAGTTTGAGTCCTATATTTCAGAGGCATTAAATCTACTGTGAATTTATAGCTAACTGACCACACTCTCAAACAGAACAGCACTCAGGGTCGGGACTAACAGCTCCACATCTTTTCCTTTGCTTCCAAATGCACAAACCCATTTTTTCATTACGTGGCATCCAACATGTCCTTAAACCTGCAACTCTCTTAGTGGCAAACACTCAAGACAGACTCAATCACCTGCACAGTCATGGGGCTCCACATTTCCCTGAAATGTGTTAAAGAAACAACTTTAAGGCTGCTCCATGGAGTAAGAGTTCCAACACGTGCAGGGACAGGGGACAGCACTGGGAGTGTTTTGTCTCTACCTTACATCTCATTCGGGTCCCAAAGGCAGCAAGGCTGGAAGGAGTTTGTTGACATCTGCATACAGCAGATCTTATAAACATGCCTGATGTGACTCAGGATTGAAAGGTATCTATCCTGGATCTTAAGTGTCTTCTTCAAGTAGGTTTCTCATTCTGTTTGTTTTCAAGCAACATTTTTCAATCAGATGTAGCAACAAGCAGAATAAAATAGCCTCAGGAGCTAGCCCTGGATGCCCAGCTCAGGCACACTGACACTCAGCTGCAATTATTTTCCTTTCCTAACTTGAGATACAAAGTGTCCTGTCTGCCAAGAACAGCCCAACACAGCTATGCCTGTCTTTGCTTGATGAAGAATGATTTTCCACTGTAGATTCATTATGTCATTGAATTCAGTCACGGGAACATTAACATTTTCACACATGTGGGAACTCATCTTGTGAATGCAAAGCTCATTTATTACAGTGATTTCTTCAGAGGCTGTAGTATGCTCATATTATAATGAGGTTTATAATAAGGACAGATTCTGAACTGGTGAAAACATGCAAATTTACCTGAAATCTGAAGTTTACAGCCAAGACTTTATTGCTGGTAATTAGTGGGTTTATTTCTTTCTCTCTCTCTTTTTTTTTTTTTTTTTTTTCCTGGTGTCTTGTGTAATTTAAAATATAACGCAACAAGGGAAGCTTAGGGACTTTGTAGCAAAGTGTCTTTTGATTGCTTACTCTGAACTCACTAATGACTCTGGTAAGGTGGAGCAATTTAAAGAGAAGGGACATCTAAGCCACACTGCAAGATGTATTAACACCTCTGAATGATGCTTGCACTATTGCACTAAAACCTGAGGAAAGATCCAATTACATTCTCTCTCCCAGAATAGCAGAAGGGAGCATAAATATTAACTTAATAATTCTATGCAGTTATTGCTGCATCATAATTACAGGACTTTTTAGAAAAGCATAATATTAGTATGCTTTAAAAATGCAAGCTGCTTAGTTTATGAAATGCTCACCCAGTTAATGCTGCTAGCTGAGCACAGAAAAGTGTAAGGAGTTATAAGGTCAGATATTCACAGATCTGTGCCACAAAAGAAAATCAAAAGAAACCAGCTGCAGTTACGAACACATATTTGTAAATTCTTCTCCTTAAAACATCAACAACTAGTTATCTGGGTCAGCAGAAGAGGGAGCTGCATTTTTATTAAAAAGTGTAACAACACAGCAGCCCCTTTCACAGATGTCATAGCTATAGGTGGTACTAAAATAAATAATAATAAAGAACTCTCATTTTATTGAAGTAGTAAGAGATGGTCACCCCGATGGCTGAAGAGAGAAACCCCAGTAAAATACTGCTTCAGAGTTTCCTGGAAATGTGAAGAATTTAAAATTTCAAATAAAGCAAATGAACCAATTCAAATAAATTGATCTTTTTTCAGCAAGAGAAAGCAGGTATTAAAGATGCAATTCTCTCAAGTTTTATACCTGTGCTGTCACTGATATGGCTGCAAAGCAATGCTACATTTAACTTAATTCTTCTACATGAAAAAACCCTGTGTGCAGTTGAGTATCCACTTAATTAGGACTATTTTAAACATTTTAATCTCACACTTATTTGCAAGAACAAAGCACTTGATTGCACACTTTAATTACATTTTAAAGCTTATGGGGCCAGGTTTCCTGCTCAGTGCAAGCTGTGTCTTTTCCCTGAAGAAGCTGCACATGGCTGAGCACAGATCAGGAGTGAAGGTGAGCACCCAGCACAGAAAAGATGGACTGCTCAAGAGTTGTTTCCCATGGCAAGAGAGGAGTAAACTACTCACTGCCTACAGGAGACAACCACTAGGTAGGAGAGTGCATTTCTAGTTCACATGCACAGGAGTTTGGGGGGGAGAAATGAGGATAAAGGCCTTTGAAGTCTAAACCAAATACAAGTACCAACAACAGCAACAAGAAATACCATTGTTGGCCCCATCGTTGCAGAACAAAGATTTAAAAAGTGAAATGCAATCAACTTAATGGCTTGGGAGTTAAACACTGGAAATTCCTAATCTATCCAGACAGGCCTTTGCTGTTTTCAGGCAAATCTCATGATTTCTGCATGTCTGCGATTTACATGGCTGAAGTGGAAATAAGAAAAACGGCCCTACAGTATGGATCTTCAAGCTTTTGAACACATAATAAAGGAAAAGCTGCAAATACGCATCAAGTATGTCCAATGTTAAAAAATTGCGTGCTGAAGGGTTGATCTGGCCCTGAAAATTATGTGGCCATCCTCTTTCTGTGCACCCAGTGAGTGAAATTCAACCCCACCGAGTCCAGGCATCTATGCACAAGGGTCACATTATCCTGTAAACTCCAGCAGATGAGCAGACACATCTGCAGAGGGCTCTGCCAGGGAGTGAAGCACTTTCCAAGCCTGCAGACCAGATCCACAGATTAGGAGATAAATACTGCTCAGTCAGAATCTCTCACCTCTTTAGAAAAAGTGATTTTTTTTCTTTTTCTCAGTACACTCATCAACGTGTGATCAGCATATTATCTGGGGCCAGATGATCTGGGCTGCAGGCAGAGGTTAATACAAGTACAGGCACCCCGACTGCCTGTGTGCCAAACACCTCTGTGGCCCTGCACAGGGGGTGCAATACCTGGGGTGCCTCTGGCCCCATTTGCAAGAGGCTGTTAGACACAGGCACCGACCACACTGTCCACAACTCCAGTTTCAAGCTGGACTGGGGCATGCCTGGGGTGCTGCACCCAAGATAAGAGCCCTTTTGCAAGCAGCTGCAGCAGGGAGCAGCAGAAGCAGCAGCTGTATCGGTGTTCCCAGGGACTTTCCATTATCTGAAGTGTTCCAGCTTCACTTTACCTCATAAAACAAAGCTGGCTGTGTTGCTAACCCTCAGCACTGAAAAACCATAAAGCAAGAGTCACACACATCAATCACACTTAAATGCTTTCTGGGTTTTGAGCCTTTAAAGTTCATGTTTTCAGGCTCTTCTCCATAACCATAAGAACTAAAACCTCTCTTTTTACATGAAAATTAAGATACTTTCCTCACCATTGGAATCCACAAGCTAGGAATTTAAGCAAATCATGCAGACTGGAGCTGAACTCCTGAAGGTTAAGGACACTGTGCTGGCTGTGCACTGGGTTTTGGCAGTCTGTGGCAGACACCAGGTGTGAAGCCCCACGATGTCCTTTGGGGAGCAGACCTCAGGTCCCCTTTAGGCTTGGGTTTGTGCACCAAAAGTGTGATGGTCTGAACTCTGCATCTCCACAGACACCCAGCACTACCCTGGAGGCTCTAATCTGGGGGTCAGCCAAGCTTTGACACAGACTCCTCTGGGAAACATATTGCAGTAATTTTGCCCACCCTACGCTCACCTTGTTCCCACGTGGTTAAGCAAAACCCTCCCACTGCTCAGCTCTCCAAATGGCTCTGTAATGGGAACCTGTAACTTATCAGAAGGCCCAATTAGGAACTCCTCTTTGTTGACCTGTGAAACCATCCCTTCACAAAGTCAAGAAACATATCCCACAACCTACCAAATAGTCAGCTTTTGGGTATGCATCTGGGTTGTCATATAGACCGAGCACAAGCAACAGGGGAGGCCAATGCCTTATTGTCTATGGAATACTTTCAGGCAAATATTTCAGCTGCAGATGGTAAATACAGCTTCAAAGCATAATGATATCTAACTGTGAAATAGCTGAGTCAGGTGCATTTACTAAAGTGTGGTGAGCCAAACACTAATTACAGTGTGGTTGCACCAAGATTAGTGTTCCATCTGACTTATTTTAAAAGTAGGCTCAAACCAGTGCCAAATGAATTTGATGAAGCTCCGTGAGCTTAGTCCATAGAGATGTTACTGTGGCTAGAGAAGAAAGTGGCGAGAGTTACAGAGCATGTTAGAAGATCCGCTTCACATTTCTGAGAATCAGCACCAAGTCTTCCTAGAGCTCTGACTAAGTGGCTGAAAAGTTTAGTCACTCGCAGGTGTTTTGCTGCCATCTGTCAACAGCTGATTATTGCAAACCTGTTTACTCAGTCTAAAGCTGTGAGAGAGAACTCGCTATCTTTGCTCAATCTCTTTATACAGCTCCTGAGCATCTTTCCCCAGAACCAAACCACCCCAAGGGCTTTGGGAAATTGCAATCCACATCCCAGATGAGCTTCACAGCTGGCCCCTACCTCAGTGAAGTTCCCGAACTTTAGTTCTGGCTCGGAGTCCTGAATTTGGAGACTTAATTATAGCACTGTCATTCAGAGGAAAATCTTCACAGGCTGGGGTATTGCCATTACTTGCCAGATGCCTCCACACCCTGGTCCTGATTACATGCATTACTGACCTCAGCTGAACCATGAGAACAGTAAGGCTAGCCCTGGTCAGGAATCTTTCTGACAAAATGTGGTTTCACTAGAAGAGGCAGATGAGAATCTAACTTATTTCACAGACACTTGCTGCACGCACCAAGCTCCAGACAAATCACCAGCAGGCTCTGCCTGTGCCAGATGAGCCCTCCCTGCCAGCTGCCTGGAAGCTCTCAGGGGGGGACCAAGAAACCTGAGCATCCAAGATCCATCAGCCCAGGGAAGAAGCCACGCTTGCCAGCTGCCTCAAGACAAGGGCCAACATGGAAGATAATTTCTGATTGAATTGGAAGAAGACTTCAGCACACGCCAAAGGGCTTTGCAGGACACAGGAGCAGGTCCAGAGCCACAACATTGACAGAGCACAGGGTTCTGGATGGCCTCCTGCTGTCATGGACAGCCTTAGACATTAAATTATTTGCTTCCACTTCCACAACTGAAAATCTTCCCCCAGCAGATTGCTAACCAGGCCATAAAGATGCAGACTACTCTTTCTGACCATCACCGCTGTTTTTTTCTAATGTGAACACGATTTTATTATATTCATATACATTTATAAGCTTTTATTTATAAATATTTATAAATACAAATTTTTCTGCAGGGTCACCTCTAACTACTAATAGCATCTTTTTACTCACAACCTTCAAACAGGGTGTTCAGCCTTTTCCTCCTACGTACAGGCACCACAGGGTTTGTTTCAATCTGATTACATCTATTTAGGTAGAGAAATCCTAATCTTGCTCAACAAGCATCTGGCAGAGTGAATGGGGTGACACACTGGCCATCAGTCTTGTCATGCTAAACCTCAAAGTTTCCAGGCTTTTGTTCTCTCTGCCTCTTTGAATCACTTTCCTCATCAGCATCGTTCAAGTTAGCCAGGAAGGAAGAAAAAGCAGAGAAAATGCTTGACATCAAATCATTACAGTGTTAGAAACCCAGGTGCAGCATGAGTGCACCTTCTCATACAACAGTATCCCATTAGGAATGCTTTCATTTGATTAGCTTGATCCATTGGCTCCTAGTCCATATTACTTAACCCTCTAACCATTATGCCCTATTGAAAATAATTGGTAATGACAGTTTCAGGTTTAATATTTAATACCGTGGTTAAATGGAGTTGTACTGTTTGTGGTTATAGTTTCCATTGACTAATAAGAAAGTTGAGAGCAAAACACATTTTTCTTCAGCTGTTACATTAGCAGAGAGCTAAACACCACACTACTCATAATAGCCTTAAACATTTTCAGAGAAATGGCTCCCAAAGCCAAGTCAAATATTACATTGATTTGTGGTTTACTTATTTTCCTTTTCATTACTGGAGGAGTGTCTTTTTAGTAGCTCTAAGGAACGCTGCAAGGTGGATGGATGGACTGAAAGGCATTTCTTTGCACATCAGCCCAGCTTTCAAACTGCCCCTTCACACAGAGCCTTGGGCAGGGGCTCCTTCCTGCCTGGGGAGCTCCAGGGGTTGGGTGCAAAGTCCCCCCTGCTCCTGCTGCCCATTTCCACAGCAGCTCCACTTGCCCCTACCCTGCTCCACTTGCCCCTAACCCTGCCTGCTCCAGCCTCCATGTGGCATTCCAGTCACCCAGGCTGTGTCAGACAAACCTGCCAGGAAAAGGAGATGGGTCCTTCCTCATCCAAAGCTGCCACACTGGGACATTGCCATGGCAGTGAGGCTGCTGCCTTTTCTGCACAGCAATGGAAGAGGAAGGAAGGTTGTGGAAGCAAAGGGCTGGGAGATATCTTAAAACAATGACAAACATATGGAGGTTTGTCCTGCAAGGGCTCACCCACCTGTACAAATTTTGGGTCAGGTTACCTGGTGTCTCGCCAGTAGCTTCAAAAGAGCTTTATTTATTTACTCTAGCCAAGAATTTGGCGCTCTATTTTTTTATCTGCCCACATCTTTCACCTCCTCCTGTAGTGCTTGTTCTCCCAGGGCTTTTTTTGCCATTAACACTCCCAGTTTTGGATGATTATTACATTAACAGGGATTCCAGCTGAGGGTGGGGCTCACTCCCAGCAAATTAGTCAGTGTGGATCTCCACTCCCCCATGGCTTGGTTCCCACCAGTATCTGAGCGGGCTTGTACGTACTGCAACTGCTGCTGTGATTTACTGGAAAGAGACCCCTCATGTGTCACTCATTAGGTGAGCAGGTGAGGCAGGAATGACACCCAAGTGTCTGAATTACAGAAAGAAAACTGACATTCACTCAACACGTTTGCTGTTTTACCAGAGCCAGATGCTGCTTCTGCAGAACTTTCCTGCTTGCTCCTGTGAGCCAAGCTTTGGTACAGCATCACAATAAGAAGTACGCAGCAAGGATGAGATCCTTCGAAGAGCTGAATGACTCCCCAGATGTGCTAACTACCTCTCTCTATAATTTTCTTTGGGGCCCACAATTTCCTCAGCCTCAGACTCTGAATTCTTCGAAAAGGATTTGCCAGAACCAGCTAATTACTTTTGGAATTTGGTCTTACAGATTCTTCACCACGCTGAGACAGAGATGATTTGAGAAGGTGCAGAGCAGGATACGTCCTTTCAGAGATGAAGCTCCTAATTCCACAGCTCATGCTTGAACTGAATCTCAGATATATTGGTAAACAACTCACAACACTTGAAAAGCAACTGTCCCTTATCCAAACTCTACCATAAGAGTTCATTCAAAGGAACTTCCTGAACTAGATGGTTGAGCAAGGTTAGCTTCACAGATCCCAAAGTGGGAAAGTGATTTTCTGTCCTTGAAACTTCTAAGGATGCACATTATAACAGAAAGATCAGTTTACCAAAAAGGGAAATAAGATTGCTGGGTGGACCCAATGCTTAAAATGGACTTAGCATTGTTTTTAAACTTATTTAGAAGCATGACAGGGAAACACAGCTTTGTTTCCATTTATAAATGTCAAAAATGACAATTTGAATTTAGGACTTGACCAGTGCCAGGCTGACCTAATTGGTAACAGAAGGACCCTATTCCTAGCTGAAACTTAGGTACTCCTTGGCCAGCAGTCAGGCAACTTGCCCCAGCTGACTGCAAAGTTAGCTGGAGAAAACCAAGATGGAGAAATGACTTATTAGGTCCCTTTGGTGTTCATCTGGGACATGATTCTCCCATTATATACCTGTATCTAACCAGGGATGTCCACAGAGCAGCATTTTGGATTTATGATGTTGAAAAATGGATTGCCTTAGAGTTCCCAAGAAGGAAAATCAGCAGCAGACATTTGAGACTATTTCTTCAGTATCAAGCATACTTGTTTTAGATTGAGATAGCTCAGTCAGCAATTCCCATTTAGATTTCTTCTAAATGTCTTCTAGTTGGACATAGAGATGTGTAATTCTCTTGCAAGATTTGAAAGGGAAAACACAATGTGAGAAGCCACCAGCATCTCTCTCTCTGAGGTGTTAAGACAGCAGCTGCAGTTTCCTCCTTTAATTTTGGTGGAAAATGAGGTTTTTCACTGTTAACTCCCCTGGGTTTGCGTTATGCCCAAGAGAGCCTGGAATGGGGCTGAGGCTGCACTCCCCTAGACCAGCTGCAAGGAATCCAGGCCTTAGGTGGCAAGCCCTTTCCCTGCTGTGCCCTGTTTGCTATCACCACCTGTGATAACACAAGCGTGTCTATGTCATGGTCCTCTTCAGCCAGCCCCAGTTTCTCCACGTTTGCTCCAGAGCTTCTGAAAACTGTATGCAGTTAGTGACTTGCTTCTTAAGAATTCCCTTAACACAAAACCATGTAAAATAGATCCAGTCAGGAACTGAAGCCATTACTAAGTATAAATTATTATTATATCTTTCATTTTTACCTGTTCATGGAGGGAAATGCACTTTCTGCACCATACAAATCCAATTTAAGCTCTCAGAATAGGCTCTAAGTAGGGCTTAAGTAGCGCAGAGGCCGTTAGGCTGACCCTCTACACTGGGGTTAATTTCATCCAAAAGCTTTTCCAAGAGATAAGGAAACAATCTCATGCACAAAGTGCTTGAGGAAACCAAGGAACAGCAAAAGAATCTGCCTGCTTTGAAAGCTTTGTATCTCACCTCTCCACTCAATAGAGAGATGTGTTGTGTTGACGTACCGTAGATTACACCTTAGCCAAACGGCGAAGTTAAAAGGAAACAGGATCCCTTGACACTGTCTTAGACAACCCATAAAATGGCACTATCATTAAAAGAAGTTTACAAAAGGCTTCTATTTACATGTCTGCAGAAAATAGAACAGGGCGTAGGATGCTGACTGCAGTGTAAACGTTAACTGAGGGACTGAATGGCAGTGGCCGGGGGTGCGGAAAATCCACCACGAACAAAAAGAGGGTGGAAAAGCTCTCACTATCCAAAGCAGCCCTGCATCCCGAGAGCAGGCTGGCTTCTGGTGGAAACAGAGCAATCCCTGCTGTCAAACTGCTCAGGTGTGCTACAGGAATGGAGGGCAGGATTAACGGAAGATGCCTGGCAATTTAAAAGATAGCTGTGAAAAGGCAGCTCAGTGCTGAAAGAAAGACAGACAGGTTTAGATACAACTCAGCCTCTCTGCTTCCAGAAAAGGTCCCTAAAATTGCTGGGCAGAAGTTAAAAGAAATAGCAATGCCCGTCTGTTCCTTGGGAATGAAATGTTGTTTTCATGGCAAAAGCTTGCTCAAGCCTGGGCCTTTATATGTGTATGAAAGTCTACGGAGTTCACATCAGGAAGGTGGGACTTGAGTATGGGAGAGTGAATCCACATCTGTTCACTTCTGTAGTGGTTGGGAATGGGGAAGGGGGCAAGAAATCCCAATTCTAGACATTTTTCTGTGTAAAGAAGAATAAAACACCTTTCAGCAAGAGACAGGAGAATTTAAATACATATTAATTGTTTTTAACTTCAACAAAAAACGCAAAAGGACCAAAACCTTGGGATACGACCAGCAAGGATCAAGAAACCAAGCTTATATTATTTACAGGCCCAGGTTATTTTGGGCAGTGCTCTGTCCTTATTTTCTCTTCTGCAAACATTTCCAACAAGGCTGTGTATGAGGACCCTGGCAGAGGTGAATGCTGTTTGTGACTCTGCTGTTTGTAACCAACTGGTTTTACCCACACACTCAACCCTAAAACAACCTCCATTCATGACCAATCTGGAGCTGACTGGAAAATGGTGCTTTTGAGGACAAATCTCTGCATTGCCCAGAAACAGCAAGTACCAACTCGTGCTTCCCCCCATTGCACTCAGTAGAGCCAGGACTCTTACAACCACTACAGTTCTTCCCCTGTTTATTATATAGAAGTTTGTAATGCTGAGGTTTGTGCTTCACCCAGGATTTACCAGAATTCGACCCATTTGCAAGTTTAGACATCACTTTGAGAGGCTGAATTCAATGTTTTATTCTATCTTGTAGCTATTAAGGCCCAGCCCCAAAAAGAGCAGCTGTAAACAGCTTTCCTCAGAGGAATACTTCCCTGGAAGGCCTTCAGATCATATATGTGCTGTGTCACACACGCTCCAGTATCGTGTGTAGTCAACACATCGTCATTAACCACCCTTTAGCAGGTAATGGGGTGAAACATGTCAGTGAACCATAAACCCAGACTGATTCAGAAGATAAATTGTAATGGTCCAGAAGTAGCTGTTACAATCTTTCCTGTCAATACTTGACCTTTAAAAAAATTCCCTAAATACTTACTAATGCTATCAGATGTAATGGCTGTCAATAACTTTTACTTTAAATAGTCCCCAAACACACGACATAATCTGCATTTAAAAAGTCCACCTCGCCAATATATGAAGGAGTTGCAGAGGAGACTCCCTGTCACCTCTGGTAGGCTCCTGGGAGCAATTCTGCTCTTTGGTGTTCCACGTTAACCCTTCCTCACCACCTGACCCACCCCTTGCTGAACTTTATAGCGAGGCTAAGACACCAGAGGCAGAAATTTTGGGTGTAGCTGCACGAAGCATCAGTTCCAGTGGCAGGGCCAGTGGCAGTTGCTCCCGCTGCCTCCCCTGCAAACAGGGATGATTTCCCAATGGCATCACTCTGGTGACATGGGCTGCAGCGTGGCCACCTCAGTGGCAGTGAGCTAGGAAAGCAGGGTGGGAATGAACGAGATGCAGAATGATGGAGCAGGGACATAACTATAGCAGTTTCTTGGACCAGTAACTTGCATTAGGTTACTGCAGCTGCAGGACAGCAGTGACCCTGCCCAGGGGCTCTGTCCTTGCTTTGTCCCATCTCTCAGATCACAGTTTTGTGTTTTAAGTAACAGGACCACAGTAATGCCACACCAAATGCCTGCTTGGCACGTTGACAGCTGGCTGATCCGGGCACGTAGGCAACCCAGCACACACCTCCACCACTGAAGATGACTGGTGGGTAGGAGGCTGAGAGAGTGAGTGAGTGGCACACACTGCAATTACACAAAATAGGGATCATGGTAATTACTGGAGAGCTTCGAGAGGGAGGCAGGAGTTTTTCACATCTTAAATATTAACTGTCAGTGTTAATTATCAGTATTTATAGCTGCCACTTTTGGGATTAGCCAGGTAAGCGTGGTGTGATGAAGCAGGGCATCACTGCCCTAAGTGGAATCACGTTCCTCAGGGCAACAGTGGAGCCATGGGATAATCCAAAGTGTCATTCAGGTGCCATCCACCTCCCCTGCCTCTCTGGCAAAGAAACTCACTGCAGTATAGCATGTCAACAGCACTGGGCAGAAAACACTTTGGCTAAGACATCTGCAATGTTCAGATTTCACTCAAAAAGGGCCAGATACTCCGTAGCCTCCAAAGAAAGGAGTGATCCTACATCCATGAAAAAAGCAGACCTCTCAGTACAAAAGAAGCCTTTTGTCTAATCTTTCTGTTGGCAGTCAGGATCTAGGCTTCTGCAGTGCTTAAGGGCCAGGGGCTGATGTAGCCCTCGAGAGGGTGAAGTCCTCTTTGTTGTATTAGTGCAGTTGTTTCAAACTCGTGCAGATGCAGTTCCACTTGTGTGGGAGAGCACAGCAACAACAAAACCCACTTGTGCCCAGAGCCACCACGATACAAACCAGAGGTAACACGGACAGAAAAGCACCCTTTACCAGGGTCATTTCTAAAGTAATCCAAGTCTCAGGGAAGCCAGTATTTCCAAAACCCCACAAGAAGCAATGGGGCACATTAAAAAACGATGTGAAAGGTGAATTGCTGCACGTCAACAATGCAGCTCCTGCAACAACAAGCAGGAGACACCCAAGTGTTTTTAGGAAAGGTGTGGAGGGGAGTTCTGGCTGTGGCCAGGAGGTGCTGGTGAGGAACTGCACCCCCAGGGATGGGCACTCTTGGATGCCATCTGCTGGTACCTTACCTGCTCACTTGGCTCAGGTACCCGTGCACCAAGTCCACGGGAAGGAGCTTTCTGATTTATTAACCCATGTACACAGAGTTAAGAGATTAAATTGTGTACAACTAACTGTATTCACATGCATGTTTACAGACCAAGGTCTATATGTACTCCTTCTCTTCAGACCAAGCCTACAGGAATGGACTCTTCAGGGCTGCTCTGAACCCTGGACACATCCTCCTGCAATTCCCAAGCTTCCAGCCAAAGGCCCTGGGGCTGCCACTTCACCTCTAATGTGTCTCCAGGTTGCTCAAGTGTTCAGCGATCTCTGTGCTGCATACAGGTCTCAAAAAGAGAAAGATTAGAAACAGAAAGGTGTCTAACGTCCCCCCAAACCAATTCAGCAACAGAAGTTTTCTAACATCACAGGTAAATGCTGTATTTTCCATCTTATCTTCCTGATATACTTCATGTAACAGCAGAGCTGCACGTGGTCCCAGTTCTGCAGTAAATGTCCAACACCAGTGACAGCTCCACTATACAGCCCAGGCCTCCTGAGCTACCACTGCTAGACTTGCTGGTTTGGTGGATCTTTTCAACTCATGTTTTTGAAATGGGAACATTTATTATATTTTGAGATATCCAAGTCATCCCGGCAGGGCACAGTTTGTAGGCAGAGGCACTATCTTTCATTACACTGACACAAGCCAAAAAACTCCAGGGCACAACAGGGAGCTTGGGGAAGCAGCAGCAGAACCTCCCATGGACTAGAATAGTACAAGACTATTAATTTGTACTGCATCTGCTGGAATATGATGAAATTACACCTCTTTCACTGTAGGCAGTAACTATGAGTTTGAAAGATGCCTGCTAAAATATCACTAATTGTAAGCTCTCAGTATAACAAGATGACACTTCCTTCCTAATCTAGATCTAAAAAACTCTCCGTTACCTTAATGGATGAAATAATCTTAACCTGAGTCTTCTGTTTGCCTTGTAAATCTTAGAAATTATGAGTGCTGTATGAACCAGTCTCCTACAAATGCACTGGTTGAACTAGCATTTCAGTGTCCCCTAGCATCAAGGCACTGATGGGAATGAGGGTGCATTCCTGAAACAGTTAAATAAAGTGGGGTCAGTCATTACTGGAATGGTAACCAGAACTCTTTAGGGCAAGATAAATCAATAATAAATACAATCTTACTGCGACACTCTGTGTTATTTTCAGTTCAGTGTCCTGAAGAACACGTTGCTCTGTTAAATTAAGAATTGTAATAATATCATGCCATATAGTAGAAATAGCAGTAGGTGAAGTTTCCTCCATGAACCCAAGAAGTGATGCAATGGCAGTTTGTACGGATATAATTGTGTATTTTGCTAGAATAAAAAAGAAAGGTTTTAATGTATTATTAAATTCCTCACTCGGAGGCAGGAACTCGCACACCTACAATTATTTTAATTGCATGTTCCAGATTTTTTTGTTTTTCAGAATTTTATGACAGCAGCTGAAGTTAAAATGAATACCTCACAACATACTTTCCTGAGTTTCAGTAATAAGTTTCTCTCTTTGGGTAATGGAGCGGTTTGTTCGGTGTGTTGTATTTTTAGTTTTATGAAAAGGTTTTGCAAAACACTGTGCCAAAGAAAATACGTGTGGTAACCAGCATGCAAACTGCTGTAAAGGAAGTCTGGAGAGCAGAAAAGAGTAAGTTTGGAATCTGAAGACTATGCTACAGTCCAGGAAGAGGTGACAGTGGATTCACACACTGCAGCCTCTGCAGCTGTTTCAAAATTGTGCTTCTTAGACACAAGAGGGAAAAATGGGCTTTCTTTAGAAGAGTAGTTCTTGTATTTGTATGTGAGCTGGATCTTGGGAAAGATAAAACATCGTATTTCTGTTTGGAAGAATGACCTCATGATTATCTGAGAAACTTCACAAAATAATAAAACAACACTGAGAAATTATGTTCTTGTGCTTAAACTGCAAGCAGGGGGTTGGCTATTTCAGCTTGGTACCTCCTCCAGGCAGGCTAACATCCAGGTTTGCAGCATGTTCCTACTCTGCAGTAACTTTTCATACATGTTACTGGTTAGGAGCTTAGCTGACTGTCACAGTAGGATGCTCATAGGAAGGACAAAAACCTTCTGCTCCCCACACAGTGCTCTGTGTGATCACCATGGAGAATCTGACACAGCTCACACATCCCACCTGAGCTCCTGGGAAAGTCTGGTGGAGGCTTCTACTGAGAATTAGCCTCAGATGCTGATCCTGCCACTGACTGAATCCATGATCGGGATACAACCAGGCTTCCCTCCCTCCCCAGGCCCCAAGCTGGATGCCCCAGATTGATATTTCCCCAGATTTCACCAGCAAACACTGACTTTCTCTCCTCTACACCTGCAGATCACAAGAACTTCCAAGACCAGTGCAATTCCACTGATGCTGGTGGTATTTCTCCTGATTTATAGCAAACTAAGTGGAATGGGAATTGGGTCAGAGCTCTGGGGTATCACACACACATTACCATTTGTGACCCTTTCCCCTGGGGCAAGCAGCTGGATAGCGAGTGCTCAGATTCTCATGGCAAAGGCACCTTCTCTAAGAAAAAATATTCTATATACACAAATTCTGACTTTCATTAAGCTTAATGCATTTGCAGCCCATCAAATTTAATAGAAAGCCTTCCCCAGGTAGTATTGAAGCTCATCAAGAACACTAATCAATGGTTGGTGGTTAAATGCATTCTTAACTTTTTACGTGCATTGTTCTTATGCCACGTGGGGTGATGTCTCTGTAACAGGATCATTAGGGAAAATCACACAGCTTAATAAAAAAAATATAAGGTGAATTGGACACAAGGGGTTCCACTAAACAGGGCAGGACTGCAGACAAAAGAGGCTCTGCGGTATTTGAGCTGTAATATTTAAAGGGAATTTTGCTATACTCTATTGTTTGTTGGCCTTTTTCTTAATTCTTTCTGCTTCAGTTGAATGGAGCTGACGTAAAATAGGCTGGTCCCAGGGCAAGCCTGGAGTTGGGAGGAGAAAAAAGGCTCATGTTCCCAAACTGTCATGTTTATATTTTCTCTCCTGGAAAAAATATGAAACCAGGACTTAAAATAAAAGACAGAAATTCTAGACAACCCCTTTGACTGTTTTTATCCAAAGGCAGCGTTTACAGCTGAAAAATTCCATTGATCCATCACTATGTTTCTTAGGAGCAGGAAAGGAGACTGCATTTATTTCAGGAAGATGAGCTCTATTTAAAAACAAACTGTTCAGCTCCAGGCTGAGCTCCCCACACTGGCTCTGCCCAGTACAAGATGTAGAAGCTCAGCAACAGGCAATTGTCTCCAGCCAGCCCTCCAGTCTCTGCCAGGTGGAGCCTTTGGAGGTAGCCTGGGGCAAGGCACTGCACCTCCCCATGCCTCAGTTCCTCAATTGGAAAGGTGAAATAATGGCTCTGCCTTCTACCTCTTGCCTTTCTTCAAGATGCTACAGCATACTGTCTCCTGCCACATATTATGCATTGCATCTAACACAATAAGGCCAGAACTAGCTTGGAGACTGCAAACATCAATGTAAGTGCAATACTAAAAACCTATCACAAGAGGACAAGTAATAGAGATAATCTGGGGACACAGGAGTGACTTGTGCCTCAGTCTGGAGTAGAGATTGAAGAATGAACTCTTCCAGCTCTATAATAAACCATGGTTTTCCTTTTTTCTGCCCTTCACAGAAAACCCTCTGCACCATCTCTTTGCCTTAGTGAAGTCTTAACTAGCCTGTTCTAGTTCTGCTGACCAGGGAACAAGCTTCAGTGGTCTTTAAGGCACTCAATATTAACATGAATATCTCTAATCACATCTTCACAGTTGTTAGAACCCACAATGCTGGGAGTCTGCATGGCTAGAACAGAGTTAGCTGTACAGTCCACGTGCTGTGCTGCTCACGCATGATAATTACGTGTAACAAAATCAATAAAGGAAGCAGCTCCCCATAGTCTGCTTTTAAAACCTGAAGGCAAAGGCTTATTCCTACTATCCAAAGAAAACATCTTAAAAAGAAAATTGTTTCATACTTTTTTGAGGACCAAAAAATGCTAAGCCATCAGTGACCCCAAATTTCAAAACGTACTTTCTGAGCATCCTTGCTATTTCAGATGGTCAATGATTAATCTCTCCCAGCCAGCAGATACAAAGTTGTGTGGAACAGCTATTTTCTCTAAAGAGCAAATCTTTGAATACACTCATAACTACATGTTGGGAAGAAGATGGTATGGAGGTGCCAGAGTAGACAATGATTTCCATTTCTGGCTAGGAGCATCCTGGCACCGTTGCACATGCTCTCCCAAGTCATCTGTAGTCTAGAGAAGATCTCATTCTTCTGCAGAGAAAAATAGATGACCAGCTTTCCAATTCAACATAACTTATGAAATACTTCTTTCATGGAAAATTTAGGCAAAACAAAATTGTCACTGTTATAGTTCCTACACCCCCACCCACCGCTGCCCCTCCTTTTCAGTATTTCATGGGAGTTGTAATTTGGGTGCCTAATTTAGTTCTGTGGTCAGCATCTCTTATAATGCATTACTTCTGAGACATCAAAAGCTGTGAAAAACACGTCCTGCCATAGCAAAGGCAACCAGACCACAGCCCCCAGCACAGGGAAGAGAATGGTTATAAGAAATAAGTGAATCAGAGTTTGCACAAGGCACTGAGAGCAGCCTTATAAAGTAAAACCATAACTGAGTCAAACTGTGAGGCTCTGGAGCACCATTTAATGTCCTTAGCTTACAAAAACATCCAGACAAACCAATCCAAGAAAAACCCCACAACTGAAAAACTAAATCAGCAGAAAAAATGTCACAAATATTTTTTATATCACTAACAACCTAGTTAATGTCAGAAAAAAAAAAAAAAAAAAGAGATTGGAAAGTTTGGACCAACTTTGCCACAAATAACCTGGGACTAAACATAGACCTGAGACACAGAAGATGAGATGTTCACAGGAACTGCTTTATATTTAGGCCCTGAAAGAACTAACTCATCTTGATATGTCAGCTGCATTTACTTCCCTGCTCCCAAGCTGTGCCTTGCTCCCCAATGCCTTCCCTGCCCACCGAAACACTGCACTCAGGGGCGAGGAAAAGAAAGAGCCATCAGGAGAGAAGTGGAGCATTCAGCAGGCGACAGCCCGGTTGCTCCTGCTTTTGAGGCTGCTCTTGGGATTCTGGCACTGCCCAACAGGAATATTTCTGCTTTGTTTAACACAGTGAAAAACATCAGCAGACACTGTAATGTTAAGAGTGGTGGATACAAGTATGACTGATAAACAAACACGTCTTTGTTTTAATAGTGGGGAGTGACTTATCATAGTTAATTATAGGAATTTACAGCTATTTATGTGAACTCAAGAAAGCAGAAAACATTCATTTGTTGGTAGTGTAACTGCTGGGTGGAGGCAGCCCAGATGCATGGAGATGAATGCTAGACTGTATCTTGTTTGTCTTGTTATGCACAACTTTACTATGTAAATTTGAACTTCAGTGAGTAGCTACTTGGCACATTAGAATGCATAATTATAGACACACAAAAAACCATGGAAAGTGACATTTAAACATTGTTTCTTTGTCACATATCAGTTAAATATAGAAAAAAACATATTTACTTTAATCCACAGTAGACACTTGGTCTCGCACCTGCTGCTCACACGCAAAATATGTCATTATCACTCAGTGTCCATCCTCTTACACAGAGAAAACAAAGTCACTTTGGTTCAGTTTTGTCTCATTTCAAGCCTCAGAGGAGCTGCACTTACGGAGGAATGTTAAACAGAAAACAAAACCAAAATA
This sequence comes from Florisuga fusca, assembly GCA_038090715.1. Taxonomy (NCBI): domain Eukaryota; kingdom Metazoa; phylum Chordata; class Aves; order Apodiformes; family Trochilidae; genus Florisuga; species Florisuga fusca. The sequence goes on along the minus strand of JAAWXA010000018.1, from coordinate 3,960,472 downwards.
GCACAACATCAACTACAGCTCATTTGCAGGGAAAAAAAAACCCCACGCTGCTCTTGTGTGCATTCAATAATTATCCCAAACAATTGTGATATGATGGCATGAACTCCAGAAACATTTTTTTTCTCCACTTTTCAAAGACTGTGCAATGCTATTGATACACCAGTACCACAGAAAATGCTTGGCCAGTGGACAGGGCAGAGCCAAGGACAAGATGGCACACTGCACACTGCTGTTAGATAATGCTGGCATATCCTATGTCTTTCTTCTGGACAGATATTATTGTGAACAATTATTTAAAATCCACCAACCACCAGTTTCTAACGAGCACCAGAACTTTTGCTAGGAAGGACCTAAAAGCATTCCTGGCTCTGCAAGGACAAGTTTCAGCTAGCCATCATCTGCATCTAAACCCCTTAGATACATAAATAATTCTTCAGTACTGCAGCAGCTATCTGCATCGCACTCATCAATGCATTTAGCTTTGGATGACCTCCTGGAAGGAGGGAAATGGATCTTTTTACGGAGGAAGGACCAAAGCAAAGACACATTAAGGAAGGAGGAGACTGCCTGAAGCACCACAAGTGCAGACCTCCCTGAGCTGGTACTGACCTAACCTCGTCCTCCACACCACGTGGTGACATGCGTGCAGCTGTGACAACTCTTGCTCACAGAGATGAGGCTGCCTGCTCAGACTGGGCTGGTTTTGAGCTCAGCTCTCAGCAGAGCCAGCTGGGAGAGGACAAGATGCTGAGGAGAAGTGCTAGAGCCCAGCTCCATCCCTTCTGTAGACACAGCCATGCCCCCTCTGACTTGCTGAGGATTACAGCCAAGGAAGCTGTGCAAGGGAAAGAGCTGAACCAGAATTTGTAGGAAAGCACTGGATTACCTTTCCTCACCTGAAAACAACACTCACTTCGTACCACATCTTGGAAAGTTTCCTTTTAAGTAAGGCCAAAGATTAAAGGGACACAAGGACCCGGGACTTCGGATGTTGCAATCTTCATGTTGTGATCTAACATAATTTTGACTCAAATTTTCAAACAGCTCTTTCAGACAAACTTTTATACTCAGTTTTCTCACAACTGAAATACAAAATTAATTAATTGTGTAAGAACAAGTTCTACACATTATCCTACTGATCATGGGACATGGCCATGAACTCAAACTATCTGTTCCTGGGGTGGAACAAGCCAACTGTGTGACTGTTGCATAGCAACAGTATTGACAAGCAAAAACCTGTGTTTAGTCAAAACTACAGCAGGGGGTTTATCAAGTACTGTATTAGTGCTGAAGAATCAAATATGCCAATAAAATTCCCATGCCTGTACCTTTTTCTCATTCTCTTTTTCTGTAGAACCAAAGACATGGAGATGACTTTTTCCCAAGAGTCCTTGCCTGATGATACCTTGTCTTGTTTTTTTGTTAAAAACCTTTCAGCCATTTATGTATTATACTTCAAAACTGCACATTGTGCATTTCAGAAGGAAAAGTAAGCAGCATCTTCTGGACTAAGTTCCCACATTTTTGATCCACTATTTGTTTTGCAGCTATAATGATTATTTGTAGTTGAGAGATCAATGGGAGTTCTAAACATATTCCTGTGACATCCGGCATACAGCTTGCATTCAGTCACAAATGAAAACAACCACACCACACGTGGGTGTCTGAACAGGTAACACAAACACCCAAAGCATAACAGGCCTGAGGAGATACCACAAAAAATACCAATTCAGACTTAAAATGTCACATGGCATCATTATACTGCACGTAAGAAAAATAAGGGAGCAGAGTGGAAACGTTGCAAAGCTGCTTGTAAACAACAGTACCAGGTGGGATGTTGATGAAGCCTCCTGAAATGGCAAGTGAAGCAAACTGCAGAAACCACAATTAGAGTGTCTAAAGCCAAGCCCTCTCCCCCCCCAGTATCAACCAGTTGCAAGGAAAGATAAGAGGGAAGGGAGGAAAGATGGAGAAATTGTAAATATTCTTTAGAGATTTTATAGTTAGACATATTATAAACCAAAGACATTGGAAAAGTCTGCTTCATTCTACAGTAGCACCGTGTATCACACAGGGTGCTTAAACCTTTCTGCTGTTTTTGATTTCTCCACATGCTTCATTTTTCATCCATTTATTCCTCTCAAGCCATTCTTACACAAATCTCCTACTTTAACGAACGTTTACAAAACTGCACTCTTTCCCAGGTCACATTTCTATCTGTGAAGAAAAATAATGTCTGATGTTTTTAGATCTCTCCTTTATAAAATAATACTTATTCCAAAAGGCTTTCTACTGGTCTGGTTAGCTTTTTGTTTTCTCTGTTTCTTTCCCAGGGCAAAAATTATAATTCATCCTGGTACTACTGAGCTCCTCTTTAGCAAGTGCTAAACAACAAGAAATACACTGGCTACTGGCTGAACTTCAAAAGCCTGGAGTGCAGTCCCAGCATGGAGGCTGCATATGCATGTTGGAGAGAGCTGGATGCATTATACATTTGCCTGACTTGAGTATTCACAGCTGAGGAAATCAGGTTGATTGGTTCTAGGTCTTTTTTGAGCTCTGACAGATCCTGACCCACATTTGTCATCCCACTCATTTTATTTCAACCATAAAGGCAACTTTATTTCCACTCCTTACCTGCTCACTGGGAGGCAGGAGACTGGTTTATTAGGAAACAAAGTAGGCACTGATCAAGTTGTTTGCATGACAGAGATGGCTTTGTCTGGTATTGCATATGTTGGCCTATACCCATGTTTCAACTCAAATATATCCAGTATCCAAACACAAGCACAGCCTGAACTAGGCATCTAAAGGAAAAGCACAAGAAAGCCTCACCTTTCCTTACCTCTCAGCACTGGCCAAAATGGGTGCCTCTGTGTTGTAGCCTGGGTAAGGGCTCCCAGACAGACTGCTGTCATCTCTCTCAGTCCCCTATAGCCCTATGCTGCCTTCAGCATGTTTGCTGATGAGTGCACACAGGTGAAAGATTTTCCCCATATTCCCACCTGCCTGCCTCCTGCAGATGCAGGGATACAGCTGAAGCTCTGTACACCCAGGTGGACAGGATTCCCTTTGCACTCACACAGCTCCTTACTTGACCTTCCTGCAGCCAAAGCTCAATTTTTCCTGCAATTTGGCAGAATAATAGGTCACCTTTCAAGTCTTCCTGATACGCTTGCACAAATCTGAAACTTCCCTTTTGTGGAAAAGCTGTCTGAGTTGTTTGTTTTTACAGTATTACCTTCCTGTGTCAGTCTATGACATTTTAAGAGGTGTCAGTACCCACTTAGTTCACCCCCAGACTGGACTGTGATTGGTTTTTTGCACAATGTAAGCTGAGACAACGTGTCCTGCTCGTTTTCTGTCTGTATCCAGATTCCTTCTCTCCCACGAACAGGGAGCTTCCTGATTTCTGACACTGAGTCAGAAGCAACTAAATCGCTCAACAATTTGCCTTTGAACAACAGGGACAGGAATTGATCCCGGCTAAGCAAAGCTGTCAGACTACAATTTACAAAGACAAAGTCTTCTACATCACCCAACACCTTATAGTGTTTTGAAATTTGCAGACATGCTATCGATTACCATTCCTTGAACGTGGCAGAGAGGATTTCCCTCCTGAGTGGCTAAGTGGTGTGTGTGTTGAAACAAATCTAATTGAACGTAAGTATGTTATTGGTAATTTTATTCAGAATTCCCACATGAGACAAAACACACCCATTACTGAGAAGTACAGCTCCTGGAAGGGGGCCCAAACCTGTATCTGAAGTTAAAGGCATTGGAAAAATATAGCATGAGGGGGTGGAAGAAAAACTGTTAATTGCTCAAGAGTATTGCAGGGATATAAGAAAGGGATTCTTCTCATATAACTTAAACCACTTGAAAATTGGGTGTCTAGACTTCTTTTCTTTATACAGATGGAAACCTATTTTAGATAACTATCTGAAGATGAAATGAACCATCCAATGAAGGCAAAGCTAAAGGACAAATTACAATAAATCTCTTTCAATAAGGAAAGATGATTCTTTTCTGTAGCATCAGTGTTTCCTGAGATAACCATTATTTTTCTTCCGTCTCACAAAATATTTCAGAAGAATAGTAAAATAGGTACAGTGTCACAGGGGCTAGGATTAGGTAACTGATGTATGCAGGTATAGTCTGTGATGCAACAGTTTGGCTGTTTTGATGAAAGAGATACAGAAGCCTGAAACATGAATATTTACAAAGCACTAGCTCCTAATTTTGCAGAGGTCTCTGAGAGTGAGGAAAACACACCAGCAAACTCACAGGAACACAGTAAAATCTAGAAGACAGCTAATACAGCCCACCCTTCACTCAGCATGCAAATGTCACTGACATTAACAGAAACTGCACACACACATTTACAAGTGAGTTTAGTTTGCAGAGCCTAAAAATCAATATGAGGGTTGAAAACACTATTCCAGAGAAATACACAAGCTATTAATTCGAATCCTGATTCATCTGACAACCACTGAATTTTCAGTTGTTGAAATGCCATGTTGAACATGCAAGAGAGAAGAGAGATGCACGTTGTGAAACTGAATTTATGACCAAAGCAAATCCTCCGACTGCTTACCAGTGGTGTAAAGCAGCATGCAGGGCTCCTTCGACTTCCCTCTGCATGGAGTAATATCACATGACAGAACCTCTACTGCACGGAATGGCAAGCTGGGGAAAATAGATAAGGAAAGCATTGGTATTGAAACACACAAAGAACAGCAGATACTCTTTATTGTGTAACGCATTAAATTATAGGAGATGGTGTAAGGAATCCGTAAGCGTCACTCAAGTATATATAAAAAAAAAGCACTTAAAGGAAAAAGTTTGCAAAATTCATGAAACCTTTCTTCCCCCAGTTTCTGAATCCCCCCTTTTGAGATATCCTCAGGGTACAGATGAGAACATGCCGATTTTTAAGTCAGAGTATGCACATTTCACAAGCCCAGTAAAATCACACAGTATGCTACAAAATACAGACATCAAAATGGCAGGAAACAAAGACAAGATGCAAACTGACACTGAAGATGTAGCCCCACTTCTTTTCCCCTCTCTCAACCAAAAAAGAAGCCCTTTTGGTTCACAGAGTGACACTTGGAATCACACTGGTGCACCCGTTTCCTTGCATTGAGTACAAAGCTTGCTGGTGTTTGGCATACCACCCAGCTTCACAGAAGCCTCAAAAAACACCAGGCAAGGGACTTCCATGAGAATTATATGCCAGAGAAACTCTGCTAAATATCCCTGGCTGAAAATTATTAACAGCAGTTAAGGGTAGATACCCTTTCCTGGAATCCTGTCCACACCTGATTTCCTCAGAAAACAAAGAAATGCTGTAACAGTAGGAACGGCTCCTGAGTTGCCCAAGGTCACTTCAAATCAACAAAGAAACCCACTTCTTATTTTCAACAAATTTAATGTATTAAGGTTTTCAAAGGTCCAGTAGATGATTCGCATTTTTGTTCACCTCCAAGTTGGAGATAAATACATGACAGGAGGATTGTTCCCTACTCAGATGCTGATATACCCCTTCAGTAAGGACAGACCAACAGATATTTTCAGCTTGCAGATAAAAATCTCTAAAATTTAAGTCTAAAAAATTTATCATGCTGTATGAAAGGATAATGGAATCTCAGCTTGCTTGCACTTGGTAAAGTCATAGTGGACAAGGCCACTGAATGCCCAGCTCTTGTACCTTTCCTCCAAACAACATGATTCTGGTAGCAACCTTTCCTTTGAGCCTTCAGTAAGCTACTGAAAGCTGAGCACTTGAATCCAACACCTTGGGTCTTAAAGAAAGAATCAGATGAACAGGATCTGCTGAGCCTCCACAGATGTTTGCATTTACTCCTCACACAGATGCTTAGCAGAGGTTTCCATGCTTTGAGCTATGGGCTTCAGAAGACAGAGTCAGTACCTGCTGACAGCCACAGTCTGCTCAGGGTGAGAGGCCATGAGGAGCTGATATCCAAAAGCATTCAGGCCCTGTAAGCAGGTTCATGTTGGTGGCTTTGGCTAAGCACTCAGACCAGCTGCTGTGTCACCCAATGTTCATCAGTTGTGTCCAGACACAGCAGCAGAATTGTGTCAAAATCCCTGGCTCTCTTGCTGGGAGCTGGCAAGTCTCCCACATCTCACGACAGATCTCAGCTGGTCTGAAAAAAGCTTGAATGTTTCAACTTTAATTTCATGTTGAAAGAGGGGCTAAATATTTAACATATCACCCAGCAGCTGACTGGTGGACCTGCACACTCCTCGTTTGATTTCTGCTGAGGTGGTCAAGAGGTCGGGTGGGATGCCAGCCTCTGGCACAGGGTGGGCAGCTGGGGAGGAAGGAGCTCCTGAGCCTGAGCAGAGACCCCAGGGAGTCACATCAGCACTCCTGAGGAACATGCTGTGGCTCTCCTGATAACACTGGGGTTTTTTAGCCCAACTTAGCAGAGCTGCCCTGAGAATGCCTGTGACTTCCTCATCCTGCTCCCCACAGACTTTACTTTTCTGTGTCAGCCTTGGTGTCACCAGCTAGGCAAGCTAAGGGAGCCCACAGGCAGTTTTTGCTTGCTTGGCCAGCATCAGACTTCAGCTTTCATTGACCTTGACAGCCATACACAGAAACTGCTCTCACATGAATGAACCACTCTTGAATAATTTCACCAAATATTTTAAGATCCCAGACACTTGCACTGAAACACTAACCTGTATCTACCCTCCTTTTATCTTCCCAAACCAGTAAGAGGAATCCTCTCAAGGCAGTCACCTGCTTGGCTCATGGTCAGTTCCTCTCCAGGTTCCTTGTAACATTTCAGTGCACTGCATGCCTCTCACTAAGCATCAAGGTGAACAAGCTTGAGTGGCTGCCTGGAGTGAGCTTCAGGACGACTCCAACCCTCCAGAGGACAAAATTATAAAAAGAACATGGGCACCTACGGTGAAATCACTTCAGCACAAGGGAGAAGTATTTTATTTTGGGTTAGCTGGTTTCTTTTGAAGTTGTAACCTCTCAACATTGAAACCTAAAAGCTGTATCTTTCATGTTTTTTGCATTGCTCCCCACATCATTCTGTCAAGTAACTGCCTTGGTGTCTTTTTAGGCTGTCCTGGACACACTGGACTTTCACATTGGTTTTAAATTTTTTTTTTTCCTGAACTTAAATTTGTATCAGATTTTTTTCCCCTTATCCAACTCATGAATTAATTTTTTTCTTGATCAAAGCTACTCCTGAATTTCCTTCATCCTCACATTTTACATCCAGTCTGGCTACTCTGATGGCTAAGCACAACATTACATCTCTGCCCTTGGATCCCATTTGGAGTTTGGATTCCTAACCTACTATCCCCCTGTAAAAAACCCTTGAGTGACAACTTCAAGAAAGAGAAAACAAGGCTCTAGAGGAAAGCCTTAAAGCTTTTCACACTTTCACGGATGCCCAAATCCCCATTATTTTACTCAGCCTGAGTTGTTGCTCACAGGCTTTCCTGGTAGGCATCTTCACCCACTGAGCCCCTTCACCACTTAATGACTTAAGAAAACCCCACTCCACAGCAGATGACATAGGGTGCAAGCAGCCAGGCCTCCTAGGAGGAATTTCACCAGAAATGACCATTGGCTTTGCTGCACAGACTGAGTCACATCACAAACTATCCTACCAGGTTTCAAATAAAATATAATGCCTGCAGCCTGAGTCCAGAGCCCTCATCTTTCTGTTCCAAAGACAGGGCTGATTTACCAGCAACCAGAGTTGCTCTACGTGCAAGCACTTGGTCAATACCTCTCCCATGAGAAGCCTGGTCCCAGCAAGACCAATCACCTAAACCTTTACTACGTGGAGTTGAAAACTTGACCCAGAGCCTGCACACACTTGATGTCGAGTAGCTTAACAAGTCCACTTTGGGTTCAGGGTTTTGTTTGAAATAACTTTTACTCAGTTGATAGAAAAGGTTAAAATCCCACATATGGAGACTTTCTCTTATACAATGCCTCCACGTATTTCAGGCTTCAGAGGGTAAGATTTTACAAAACCCAGTCTTGGAAACTGTGTGGAAATCTCCCTTGGTGAAGGGCACACATGGTGCACTTCTTGCCTACAACACCAATATGCAACCTGATAAACAGTAATTTCTTAGGACATTAGGACATGATCAAAACTGCCTACGACCCACATGGAGTTCTGCATTGCTCTTACATGAACCTGCCAGCCAACTTCAAGCACCTCTGGGGCCCATAACAACCCTTGCCTTCAGAACCATCTCTGGTTTCCATTTTTGCAATGAGCCTTTCATTTAAGGAAAGTTAAGAAAGGTTTAAACGTTATTTTTGGCTACAGGAATTGCAATGCGTTAAAAAATCAGAAGCATCAAGAACAAACTTTTAAGAGGTATTATAATTAAGAGAGTGCCTGAGGTGCTCTTGCTGCAGAATAGTCTCTACCTGGACAAATCCTAATTCACATCTGTCCTCTTAACACCCTTTTGAACAAAAGATATTCTTAGTCCAGAGCACAGTTATTCAGAGATAGATATTGGGTTTTAATTTCACACCCTCCCTTAATAACAAATTAACTTGAAAACATAAACAACTCTTTGTTAAATTCAGGCTGCTCTGGGCCTGCAATCTTAGAGCCAGATTTGCACTGTACCTACAAGCAAGCAGTAAAACCCAGCAACAACTGCAGGGGAACTGGTTTTTTTTCCTGGTGAACACCAGCATGACCAGATCTCACTCATACTGTCTGAAACAAAGCCCAGCAAAAAGGGTCACAGATATTTGCAGAAAGCCAATTTAAACTCTCCGAAGTGCTTATGGACAGGAAAAGTGCCAAGCTGTACTGCTGACATTATCCTGTCTGCAGTGCAAGGATCCCTTTCCCTGAGCCCCAGACTCTGCTCTACCTGGGGACCTACAGACCAAGTGCAGGTGCTCAGTGGGTTCCCCTTATCTCCACAGCTGTTATTTGGTTTCCTCTTAGATGTGGATATCACCAATCAAAGGCAGTGAGTACGTTACAACACATAATTTGGGACACCTCCAGTTCCTGATTGAGCATTCCCATCCAACCCTCCAGGTACCCACCCAGGGAAGACTCTTCACTGCCAGGAGCCCATGGAAGGAGAAGGCACAAAGCCACCACCAGAGCCTCAGAGGACTCACTCAGTGACTGCCTCAGTCTCCACCTGAGTGTGAAAATAAGTGACAACAGCAAGTCCTAAAGACACTGCTTGCTTGCTGCTCACTGCAGCTCTCATGGGCTGTGCTCAGGCTATGGCTGAGGACTTCTGAAACTGCCCTTCTCACAGCCCTGCTCTGCCTGCTCATCAGCTCCTGCTTCATGGGCATATCGGTCTGATGGGCAGGGGGGACATGGACCTTCATGAGTCCTAGGAATGTTATGTAAAGAGAAATCTCACTGTTTGCACTGTGAAATTTTGCCTCAGGCAACTTCTGAATGTTCCAGGGAAGATATTCACCATTTTCAGCAAAACAGCTGACACATCCATCTGCTGCTCGTGGTGAGACTGGGTGCAATTTTCAAGTGTCTCAAGAACATAAGCTCCTATAGTTCCAGAAAAAAAGCCAAGTTCCCCCCACATGACAGTTGCAAAGAAAAGGGAAACAATAAACTTCTGTTGTCAGGTTTTAAATTTTAAGGGTAAACTATGTTTTAAATATCCCAACACTGATGACCGTGAAGTTTGGAGGAACTGGTTTCATACAATTAGAGTGAGTTTCCCAAGATACTCAAGAAGAAAATTTCAGAACCACTTAGTTTAATTATTTTACTTTAGACAACTCAGCAATTATTTTATCCAGAAAAATACCCATAGAGTTTGAATTGCCCTACAATTACTATATGGAAACTTTTTATATCTTGTATTTTTTTCAACAAAGAGAATGTAGATTCAGATTCATTGAAATATTCTACAAAAGCCATGGTGATAACATTTTTAGGCTGGGTTTATAAATGAAAAAGTAAAAAACTTCTTTTGATGCTAAAAATTGAAACATCTCCATTTGAAAGTTATTTCCACTTCACTAAAACCAGATTTGAAAATAAAATTTGTTACATAGTTTAGCTGAATCCAAAATACATTTCTTCCTTTAGATTTTGATTAGTCAAAGAAATTTTTCTTGTTTTGAAACATTTTCCCCTTAATTTTTGAGTTCAGTTCTGAACTAAAAATGAGTCATTTACACAGGTGTAAATAAAAATCTACGGGTCAGGGAAATTTTCATTCTGCTCTGAACATGTGGAGCAGAGGGACTTGAATCCTCTTCTATGGAAAAAAGCTCATGGTTAATTTCCCTGCATCATAGCTGTAGAGGCACAAACATCATAATTGCAGACACAATCATAGAATCATAGGAAGTCAGGGGTTGGAAGGGACCTTGAAAGATCATCTAGTCCAAACCCCCCTGCCAGAGCAGGGTCAAACCATGCACACAGGGAGCTGTCAGCAACCTCAGCTGCCAAACATCCTGCAGATGATGTCTGAGGGACACAGCCTACATTTGACCATGGGATAACAGTTCTGTAAGGAAACCTCAAACCTGGCAACCTTTCTATATGCCTTGTGCCAGGTTATTAAAACAAATATTGACACCATTTGTTTCATCTTGGTTACAACTATTTTGGTCCTCTTGGCCTATGTCAGCGAGCAGGGTCCAGGAAATTGCTGCATCCAATGGTGCCTTCTTGTGCAACTCACTCATCAAGAGACAAAAGGAAAAAAATAGCTCACCAAAACTCACATTTGGCACCTGCCATCCTCTCCTGAACTGCTACAGCAGCTTTCATCCTTCTACACATGCTGCATGGCTGCTGGGGGAAGAGATGGTGGCAGAGTAACAAGCCCAAAATTACAGGGGCACAAGTGGGCCACATCTGACTCTCCCAGTGCTGGCTAAAAGGCAAAGTTTCTCAGGCTCCCCTGTAAGGTCACAGCTGGTACTTTTATGAATCTTCTTATTCCATGGGAATGAGGCAGAGGCTCATAGAGAGAGACAGATGGTGAGGAGCAATCTCACTTATCCTAATGTGATGTGAGACCAAGAGCTTTCTGGCACACCTCTCAGTTTTCACTGCACCGCGTCGGGCGGCCGATCCCTGCCGAGCCTTCGTTCCCCTCCACGTTTTTATTCTTCCCCCCAGCAAGTCCGACCCTACTTGTCTGCAGTGTTTACATGAATCACACGAGATGTTTTCCAGAGATTTAAGCTCTGATGAGCAAAGCTAGCAAAAACAGAAGCAACAAACAAAGAAGCCAAGCCAAGCTTGCCCACTGCCACGCGTTGGCATTCAGGTGGGCCACCTGCTCCACCTGCCAGACCACAGGAGAGGGAATGGGCAGCCCTGGGGACAGGGATTCAGGATTTGTGTTGTAGGCATAGCTCCTCATCACACTGAAAATACAAATTGTGGCTAGGATTTGCAGGTGGGAAGGGCAAGGGATCTTTTCGTGCTGGGAGGAAAGGGGATATTAATTGTGGCTTGCGCCAGGACTGCAACTGTGGGAATGAGCAGCAGGGAAAGAGAAAGTAAAAACGTAGTTTGCATTTTGGTTGAAGTGTAGCTTCAAATATGAGGGCAGGGTAGACTTTGATCTCTGTGGTAAAAAGCTATCACTGGGAGAACCTCACTCATTCCAGCTGAATTATTCTTGGTTTTCAGAGCAATGGAGATGAGAACCTGCTCTTCTGAGCCCAGCTGCCTTGTCCTGCTGCAAGTGGAAACATCCACATAGCACAGTCACTGCTGTCACAGTGGAAATGCATCTGGAGTTAGTGCTGAAATCATGTGAGCAGGACCTTCCAGGAAAGACCTTGAAGAATTTCCAGGAGAAGATAAGACAACATATGTCTCCATCACATGGTAATTGCTCTTTCAGACCACCTGCCAAGGATGCAAGCTCTTCATTCAGGCAAGTAACTATTTATAACCAGGCTGGCTCTGGGGAAACCCATTCTACCTCCTGGAAACATGATAGCCAAAAATGAAGAGAACTCCTCAAATAGGCACTCAGACATTGGAAGGAGGAGGAGCTAGACTGGGAATTGGCAAGCTGAAGCAAGAAGATGAAGGGAATTGCTTGTTCAGAGTATTTTTAGCTTGTGGCTCTGTAGGCAGCAAGGCAAAATGGAAAGGCAGATCATGATTTGCAGCTTATGCAGGACTTTGAACAGTGTCTAACTGGTACTCTATGGTGAAGAGAGAGAAAGCAAAACAAAAGCACAGATATTTTTCTTTTCTCCTTTTTTTTTTTTTTTTTTTTTTTTTTTATCACATTCACTTTAACACCAATTAAACTTCACCAGGTTTTACTTAGAAGTAACTAGAGAGCTTTCTTCCAAACAAACCAAACAAGATTTAACATGTTGGAAATGTGACAAGACTGAGGGCACAGAAACTTAAAAGCCTTCAGCAACAAAGAGTTCACCATCAACCCTGTACAAGCTCTACTAATGCACACACATTTATCTATATATTGAGAGCCCCATGTTGATTTTTCACCAGTGTAAATGTTCACAACTCCAGCAAGGGGCTGAATCTCAGGTTGTATGGCACGCCAGCCTCTGACAGATCATTCTGCCTGCAGCCCATGTAACACAGGTAATCCCTCCAGCTCTTCCTCAGTAGAATACCATCACCCATGCTCAGCTGCAGTGGTGAAGACTTCCTGACATGGGAAATCAAGGAATGAGGCCCTTCCTGGAGCAAGGCTTGTGCAAACTCATTGACACTGATGAGCTTCTACCAACCTAGAGACAGCAGTCTAGTATTAACTTCTGATTAGTCAGCATCATTTCATTGAGGCCTGGCTGTATGGCAACCCCACAGACAGCAGTGTTCCTGGGAAAGGCAATTTAAGGGGAAAAAAGCAGCACAGACACCTGCATCCACTTCCGTTGAGCAAACACTGAAAATGTTTGACAAACTTCTGTGCTAACAGTTTACTTGAAATTTTTGTAGCAACCGCTGAGAAGGAGGAAAACAAAGTTTCTTTTGGCATCATTTTGGTTTCCTTCATGTTTGTAAGCAACTCCCACTGTCTCCACTACAAAAGGCAACATCACTTCTGGATGTCCCACAACACTGCGTGGCCCATTTCCAGCTCCCACCACCAAACGTGGGAGGCTCCCTCTTGACTTCAATGAGAAACACAAGCAATCAGCACCTCAGAAACCTAATTAACTTCTATGAATCACCTGAGCTTTGGCCTCAGCTGGCTCATCCAACATCAGGAGCAGAAGTCCACTGGCTATATAATTCAAAACACCTTTTCTACCTCAATAGAATTTCAACTCAGAGCTGCTGCAGTCGAGCACTGCAGGACTGGAGACTTGCTGAAGTTTAAGGGGCTGCTAACACGTTTACAAGTTATTGTTTCTTCAGCATCTTGCTGGAATGGGTTCCAGGTTCTGTTCCAGTAAACCAGGGCACTGGATTGATAGTAGCACACCAGCCCTTCAGAGCCCAGAGCAGCTGCAAGGCAGGAAATGCAGTGCTCTGAGCTATCAGATACACAAATTCTCTGGACAGAACCATGCTGGGGGGGAGGAACCCGAAGAGTCAGACTCTTCAGATGCACAACAGTCCAGTTGCAGCCCTAGATCCAGTCAGGATCTCGGGTAGAGCAACTCTGTGGGCACACATCAGCTCCACTGCTCATGCTCAAGGGGCAGCTGTGCCATGCCATGAATCTAAGGCAGCAAGAAGCAGGACTGCACTGCCCCAGCCCCACCAGCCCCAGGGGAACTTCTGATGCAGGTACCACTCTTTGCACACGTGTTTTCACAAACAGAGGATGACAGGAAATAAGTTAAATAGAGTTTGTTTCCCTCGACAACAAAGATGGTGTTTGCAGGAGGTGTTGCTTGTAAATGCTGCTTTGTTTTGTACCTCCCATCAGCAGTGCCAATCGTTTCATATTTACATACCTAATTCAGAGAACATTTTCACCAGATCATTTTAAGAAAGGCTGAGTTTAGAGGCCAAATATGCCTAATATTCCAATATGCCCCATGCTTCTGCCAAGTATTTCCTAAGCTGCATGGAACAGGGATGCTGCATTTCTAGTAAAAATATTCAGACTTGCACCTTCATTTGCACCTCTGTTACCAGATGTAATAACAACAACACCAGCAAGAAAACTCTTTTAATATACTCCTAACTTAATAAGTATAAGAAAAAAAAACCCCACAGTGAGCTGAACTGGCATTCATTATTCCAGTTGTTTCATATCTTTAAATGATTCTGGTAAATCGATAAAGCTCTGCAAAGTGGCTGTTGTCTGCTGATTTCTAACTCTAGTCAGTGGCATCCAGTCTTTAGTGCACCACACACTTGCTGTGTAGCCATTAGATGAAAGCACTATCACCTGTCAAACAAACTGCTAGAACTGTGATAAATTAATGATCAAATAGTACAGTCTGATGTACAGTAGCAGTGCTGAGGCTAGTTACAACCAGGCCTCATGCTTTAAAAATGTAGCTGACATTAAAAAAAAATCAGCCATTAAAGAAAAATGTCACACAGCTTTTCAAAAAAATATCTATTTAAAAAATGACCACATACTGATACTCCAGGATTTGGGGTTTTACTGTAAAAAAAGAAAAAAAAAAAAAAAAGTAGCAAATGTTACAGTAAAACCTTTCTGTGTACTATGAATTTTCAAGGCAAGCAACAACAGGCAGCTAAGCAGAGAGGATGTTTGTATTTTTTTGGTAAGTAGTGCTGTGTACAAATCTGTACCTCAGAGAAATCCTCTGGTGTGTCATGGACAGAACTCTTGTTTGCAAGGGAAATGTCCCGAGTTCTTTTTTTCCACATAATGCTTTTGATTTTTGACATCATGGGTGAAATATTTCAAGGGAGCTCCATATCACTTCTAAATATAAACAATACAAAATAAGCCTTTGCTTTTGAAGCACTTGACATCCTTTGAGCTTTGAATTTCAACTCCTAATAACTCTTGATGCTCACTGCATTAATGTATAAAGTCCTTTTTGTGAGCTAGAAATGGTTCCTCATGTCCCTCCTGCCATTGGCTTTATGAGCTTAATTTATTCTTTTTAATATAAAATCTCATTACCTGAACATGACACCACCACTTCCATTTTATCTTTGATATAAGAACAGAGAGAAACCAAAATCAAACCCTTAAATAAAGTCTGTAATCATCCCTCACTTTCTCTTGCTTTTCAAATTTCTAAACAAAATTAAGTAAAAATACCTTCCAGGGCACACTAAGAAATGTAAAGAGTGTGGGGGGAAAAAAGGAAAGTTCCTTTATAGTGAACTAACAAGGGAGATAATTACTTACACAAGCTGCATATTTCCTTCTTGATGATATTTCTTCATGTTTATTTTGCTGTATTTGTGAAAGATGAGTAGTGCCTGGTAAGAATGGATAATGCTGGAAAGCCTGATCTATTGAAGTAAGTCCTGAACAAACAGTTGCTTAACCTAAGGCAAAATATTAATTTTTCTGAAGTTTACTTTTCGTGTAAGACACCTAATGGACTCTAAATACATATTAATGCTTTTCTAAAATTCTGTCAGAAATTGAAATAATTAAGAAAAATCCACCTCTGAGATAATTCACAGAGACTGAGGATTAAGTTAGGACTTCTTGAGTCCTGATTTTAGCAGGAAATTGGAGTGATCAGTGTATTAGCACATGAAAGCATCAGTTCCATGCACTAATGGCAGTTCCTTTATGTTGTTGTTGTTAGAGATGTGACTTAAGCATTGACTTAAATTATGAATTTGGCAGGGATCAAACTCCCTGATCTAATTATGTCTTATGGCTTTCACCGAGTCTTTTAAGATAGGTGGCTGGAAAGATAAGGGCTTTTTCACAAGAAACATGCTTTTCATCAGAATCTGCATCCCACATCCTGCAGGATCTTTACATTCTGTCCACTTGTGTGGAAACCTTCACCCAACAAATCAAGGCTCACATCCCTGCAAAACTATATTTTAACTGTGAATTGTCAACTACTTCCTCAGAGAGGAGAAGACTTGTAAATATTTTACCTTCTGAGCTGTGCTTTTTCCTCTGATACCAGCAATAATCAGGACTGTGTTCATCTGAGGCTACCATGCTGCATCTATTTCTGGGAGGATCAATTAGAATGAGGGAGAAAAACGAGCACTCTGTCTGTGCTGCTGAAGCTTAATTTCAGATGGCCTATGACAATCCCATTTCCTCCTTGAGCATCACTCAATGCTTTGGGAATAAAGTGTGCTTTAGAACCATCAAGCTTAAAACAGTGAATATATCAGCAATAGGAAGCTGGATAATGCTCTCACGTGAAGATTTCTTCCTGAAAATCAGTGCAAATGGATTGGTGAGAATTAGGCCCCATGAACTGACCATCAGTTGCATTGGGAAAAGAAGAAAGCTTGCTAAGGGGGATGAGGAATTGATATGCTGTTGAATATAGATTGGATACATTGATTCTGATGTACAGGCACATACTGGAATAATTACAAGAAAGGGTACAGTGCCTGTGAATTAAACCATCTCGGATGACTTGAGTTCGTTTTGTTGTTTACCCTTTGTTTATTTTTCCAATGTTACTAAGTACTCTTACATTTAATTAAACATACTCATAACATTCCTTCAGTTATATAAATAATGCAGATACTTCCTCTGTCACGTAAGGATGGAGAAATCCAGATAATGCAATATTTATTTTTATTCTCCTTCTCTGTCAGGCACTGTACACCGAAACCCATGCAGGTCTATCGGTGGTATTTCTAATCTATATAGATACTAAGAGAAGTAAATATCTCATTATCTGCTTAATTATGATAATCTGTTTGTGTCAAAATTTTTGGCAGACCAGGTAGTGGCAAGCTGAAAGCAGCTTCAGAAAAATGTCTTATTAACAGACTCTACAGTGATGAAATGCTTCAAGATAAATACCACAGATAGTAAAAGCGAGCTTAAACCACTGATTGGAAACTCTTACAGAAGGTTGATGGGTTTTTAAATAAGTAGCAATTAGTCTGAAGTAATCCATTTATCTCCTCTGCAAGGACTGAAATATAGAGAAATTAGATAAAACTACATGCAGAGAAACAACTCAGTGATAACAGGAACGTGATCAGATAGTGCTGAACAAAAATAATAAAGGCAGGGCAATAATACACAGTTCATTTGCTTACTGGAGGCTTTGATTCATTCCCCGTGGTAATTGTAAAATTTAATAATATCTGTATACTTAGAGTGTTCTGAAAAAAGCACTACGATTACACATTGTTATCCCTGTAGGTTGGGTGACAAATGCCTGGGGCAATACTGCCATCAAAGCATGTGACATACCCAACATGGATCTTCTAATCTTCACAGGGAAGACAACTGTCATTTTTAAAGTGCATGGCAAATGAAGAGGGCAAAAGAAAGGAAACTTCTCATTTTGGGGGGATGCTAGTGGTAGGGACTGCTTAACTCTACACTGCATTTTAAAATTGCAGTAGCAAAACCCCAGTAATTCACTTGAACAGTTGTATGGATTTCTTAATGCTTAAAAAGTGCTGTCCAGGCTGGGAATAACCATCTGTTCCTTCGAGAATGCATACTCTCTTAGCTAATATATACAGCAAATACTCTGTATAGCTTATATGTGAAAAATAGATCAATGACTGCCAAAGGAAGACATGCACTAGCCCAGAAAATGGCTCTGCTTAAAACTTTGTGCTGTTTTTTCTGATGGTACCTTAATGCTTTTTAAGCTCTGCAAATGAAACAGTGAATCAGTCGTTTCTTGATTTCCATTTCCATTTTTTTTGCTTGTATAATTTTAAGTCCTGGCCCTTGTCTTGTTCTTTTCCTTTCCCTGTGCTACAGACCGAGGCACAGAGTGTGAATCAGCCACCCCAGCACTCTGAATGGGATTGTCACTTTAATGTGCAACGTGGAGTATCCCTATTTTTTCTCATTATAGCAAGACTCAGTACTGTGAGACACCTTTTGTTATGTATATATGAACAAAAGCAGTCAGAACAAATTTCATACACTGGGCCTGGGAATTAAGAGCTAACAACAGTTAATGGACAAGATAGTGTATGCTAGATTTAATCTTCTCTCAAATTTTTCCTTCCTGGGACTGCATTATACATTGGTCAGACAGATTAGTGTCATATGCTTTCAGATGAAAAAGCTAATACAGAATCTAGACAAAAAAAAACAACAAAGATCCATTGACACACCCCCCCCCACACACACACACCATGATTTTAAGGCACGTTTTATTCTATAAGCTCATAAAATAATCAGCTGGCATTTTCCTGTGGCAGCTCTAGTTGTGTAAATAGATTTCACACAGTCTTTGAGCCATTTTTTCTGTGACTAGCACAGCAAAACCTTAGTCCAGGAAAGAGGATGCTAGACTAATGAAATTAGAGTAGTTAATGACACCTGAAAACACAGCCCATTTCAGCTCCATCAAGTGGCACTAGAATCACTATAGTCAAATCTATACATTCAGCAACCTTTCCCTATCTCTTCCACTAAAAATAGTGGGCTTGTTAGACCTACTTAGATTCCTCCCACTGGTTTCAGTAAGATGATGACCAGACCAACTGTCAGTGTAGAGCAGCAGATAGGATTAAACATTAAATGATTTTGTTTAACCTGCACAAAAAAAAAAAAAAAGAGTGAGAAAAGAAATTCTATTCCATGGAAACTTCCTTTCTGCTACCTCAGCACAAGATTTCTCCTCTTTGAGAGAACAATCTAGAGCAGAAGACACGACAGGATCTTTCTCATTTTGAATCATGCCTGAAATTCTCAGAAAGAATTGGTTGGTAATTTCTTTAAATGGGACATGGAGAGATGGGACAGAGACTTAGATCTGTCCTCAGAGGCTGAGATGTGCAAAATGTCAGGAACCCACTAAGGCAGGGATGGCTTTTTCTGTCTTTGTTCATCACAACTTGCAAATGGGCTCCCGTTTCCAAGCAGAGCCTTTGAATTCTCCAGCAACAACAACAAAAAAATAATAATAAAAAATAAGGATGCTTATACTGAACTTTCTAAATACATAAGTGGAATATAATGTATTCTGCATTTCGTTAGTTTTAAACCAGATTGGACTCACTTGAATAAAATGAGTAGATGCAACCATTTTAGAGTGAAGTGCCTGAAAACAGCTAAAAAAATCCACTTCAACTCTCTCATCATAGAAAACTCACGTTTTTAAGCTGACCTATCATTTCAAAGAAGTCTCATGTGGAGGTTTGGGATGTTGTTTAGGAGTAGGATAACAAAGCAGTGAAATAGTTAAGCCCAGGCACTTGGAATGATGCTGGACTTGAGCAGAATGTCACCAGCCAGCACTCACCAACCCGAGGAGACAAATTCCCATGCTGGAGGGAATGAACAGGCTTTTCCCATCAGCTCGGGAGAGCTGAAGTAAATATTCTTGGGGAAAGCTGCAGCACAGGGACTGTTGGATAGGATGCAGAGTCAGCAGTCTCTTGCCCTCACTGTCCAGAGTCAGGGTATCCACAAACTCTGATTATGCCCTGCAAGGCAGGACAGGTCCCAGGACAGGGACTTCTGGCAGGGTAAAAAAAAAAAGTAGAATAGAAAGACAGTTTTCTTCTTTATTCTACTCTCTACACTGACCTACTGCTGCTCACTGTCTGACCCACAATGTATGCATGAGGAATATAGACACATATTTAATATATGTGTGTGTTCATTAATGATGCCTCAGTATACATTTTATGGAAACAATGCAACCATGTGCTTGGTTTAATTGACCAAACTCTGCAGAACCCCTTGCCATGAATTGTGACACTTCCAGAAGCAGACTTCAGGTACACCTGGACTTCAGTCAGTTTAACTGCCTGCAATCAGTTTTGCATGACCACATTCATGGGAACCAGACATGGTCCTGCTCTGCCAGTGACTGAACCAGAGACCATTAAAAGAAACTGAGATGGAAGCCTTGTATTTGACCCACAGGGCTGTGAACTGTCAAAATTTTGTTTCAAATCTTACAACACTAAATGCTCTTAGTTAAGGCCCAGCTTCTTAAATGACTGAGATCAGAGTAGAAACTCAGCTTTCATACGGGTTTCTGGCCTAACATTTATGCAAAAGCCTAAAAAATTACCAAAATACCAAAAAAGTACATTAAAATAAATTAAACTTCAATAAAAACATAGTTGAGAATGTTATGGAAAGCTGCCCAGAAAGCAACACTTCCTGAAATATCTTTGTCAGGATCTCCAATTTGATTTTGTACTACAGTGAAATAATTACAAAATATAAACTTTTCAGAGTTTACAAAAGCAAACCTAGTTTTCTATTCTTCTATCAGTCAATCCATCTTCAATTCTAAGAATGTTTTGACAAAACATTGCAAGAAAAATGTCCATGTTGAAGTAAGATTCTTGTTTTGTAAGCACATTTACTCAGTCCTACTCTGTGCTGTGGCTCCCAAGTTCTGATTTTTAAATCTTTGGGCTATCTTAATGCTCACTGGGGGACTCTGCTGAAGGTTAATTCAAATATCAACAGTTTTTTTCTCCAAACAAATCTGGGATTTCAAGTCACTGTCCATGAGTTTCCTCCAAAGCCTTTTCTTCCCTGGCCTCAAGTCTTGTGCTAGTCACTGTGGTGCTGAAGTTTTACACTCTTTTTATATTAGAAAAAATATCTTTAGAAGCTGCTTTGGTAAACTGACAGAAATGTCTGAGCTGCTTCATCAGGGAGTGAAATAAGTACTCCCATTTTTACCTTACACAAATAGACCGATCAGATTTTTTGGTGTTAATTTGGTTTTTCACAGATCAAGCAGCCAGGATATAGATTTTCTGCTATTTCCCCCTTTTTAAAAATATTCCTAAAGTGAACTCACCATGGACTTGACAACCCTGCAGATGCCTGTAGAGTTCTCACTTAGTGGAGTATTCAATAGAGCCATCTCAAGATTTAGCCCTAAATTCTGGCCAGAGTAAAACAAAACCCCACCCAAAACTCTGATACAGAATTTGACCTGGTGTGTGTAGAGCTCACATCTGAGCAGTAGCCTTTGACAGCCACATCACAAAGATCTCAATGATTTATGCTTGGACTTTTGCAGGCATGATTTATGCAGTCTGCTGCTCTCTCAGACATGAAATCCTTAATTACTATGAACTTACTTTTTGTGGCCCAGTTTACTAGTTATCAAGGAGCCAATGTGAAGGGACAATAGTAATGTATTGTTTGCTTCCCTAATCTCCAGCACTGCATTCTGCCCAGATGTAACAAGGTAACTTGATCCCAATTAATGAAAGTGACTGGGTCAGCCTGTCACCTCCCATGCTCTTTATGTGCTGTTCAGACATCTATAGGCTTATTAAAACCTCAGGCACTCTACATAAGCTCTGCCTTGAAACCAGTTGCCAGAGGCATCACCGCTCAGAACCTGTCTACAGGTTTCTTGGTTTCAGATCTGACATCATATAAACCTCTCTCATCCTCCTTGGCAGCACAGATCAGATGAAAAGCAGCCCCATCCTCACAGAATAATGCTCTCAAAAAGGATGGAGGTGCACAATAATAAACATTTCACTGCTGCTGTTCCTCACATATGTACCTTACTGCTAACACCCTCCAAGGTTAGAAAATGCCTACAATGCTACACAAACCTCCCTTAGTACTTCCATCAGATTCAGAGAAGGGAACATCATGTTACTGGAAGCTTTTTTCCCAAACTAATTGTGTCTATAAGCCTTTAAGGAAAAGCTGGAGCCTGTGAAGTAACAAGAAAGGATTTCTGGAAACAGTTTCACTTCTGAATAATTTTTGTCCTGTAGATCACTGGGTGATTATTGCCTGAGTTCCCCTCCTTGGTTCCCAGAGCACTGTTTTTGCTCTAGAACAGGATGGGTAACTCATCATCCACAGCCTGTACTGCCAATTAACACCCAAACCTGGAAGGCCAGTAAGAGTGGGGTGCATTTGAGAGACTATAAAGTGCTTCAAGGCATCTGCCTTACATTTGCACCCTTCATTTGGACTGGGAGCTACCCAATGTCCAAATAAACACCCATGGCAGGGCAAGCTTCCTTGTCTTCCTTCAACTGCAAGAAACTCTTCAAGAGCCCTGTGGCTGCACACTCATCTCTCCAGCAACAACACAAGAAAACCCTTCAACTTCAGAAAGAAACTTCCTGAAAATGCAGCTGTAACCTGTTCCTGCTGCTCCCAACCCCGGGACTTAGAACAACAGCCAGTCCATCTTCAAGAGATTAAGCTCTTTTTTCTTTTTATTGATATGGCACACACAGTGGAACATTCAGGTTAGGCACATAAGAAGTGGTCTCTTAGAAAGGCTTTGAACTTTATTTCTTCTTCAAAGCAGCTTGGCCCTTAGAGGAAGTTGTTTAATTACTACATTTGCCAGCACAAACAGGAAATGGTGTTTCCTATGTGCATCCTGGCACCAAAACTAGATTGCAGTAGGAAGAGTTTCTGATTTCCTTGAAGAAACGCAGTGGGCTGGGAAGAGCAGAGCATTGCCTTGGAATGAGTTAACTCCTTTGGATTTTCAGTTGCTGATTCAGAGAAAGAATTTGGACCTACTTTATGGTAAAAATCCAAGGGAGAAAAGCCTTTATCAGCAGGGAGGAATAGGGATGGCTGCAGTTCTCCAGCTTTAACAAGAACCAGTGTTTATCATTATTATCAGAATTTCCTCTTCTTTTGCAGGCTCATTCACAGACTGGCTAATGGGTTTCCATAAATACCAACAAGTGCTGCCTTAAGGCTTTGTTGTGCTGCACAACATTAAGCAACAACAATAGGGAACAGCTGCTCCTGAAGAGCTGTGCAGTTAATGACACAATGTCCAGAATGTCTTTGTGCCCTGCATCCAGAGAGTGTATACACATGTACAGTCCATAGAACCAGGGAAGATATTCAAGACAGTGCAACACATTCCAAGCCAAACAAATGGGAACCAGACTCAAACACTCACACTGCCCTTGCTTCAGGACACATGCAAAGCAAACCAAATTAATATTACAGCAATAAGGTTATCATTGCACCAAAAAAAGCTTGTGGGGATTTTTTTTTTTTTTTCATTTGCGTTTGTATCTCTAAAATAAATATTATATGGCCTAACATCTGGTTTGTCAAAGTTTGTCAGGTATTTTGCAGATGTGTAATACTTTTATTTTTACAATCTGGAATAATCATGGTCTGGCATACAAGGAAATAGCTTTTATAATCACGTTCCTCACCCAGATACATCCCCATCTCCAAGATATGCACATGAAACATTTAAATTAAGAAATAACTCCAGGGTGATAAAACCTATACCTATAAGTGGTTTATATTACAATTTATAACAGGCACATTTGCTCATATCTTGGCTTTCTTTAATATCTTTTCAATTCTTAGGCCCAGCTGGAAGCCTAAAAATAGGCAATAGAAAATTGGCATGTTTTGTTCAAGGGAATTGGAAGGATACCATGTTCATCTTACCAGGGCCAAGTTAAAGCAGCTTTGCAAGCCTGCAGAAGAAAAAAAACGTACACCACTTACAACATACATGTTGACAACAAATGCAGCCATTTGCTGTGGGATTTGAAATGAAAAATTCATCTCAAAAGTCTTCTGTTCTCAAGCTTGGTCAAGATTACCAATGTTTCTTTCAAATACCCTCCCACCTCAGCCTGGTCTCTGACCCTGCCCTGGTCTTGTTACCATTCCTCCCCCAGAGTATCTTTTAAGACAACTGAACCAGAGCCATCCAAAGGCAGAGATAAGAACACCAGGTAGCTGGAGAAGGAATAATGGCAGTCCCTGGCACAAGGCTAGGCCTGCCCAGAAGTCTGTTCTAGCCCAACATTTTCAGAGGCTCACTATGCAAAGTCAGGAAACTCATTTCACCTGCCTGAGTACCAGGTTTTACACACCTATGATGGTGTTGATATTTGCCTTCAAAAAGATATTTATAAAGAGATGCTCTGTAACCTCTGTATAAGAGCTAGCTACCATAACACTTTCCTTTTAATATACAGTAGTTCTGTATTTCAGGAAAATACAGAAAAATAAAAAACAAATGCCACAGTCTATTTAATGTAAGGAGATAGAAACAATCTGTTATAGAGCCATTCCTTTGAAACCTGAACTGTGAGATAATTGTTTTACCAACAGTCAGTAATTTTAAACACTTGTCCTGTTTTCCTCAGAATTAGTTAAAATAAAGGCACAAATATTTACAAGTTGATCCCGTGGGAGGATGACACTAGGTGAAACAAGTACTCCCTAGTTGGTGGACAGTGATCAGAGCCAAACTTTAGGAAGAATCCGGGGACTTAGAGATACAGAAAAGCATTGTCCCCTTACTTGTGCCATAAAAATATTGCCATAACACCCTAATATCTGGGCCAGGCAACACATCTCCAACTATATTATTGTAATGGAATCAAGTGTAGCAATCCTGCTCAGGAAGGAACTCCTGCTATTAAGCAGTAATTTAAATTTTTTTAAATTACAAAATGCTCTTTTGAGTAAAACAGAACTCTGGCAGGGTTAGGGTGCCTGGCCCCAGGCACTGCATGCCACGGGGATGTGTGAGCTGAAGCTCCATTAGCAAAGCCTGTCATTATGGTTACACTGCAGGTCCTGCTGAGCCACACTCCACTGACAGACCTTGGAGAGGTGAATCAGCTGCTGCTTGTATTTGCAGCACTAGCTGAGTTCATGAACTTTCCCCTGACCTCTCTTCTAATTCAAGGCTTTGTGGTTTTTCAATGATTTAAAATTTCAGCTCGAATGTCTATATGTGTGCACACAGACATAGATATACACACAATCTCTACTGTGTTAAAATTAGGTTCTCCACAACTAAAAGGACCAAAAGACAAGAGTAGCTCTCATTTTAGTGACTGCTAGAGGCCAAAAAGCAATCCTCCTCCTGCTCACCATTACTCTAGCAGCTTCATGTAGACAGGACAGATGTGTTGGTACTGCTGTCTTACAGCACATCTGCATTGCTCAGCTTCTCAGCTGAACTCATTCGTCCTGGGTGCTGCAATAGCTGGTTCAGAGCTGGCCCTGGTACCTCTGCAGTGCTCCCCAGGGACTGTGCATGGCAATCCACCCACCTGCAGCACCCTTGCCTGTAGATAGGGGCATGGAAAGAGTGGGGATAAATCACTCTTCAGGGCAGGATTTTCATCCCTCTGTCTCAGCTGGAATTCCCTTTGCTTGGGAAACCCAAATTTTCACTTTCTACAAGACCTGTGCTGCAGCCATATTGGCACAGAGCCTTTACTTGGTGCTTGTGCTGAAATCCTGAGAGTTTTTCCTCAGGACAGCACTGATGTGTCCTCCAGCACCCCAGCACAGACAGGTGCCCAGACACAGCAGTTCTGAGCCCTGTACAGACAAGTAGGAAGGAACAGAGAGACATTAAATGAAAAACTTATATACAGAAGTGTGAACCTCTCCTCTAACTGACTAAGGAACGAGGCTCCCCAGGTGACACAGCTGCCTGCCACTCATCTTGCTTTTCACTGTCCTACAAAGCAGAAACTGAAACTAGAATGGAGATCTTCCTTCCTCTCTGCACCTGGGCTGGTGGTCAAATAGAGCATAAAGCAACAGAAATACCCATGACCCCAGTCTGAGAGAGAATGAAACAAGACATCTTTTTCCTGGTTCCCTGGGATAAACTGAGGAACTGACACACGAAACAGGGATTTTGAAAAGAAAGGTGGAGCAGTTAAAAATGGTTCTATCAGTGTCCTACCAGAGCAGCCAAACACCCCACAACATTTACTCTGTCTGCGGCTAGCACACGTTGGCAAATAGAGAAGCCCAAAATATGCAGAGGAGTTTCATCACCTGCACTGCACAGCTTCCCTCTGTGAAAAACAACAGTAACTGTAAAAGTTTTCAGACCAAGCTTGGTGATTGAAGTTTCCTGATTCATCAAAAGTCAGCATTTTAACTGTGGATGCCCTCTGAGCTTCCATGCAAGCAAGGCAGGATTTCTTACTGTCACACCTTATTATTTACTCAGGGCTGGAATTCCAAATATGCTTATTTTCTTTCATTAGGCTCAGGTCCTCTGGTTGCAAAGCTGAATCATGCCATCATTTTTCCAAAGACAGACTGGACCTACTGAAGGCTGTAAACACCAACCTCCTCACACTTCAAACACCAGACCATATAAAATCAGCATGCGAGACTTGTTGCCCAAGGATATTGTAGAGGCCAAGAGTATGAACAGGTTCAAAGTAGGATTGGACAAATCCATGCAGGATAAAGGTCCATCAGTGGATGATCACTAACCTCTATTATCTGAAACCCACAGAACGTGTTAGGAGAAGCACTACTGTGTACATGTCCTCTGTCTTAGCCTCTTCCTGCAGCCTGACTGCTAGACACAGCCAAAAGCAAGATGCTGTTCTGGATACAAGATGCTGCTCTGGATACAAGATGCTGCTCTGGATACAAGATGCTGCTCTAGCAGCTCCTGTAGTAAGCAGAAACCAGAACCTGATCATAAAACTGTGAACCAGAAAGTCAATACTGGCAGCAATGAAGGTTAAGAAGAAAAGTAAGTTTCTTTTTACAGTAAAACTGAATTGATGTAGACAAAACACTGCCCATAAAAGCATCCCACCAGTCTCCTGCCCCTTCTTTATTCCCCTTGGTGCTTGCTCCAGCAGGTTTGAGGAAAGCCACTCTGAGCCTTTGTCTCCTTCAAAGCCTCTGAAGATGATCCCTCCAAATCACCGACCCCCCTGGCCCCCAGCCTAGTGCTACTTCAATTTTCAGACATTCAAACCTCAAGTCTACTTCCACAGCAAATGATCCATCTAACAGGAGACTGTTACTTGTCTAATGGAATGAGACTGGGATATTTTCTCATTAGTTCTTTTAATATGGTTTTCTCCTTTACCTGCTACCACAGGCATTTAAAAGTGCTTTAATTTTGCAAACATGTTTTCTTTAGTGAATGAAAAAATGTGCTTTTGAAGTATTTCTGCTTGGAAACATTTTCAGAAGATAAAGAATACCTAAAGAGCAATTCTGTACCAATGCAACATTTTCATTTAAGGTACACAAACAACAAAGTGATTTGGGGGTTGTTTGTGCCATAGTTACAGGCAACATTTTCATGGGGAAAAAAAAAAAAATTCTGCCTGGGTAGGTAAATAAATATGCAAAAATAAGACTCAGTTCTCAGAGTAAGAGATTTAAAGGTACATACGCTTCCTGCTAGTGTCTAGGAAGCCTGAGAGGTAACTATGCTGGGGTGATATTAAAGCAATTTGAAGGCTGTGGTTTGGGGAATCAAATTGATGTGCCAGTGATCAGGGTCAACCTGCATCAGTTACACGAGTCCATTTGTCTGTGAAGAATCAAGAGACCTTCTACTTTTATTTGTCGAAAAATGAAGGATTTGCCAGAAATATCCAAATATTGTGGATACAACTAAATATTTCATCTGCTGCCTTAATTCTATCTATAATAAATTGACACTTATAGTTGTAAAGCACAGGTGTCATTTAAAATATTTTAGGTAGCAATAATAGTGAGGAAAAAAAAAATAGCATTATGTCATTGTGAAAAAAATGAAAATGTTTCATCGAAAATGTTTATTAAAATCAACACAATTCAAGAAATGTTTCAGCTGACCTGAACAGAATTACTTCAGGAAGGGGAAGAGGAATTACCAATCAAAATATTTAGTTTTATTCTGTATGCTTTTAAGATAAGACTTTCTTTACACTAAATTCTTCGTATATCATTTTTTTTATTGCTCCTTAAATCATGCAGCTTCAATGCTGTATTCTTCTCCAGCTACTCATGATGCAAAATTAGACATATTCTTTTGAGTACATCCCTTGAGGGGTTGTGGGTGGATCTTGCCACTGGATGCTACAAAATATCCCCAAATCAAGAGCTTTCTGTCTTAAACAATTCAAATCTCAGGAGGCCATCCAGCCAATTTATCAAGTATAAATATAGTCCCTCTGCCATTCACACTGAGCACATGAATTCCAGGCAAAATCCCAGGGGAACTAGAAGAAATATTTTAATGTTCAGGAGTAGTCTTTAATTTTGCATCGAAATTATGTCACTGAGCACTTTTCTCTCTGGCCAATCTCTTCCTCAGAAGGCAGGTTTTAGGACAGATACCTCACAGCCCTTTTCCAAAGCACACTTGCTCACCCTGGGGTTGCCCTGTTCATTGGTTTACTACCAGGTAGTGGATTTTCTCTTAACATATAACCAGCAACATGAACAGCACAATACCTATGGATAAGGTGTATCCCCAAGGGAAGCAGGGCTCTCTGCCTGCTGTTAAGATTATCCAGCAGTTCCCAGTAAAAGATCTTTCCAGTTCCTTACAGCTTTGCTAAATAAACTGGCCTGAAGTCTTCCCTACCAGGGCTCTGCCTCAGGCTGTGTGTTTTGGAGAGCTGCTCATGTTACTTAAAGGTAATAATCCATTAGTAGTCAAAACGGTTCACAAAATCTGTAATTATAAGAAGAAAAGTTTCTTGTGCTGACATATCAAAACAGACCTCTTGGACCACAACAGGGAATAGCCACAATAAAGGATTCTCTGCTCCATTAGCAGTAAGGAAAATGAAGAGGAGTTTGGCCTGAATAAAACATACTGTGGAAGGAAGAAATATTAGAATCAAATGCTCATATAAAAGCTTTGCTACAACATCAATAATCTTCAAAGTACTTAACTGGGGAGGTAGGCACTGCGATGCCTCTCTGGCAGGTGGGAAGGTGGGAGGACAGAGGCTTCTTGCAGCAGCAGCCTGAGCCTCAGAGAGTGCCCTGGGGCACAGACAAAAAAAGGGGCACAGAAAGAGATGCTCAAAATTCCCCCTCGCTTCTGAGATTTCTTTTACTGCCACTGCAACGAGAAACAAGCTGTCCAGCTAGAACTGATGCTTTCTTCTGGGGAACACAGCAAATTTCTCACCAGGAAAGGCAACAGTCGTTGTCTCTGGGATATACAAATTTCATCAAGTGATCAAATATATTGAAGTGTGAAAATCAAAAGGAATTATACTGAGCAATTTTTAATTTATTTTTTTGGTGGGGAAGCAATACTAAGAACTCACACAGAAATGATATCAGTACTGTAGTTGAGAACACATTACCAAATAGCCAGAGCCTCTTACTGGGAAGGATTTAACTAAAGATTTACAAGGGATTTAACTCTGCAGGTTTTCTTTTTGGTAATACCCACCTACAGACCAAGCCCTGCCCTGGGGGAGAGGCAAATGCCCTGGAGGTTGGGACATGGGAGCCAAGAGTGTGACAAGAGGGGGTGGTCCTGGTGGTGATAAGGGGGGGAGTGAAGGTGTCCCCTGCAGCAGGCTGGGACAGAGCAGAGGGGAAGAGGCAGGGGCTGGGCTGGCACACAAAGCTATTTCCAAGCAGATGGTCACTTCCTCCTCCTGCCCAAAATGAACCTCATCCCACGCAAAGCTTCCAAGGCTTTCATTAGTGGTCGTGTCAGTGTATAATAGCTATAATGAGAAGGTCATAAAAATCCAAAGTTAGCTGAGGGTCCTTAACCGTTTTAAATATGGCTCTCTTTCCAGGTTTTTATTTAAACTTTAATGACTACCACATAAGATCAGGAAACAAGAAACAACATTTGTATTACAGCTATATTATTTGATTCCCATTAGCTGAAAATGCCAGACTACTGGCCAGTAGCTGAGGAAAATAAGTGGTGACAGGTGAAAGAAAAATACTGTTCCTGTACCTCCTTGAGTCACTTCAAAGCCTGAGGCCCTGAAATGTCATTTACACCTAATGAAACCTAGTGTCAGGCCACACTATTTAGCCAAATGTTATCCACTCAGAAAAAAATGGACCTTGCTACTTAGAAGGACATGGTGCTCTATGTGACCATAATTTTTACTGTCTAATTAAGCCATGATATAACTGATGCCTTTAGATTTGCTATTGATTTATTTACTTCTGCTTTGGAAGGTGCACTTAGTGCCACCTTATATATTGGGGGTTCTAGGTGCTTGAAAGCCATAATTTACTCTCTGGCTTAATTAGAGCAATGGTTTTATTGGACAGCCTAAAATGTTTGGAGTAAAAATCCCAGACTGCACTCGACTATCCCTTTCAGTTCTGCAACAAACACAAAAGCAGGAGAACATACATCTCCTCACTGCAAACTGAAGCACTTTAAGGGTCTGCTTTCACCTCTAATGGCTGGACTATCATTTCTCAGTTTATTTTGTAATGGTTTGGGTAACCTACATAACACAGCATGAGGAAAAACAGAGATTTGATGCTTTCCATCATGTATACAGGTTTCTTACAGTTTTCAGGCAACTCCAGGAAGTAAAGTTAGAAGAGTGCAAATTCATATTGATCTGCCTGGCTTCTGGAAAAACAGAGTTTCTTTCAATGTCAATTAAAGTTAACAAAGTGAGATTTCAATCAGTTACTTAAGTAAAAGGTCACAGGAAGGGGTTAAGGCTAGATAAATCACATACACACCCATCACTTTCTTAGAGAAATGCACTATGTGTTCAAACAAACCAAAGCAGTAAATGAAATTTAAAAGATGAGCAGTCTAGTCAAACTCCTTCACCTTTAGTAATTTTCTTATTTGCTCATTCATTAAGCATGTGAGATGTATTACAAAAGGAAAAAAACAAACAAAAAAAACCCCCCAAACCAACCCCTTTATGAGTTTCAATACAGATATCTGCAGATTTTGCAATCTAGAACTTTCTGCCCAAGCCAGTCGTATTGATTATAAGGGATTAAAATGACTTCTTAACACAGAATTAGTCTGCCTTAAGCAAAATCACACTAAAAACTCAGAATATAAATTAGGAAAAGCAGTCAATTAACTGCATATTCATGCTCTGTGACAGTATCAAAGAAATGCTGGCTGGAAATGACCTCTGGAGGTCTCAGGTCCCACATCTCACCCAAAGAGGTGCTGGATCAGATCAGCCATGGTTTTGTCTCCTTGCTGGACTACCCTGTTAGAGAACTATTTTTTTCCTAACATCCACTCTGAGCGTCCTAACTGCAGTTTTGCCCCTTACTATGTTTTCTGCCATTGCTGAGAAGACACTGACTCTGTTACCTTTCTAACCACCATTTATGTAGCTGCAAGTGACTATTAAATATCCTTTAGCCTTCTACCTAGAAGAAAACATGACCAGCTCCCTCGGCTGCTTCTTCCAGGGCAGGTACTCTGGGCCCTGGACCATCATGGTAATCCTCTACACCTTCCTCACATCACTCCTGAGCAAGGATGGGATGAGGGGACAGAGCAAGGAAGTAGCTGGACTTACTATTCCAGGTTCAGCCTCCTCAGCACCAGGTAGAGGAGGGCAACGTCTCAGCTTCATCTGGAAGATGAACAGGACATGGCTGCATCTTTTGGGAGCACAACAATTACCTGCCCTTGCTGAGGCAACCAGGTGAAGACAACCAGGTGTAGTCAGGAGGAGGAGGGCAGGAGCTCCTGTTCAGCCCACCTGTGCCCCATTAGGGCTGGTCCCAACTGCACATGAGCAGAACTGGGGGACCAATAAAAGGTGAGCTCCCAGAGGGGTACAAGCTTCCAGAGGGGTACAAGCTTCCAGAACTGGGTACAGAAGCTCACCCCAAAATGGGAGAAGAGGGAGCTCGTGTCGCTACAGTAGCACATCTGACCCCAGATCAGAAGTTTGAGTGTTCAAATCTCACCAAGGTCACTGAAAAAACAGGAGACTGTTCAGCCCCCTCCTCAGGCAGCTCTAGAGAAGTGAAGCCAGCTCGCTTCTCAAAGCTCCCCTTTTATTGGTCCCCCAATTCTGCTCATGTGCAATGGGATCAGCCCTAACTGGGCACAGGTGGGCTGAACAGGAGCTCCTGCCCTCCTCCTCGTGATGGGCAACACCTGGTTGTGTTCACCCGGTTGCCTCTGCACGCCCTTTACTCAGCTTTTCACAAAACATTATGGTTGGATAAACCCACCATAGGAAATGGTGTAGAATGAGCAGTTTTATCCCATTTTATGCAGGCAAACTCAGATCCAAGTGCCAGAGGTTTTGGCTCTCATGCTATAGTTCGACAGTAGGACCCCATAAACACAAACAAATGTGATTTTTAATGACTTCATTGATGACACTGTGTAGCATGGGGAAGAACCACTTGCTTTAACAGATCCTTATTTCACTCATTTCACTTGGAGGAAACTGAAGTATGTTACAAAATTAGTAGCCTGTAGGACTGGAAAAAGAAGATGATTTTGTACACACTTTTTGAGAGCAGTCAGGCACACCTAACTCATGTAGTCAGCTACCAGGATCAAACACAAATCTAAAATACTTTCCACAGTCACGTATTTGTAAGTCTTCTGATATGCAAAAAAATTTAACAACGTATGATTAGGGCACTGAATTTACACAACTGACCCAGTCTCCTTTATTCCAGATATTCCTAAGCAGCATTTAGGATCCCTAAATATTTTCCAAGGACAATGAGATCTCTCAATGAGGGATGCTTTGGAATTTAAAATAAACATCCTATAACTATATATTTGGAGTCTATCTGCAGAATGAGAGGATTCTTGTGGTTAAAGCAGCAACTGGGGACTTGGAACTTGGGTTCAATTCTTGGACGTGCCACAAATATCCTCTGAGACTCAGGATGTTAAATCTTCCTGTAGCTCTGCTCCTCAACCACAAAGGCAGAGATTCATGTTCCCTTCCACTTCCTATTGCACTTGTAATTAAAGGAGATTAATAGACAACTTTTTCACATTATGATTAAAAAATGCCTGTCAGCCATAACAAGGCCCTTTCTTCTACCTTGTGCTGCCCTCACCAGCCTCCTTCCTTCCCTATATTTCCCCATGTGGAATGGAGAGTAGTTCCTGGGGATAGTGCCAAAGGGGCTGGTACCATAATGGGCGGAGACAGTATTTTGGGTTTAGAAAGAGGCTCCGAGTTATTATGAGCTAATGGGACCGGACATGAAGCTGCTCCAAATGCAGGATGGTTACACAGCTATGCAACCTGACCACACACAGTGGGAACATGTGCCACAAGGAGCAGTCTCAGGCAGAGAGAGGAGAGGAAGAAGGGCTCAGACCTTGCTTGTCTTCCAGCTACTCTGTGCTAAATAAGTCTGTGCCTTCAGCAGGACCTCCCCAGCCACACCACTTTGCTGCTTTAAATGAAATGCTTCTGGGCTTGATTCAGTCAACTATAACTTGTAGAAAATTCTGTCAAATGTGCAAGTCCACTTCATCTGGACTTCATGCCAGGCCTGCTTTCCTTCTTCTCTTTTCCTCTTTCTTCTCTTCAAGCTCACCCACTATTTCTTTCCATTTATCTCTCCTTAACCTCCCCAGTAAAACTTTCTACCTTCCTAAGAAACAGGAGCTTCCCATGACAGCTCTATCACACTGCTCACTTTATTTGCCAGTTTTCTCTCTGTTTATTTCCATCAGAATGTAACTTCACTGGCTCACAGCCTCCTCAGAAAGCCTTACAAATAGGGTACACCACAGTAAAAAAACAAAACCAAAACTGTTTTAGCTGTCTGAAACTTGGATAAAAGCTTGATGTTGACATACTGGACCTTAGGCAATTACCCACATTGCAGTCCACTCACAATACTGATTAAGCCATGATCTCACTTTGGAGTCAGAATATCAGCAAATCAAACAACAAAACCCAGCAATATAATTTGCGTGGTTTATTCTCCTTGCCCATGTAGAGGTGCACAATATCAGTGTAAGAATTCTGAATTCTTCCTGCAGGGAATAATAAAGAATACTTTCTCAAACACGTAATTTGCATTGTTAAATCCAGCGTGTTCCCTTGGATGAGAAGAGTGCTGGCCATAATTTTTGGTATAGTTTCCTAACAATAATAATGACAATAAGCCCCCCACCCTGAGTACATTTCAAGTTTGTGCTCTGTGTTAAGAACTAGGTGTTTCAAATTTCTTAGCATAATCATACATTAAAAGGAAACAAGTGCAAAATAGATCCAAGTACAGAAAAAAAAAAAAACCAACACTGTCTGCTCTACAAGAAATCCTACTTTGGCATGATATAAACACATGTAGCACTTGTAGACGTCAGTGAAGACTGGATGTAAGTTTCAAGTACATAATAGTCTACAAGAATATTTAAAATCTTCAAATTCTATCCTGAGACCTTTACGTCATTTAAAAAAAAAAAAAAAAAAAAAAAAAAAAAAAAAAAAAAAAAAAATTCAGATAACTAACTTATAAATCTTAAAGTGTGTTTTATGAATGAAAACACTAGTAATTACAAAGTCAAATACTGCAAGTCTTCTCTGCATGGTCAATGGGATTTGGTTCAAATCCAGCTAAAGGAATCAAGGATGAAAAAGTGCATTTGAAATAATGCACCAAATGCATAACACTGACAGGAATTATTAGGAAAAAGTGACCAGTTCTGGTTTCCAATCTTCAAGGAGAATGTACCTTAGTGATATATGGTTAATACCACTGTTAACATATCACAAGTTCTGGATTTCAAGCCATCCAAATAATCCCTGGCTCTGGGGAGGTGCTGACACGAGGGCTCAGTTGGCTCTTCCCCCTGGAACCGAGCCCCCTGTTCCCTGGTGCAGGGCTGCAGTGCACCTCATTCCCTACCTTAAACACTTCCAGCTGACACTGCAGTGTGTTGTTACAGTCCTGTCCTTCAGATTCCTCCCTAAACCCACTTTATACAAATACTCAAAGTCTGCCTGGAGTTCCTCACTCCTGCCAGGCCCTTGGATAATTTCAGGGAACCCCTGCAAGGAAAGCAATGCTCTGAATTCAATCTCCTCCCAGGGAACCTTAAATTGCATAGATCTTCTTGAACAGTAACTTGTTTCTTGGTGGAATGGATGAGATTTTTGCACTACTTTTAGTAGACCAGGATACCACGTTGTGTTAACATTTACATATACATCCCAGTGTATGTTTATATGAGGAGTTTCATCAAATCCATCATAGGATTATGTAGATGGTTGCAATTTAGCAATGCAGTTTCTAAGTGTTTGTGGGATTAGACCCAGAAATTTGAAGAATATAAAAAGCAAGTTCTGCCTGGAATCACTTTGTGAAAAATGAAGAATTGAATGCAGGAATATTACCAGCAATCTCACCCTGGAGTTTGAGCAAGCACAAGGACTGGGGCTGCAAGACCCACCTTTGAGGGGCAAAAATTACAGATCAGAGTTTAAGAATTCAGGAGTCGCGGGAGGACAAAGGAGAAATTTTTGCAGTGGCTGCAAATCCTTGAATATTTCAGGTTCATGATGCACATTGCTGAAAAGAAAACCTCAATAGTTCCCCACTGCTTTACTCACAAGCCTGATGTTTGCTTCACCATTCACCGAGTCCGAGAATGACAGGAAGGATGTTGATATTTTGTGCCACAAGTATAGGAAAGAAGAGATCATCTCTCTCTGAAAGGTTCTTGATTTTAAGTGAGAAAAGACAAAACTCTGAGCTCCACATCAAATAAATCATACAATAAGAACATTATTTTTAAAGGGAATAAGTATTTTTCATATTAATATTAAATGACATCTGAGCAGCAGATACAGAAATTATAATATTCAGTATCTCACAGAGAGCTGACACAGAATAGAGGAGTTCTGGTAGCCAAGCTGCCTTAAATCTACAGCCTCATGAAAAAAAACCTTCATCAAAATTTAATATTAATGCAATAGGGAGTCTTTCATTGTTACTAAAACTTATTAGGGCAAATCATAAAATCCTGGGTGCTTCATTTATTCCCTTCCCCCATCAGAAAAGGAGGTGTGTGTAATCAACCCAATTTCAAAAAACCCCAGCAAACATTTTCCTGGCAACATTTCAGGGAAGCTCCTATTTTGCATTTGGTAAGGATGCAGCCCTCACCAGTCAACACACAGGCCCTTGGAAGGAAACAGAAAGGACATTAGTAATTCAAATAAGGGGCAAAAAAGAGACAGAAGGAAATTAAAATGCACACAATTATTTTCCAGCAAAGCAGCAACAGCATAAAATCTAGTAGGGAAGAGGGAAGAGAAGGCTGATCATTTTTTTGTAAAGATGTGGACAAGGCTTTTTTTAAAGAAGTCACGGAGCTAAAATAACCATATTGTTAGTCAGTGACTCATGGGAACAAAGAGGACAATGCTATCTAGGATCGTTATCCTGGTGCCTTTTAATCATAATGTTGGTACAGTTTTCCCTCACTCTGACCTAGTTTAACTAGTTCAGGAAGCTTAATAGGCATTGCTTCTTACAGCACTGTTAGGAAGACCTGGATATATACAACAAGTTCTTTTGTGAATGAAAATTACTGATTCATGGCCCGTTACACTTCATGAATCCAGAGAGACAACAGTGAAGTTAACTCACTGAAGTTTCACACAAATGAATCTGAATTTCCTCCTGCACTTTCAAAACATCCCTGCTGGCAATCCACGACAGCATCACCAGCACAGCATGTCCTAGAACAGCCACCCCCATCACCACACTTTCAATAACAGCACAGCACATCCTACCTAGAAGTGAAATACACACAAAAATTCTTAATTTAAAAAACCACAAAGTCCAACACAAAAAGTTTTTTATTCTCACAGAAGATATTAATGAGAGCAATGCTTCCATGAAATTTTCTCTGTAACACTTCTTGTGCTTTAAATGACAGGCTGGAAAGCAAGAGTTTTCAAAAAAAAGTTACCAGTAACCACCATTTTCAGCAGAAACATCTTTTTGGCAAGAAATGATCTCTTTGTTCATTTTCTTATTGGAAAACATTGATCCGTTCCAGTGATTGATGTCAACCATAGGACACAACTCTATTTTCTGTGGGATAACTGATGTATTTGCTTTTCATGTTAACTAGATTAATGCCTCCTATCATCTGCAAGTTTACAGTCTACCAAAATACAGAAGCCACTTTTCTGAACCTCTGGCTCTGAGGTCACATGTGTTACCAACAGATCCTGCTTGAACTTGTGCTCAAAGTAATGAAGTTGCTGGCTGTATTCCTGTGAGCTACACTGGTCATCACTCTTTATTTGCAGGGTGAATTTTTCTCCCACTGTAAGCCCGGGCAAAGCCATCTGAATCATTAAAGGGCTCTGCTTGGATGCAGCCATAACAGCCCCACAAGGGACATCCTGCCCTTCCTCTGCTACTTAGGCTGGAGCTGCTCCGTGATCCCACAGAGACCGGCATAAAGGACAGTGATGAAAATGAACCATAAAAGGAACTCATGAGGTCGAGGCTGTGCGTGTGTTTACCCCACTCCAGCGACTGGGTTGGGAAAAGCTGCACCTAGCTTCTCCTATTCTGACTTGGAAAAATAAAGCTATCTTTCCAGAATTATCGACCAACAAACTTATTTCAGCAGCCTGCACACAACCGGGATATTTTTTTCTCCTATCCGTACCTTTGGCTCCTGAGAGATATTCTCAATTGTACAGAGAAAACAGACTCTTTGATTTCTCCACCTGTCTCAGTCCCAGGCATGGTAAAATGTCTTAGCTGGGATTTCCAGAAGCACTGGCTGAATCCCTCTTCCACTAAAACCAGTGATAAAAACAACCAGCAATCTGAAGCAGGAAGAAAGGACAAGAGTGCTAAAGACTTTCAAAAACCTTATAACTGACACACACGTGCATGCACTAATTTAGACAAAAGTGCTCTTCTGAGTATCAGATAGATTGTGTTGTTTTTTTTTTTTTTAATTCAGTTGGAGAAAAACTGTAGCAAAAAATTCTTTGCAAAGAGGGCTTTCTTAAAGCAAACCGAGGGAAAGGATTTTTAGGTAGCATATTGGAAAAAAAAAAAAAAAGCCCAAACAAACCACAAGCCAGAGTAGACCACCAAGCAGCCTGGAAGAGTTAAAGTTTACTTTGTGAAACCCAACATTGCAACTTTCAGTTTGTTAACATGAGAGTATCCTCTAATTTTATCTACAGCTACCACCTTCTCCAAGTTGGAGCTGCCAAAAAAGGTCAAAATATTTTAACGTTACGTTCCACCGAGTCACTTAATGGAACAGAAGTCATACTACTGTAATTTATAATTCAGAACTCAAATTTCAAAAGACAACATCAGAAATGTCATTTTAACCACACTAATTCCTTCACAGTTAACATGAGTGGGTGTTGGTGCAATCCAAGCTGAAAAAAGCAATCTAATTTCAGCAAGTATACCACAAGCCAATTTGGCAGCCCTCCATGTGCATCAGACAAATGTCTGCTCTGTTGAAGCTGAAGGCACACTGATCATTATCAGAGCTGATACTGCATCAGTGGTAATGACAGTGTGGTTTGTAAATGTGTCCCAAACTAGGGTTCTCTTGTTCACAAACAGGAACTTGGTATTACTTTGGGAACCCACCATAAACCTTATGGATCTCAATGTGGTCCTTGATCCAAAGTAAGGAAGGTTTTTCTGGGACTGGAAAGTCATTCAATAGCTTCAGGGTACATTTAATTACTTCTTTGGGTGGGTGGTGGTAGAAGCTGGACAATCACATCATGTGACAGCTTTATGACAATCACACCCACCAGAAGGGAGAAGAAGCCAGCACTACCACCCTTCCTGAAAAAGGAGATGCTGTGACCATTTTTCACTTTGGTAAACACCTTGCTGTTGGGGTCAGGTACCTCACCAGGAAGGAGTAAGGTCCTTCCTTAATGAAGCACGCTCAGTTAAAGTCTCCTCAGGCATTTAGCCAGTAAAAAAAACCTTCAGGAGTCATCTCAGATTAAGAAAACAAGGAAAGAGAGGAAGTATACACTCTCATTAATTTAATTCAACAGCAGAACAAATGAAAATGGCTGAAATAAGTATGTATTATCCAGCTCAGAATTGCAGCCACCTGGCAAGCTATGCTGGATGCCTAAACTGTGATTCCTGCACTGTGTCTCCAGTGACAGTCAGGACCAGAAGTGGCCAGCAGAGAAGAGCACTTTTGCAGAGGTTTTGGGCTCAGGGAGCCCTTCTGCCACACCACAAAGCACTGGTTGTGTGCAGGGAACCACTGGCTCTGAAGGCCTCACAGGTGTCCAAGCAGCCCTCCAAACCAATGGGAGGACCTGGCATGTCCTCACCAAAAAGCCAATGGATAAAAAATAGCTGAAAATTCCTCATCTGTGGGACCTCAGCATATAACAGAGTTTTCCCCAGAGCCATTTCAGATTTATTTACACACTGTGCCTTGCTTTCACTGCACAATGAGAATGCTACTCTACTACTCTAGCAATTAATACTTATAAAGGACATAGAAATTTTCATGAAAGGTGAGCCTGGAATACAATGCAATCATTATCAAGAATTTTATCTTCCAGTTAACAAAAAGAATCCAGTCATTAGGAAAGACTCCCAATATACAGATACTGGCTTGGATAAAAATAATCTTGAAAACCAAGTCCTCCACTGGCAAAAAACCAAGATCAATGAAACATTTTCATTTACTTCAAAATAATGTAATGTGGAAATGCAACAGCTATTTCCCATGTTTAATTTTCCCCCTCCCTGTTTTATGCTCTCTCTAAAACGCAAACAATCACTTAAAACCATGTGTTTTCACTTTCCCTCCATCTCTTCAGGTCACCACCAGACCATCTTTCTCCATTACAGAAGTCTTGAGCTCTTTTGCTCACCAAAAAGCTTATGCAGGGACAGAGGAGAGCCAAACAAAACTTGACATTTCCTCCACTGCTGTGCCTTTTAATTTTTCATCTGCAGGTCTTACCAGCGCAGGATTCATCTCCCTCTCCTGTCACAATCCTTCCCTCTCAGTGCAGATGCAGGATTACCTGCAAAATGGCCAATTTACTCCAGAGACTGGACTGGGGCTTCCCTGCTCCCTTCTCTCTCAGTTGCTTTTTTGTCAGGGAGCACTGGGGGAGCAGACAAGGCACTCCTAATCACGGGCACTTTGTTCATCTGTAGAAGCACAGAGCCATAACTGAATTGTCAGATGGCTGTCAGCATCCACAATAAGAAAAATTGCATCTATTAGAAATCTTTATTGCTAGTCCTTAGAAGAAACAAATTAAATGGAATTGATTTGTTTTTCTGGGGGTGGAGGATATCTGCATAT
Organism: Florisuga fusca; assembly: GCA_038090715.1. Classification (NCBI taxonomy): domain Eukaryota; kingdom Metazoa; phylum Chordata; class Aves; order Apodiformes; family Trochilidae; genus Florisuga; species Florisuga fusca. The sequence goes on along the minus strand of JAAWXA010000018.1, from coordinate 3,920,340 downwards.
GAAAACTGACTGGATTTAAACCCGAGACCAATTTTACATTTACGTCAGATTGTATGAAGCTAAAAATCTTGATTATTTTATTATAATTATGGGTTCACATCTCAGAGATATTATATCCTTAATTCATCAGTCCCCTCCTTGATGACAGTTTTACTACTTTAGTTCATTAATTGTCTGGCAAGTCAGTTTTCTAAAGGTAAAGGGAAAGCGAGGGGAATTTTCTGGAAAACAAACTCTGAACAGGATTGGGTGGAATGGGCTACACTGTCACTGCTAATGGAGCTAAGTTCTATTATCTATGACAAAACCCTCTGGTATGTAAAACACTCAGTGTGCTGCCATATCATTTTTAGTAATAAAACTGAAGGGGGACCTGTTTTGTACCCCACCTCACAGAGACTGCCAACACCCACGGGGTTTGTGCAGGCTCCAAAATCAGCCAACAACTGCTGAACAAAGCAGTTCTCTCATCCTTTCCCCAGTTCATCTCTGGAGTGGTCTATGCTCAGGCTTGCACCACATAAAAAGAGCTTTAAATTCAAGGTAGATGAGCCCACATAGAGTTCTGTGCTAGCACAGCTAAACTGCTTTGGGTCCTGCAGGTTACCTTCTCAGCACATTGGCAAGAGCCAAAGCCCTGTCCCTTTTTCTCTCCTCTCACAAGACCAGGTAAGACAGCAGATGTATTTTTAAGGCCCACACACATGCTTTCTCCCTTGCAACCATAACTCCAGCTTGAAATGCAATCTTGCTTTCATTAGGAAGGAGATAGCTTCTAACTGAAGTTGCTGTATCTGGAATGAGAACTCATGTATCATATGGCAGCCTCATTTTATTTCATTCACACCATGCTGTAGAGCCTACCTCTTCCTCCTCCTCCTTCATCAAATGTAAAAGAGAGTTGTTGTTTGTGTATAGCACGCACATTAGCACAGATAAACTGCTCACTGAGTGTAATGATTAATGATTGAATAGTGCAGTTGTTGCAAAAATAAGTCATGCAGTGAAGAGAGATCTGAAGATTATATCTAACACCAGGGGATGGCTTATTAATCTTACTTCTTGAAGAATTCGTGAGTAAATCATTCTCCTTTATTAATGATATTTCACTTTGCTCTGCGAGACATCTTTTATACATCCAGAAGGGCAATTATCTGTTTAGGCCAGGAAACAATATTAGTTACAGACAGTGCTTGGATGTTTGATCTAAGTCGCTTAAATGAAAGAAGGAAAAAAGAGTGAAGCACACTCCAAAGACCTACCCCAAACAGGACTGCATTTACAGACGGTTTGTTTTGGCTCCTCTCTATCTGGAAATGATAAATTATCTGTGTTTTCAAGTATCAATTAATATGGAGCTTGCATACTCAACTGATGATATAACAGCTCAAGAAAAATCACAATTTTATGTCTTCCGTGTCTGAAGGAATTCTATTATACGTGAGGTGGTTAAACACATCAGATGGTTTATTAATATAAGTCTTTCAAAGGGAAATCTTAAATTCTTGATCACAAAAGAGATATCGAAGACAGAAAGAGTTTATAATTTTTAAAAAAATATCCTTTTTCTAGGCTCAGAACTCTCTTTTTTTTCCCAGCTGCCAATCGTCAGCTACCCACCAAAACACCAGAGGATTTAGGGAGGGAACAAAGGCACTTATTTAATAGTATTATTCTAAGAACCAGAGCAAAAAATTACATTGATCTAAATATAAAACTATAAATCATCTCCGAAGGAGTTTCATTAAGTAGTTTATAGATCCTGAATATGGAAATTGTAAACTTAAATTATAGAAATTGAAATAGATAATATGAGTTGATCCCAGAAGAGATTTGCAGCTTAAGAAAACTTTGACAAAGATCTTACCATAAGTTTCAAAATATCACTAAGCTGAACCACAGTTGTCCTTTAGATTAATAGATCAGTTAAAGTGCAGCAGTTTATTGGAAATGTAATTCATTAACAAAAGGCAGCATGATCTAGCGAACAGGAACATGAGGAGCCCCAGGAAAGAGGAAATTTCTACGTTATTTTTTGAGTACAGATTAAGGCTAAGGATAATCTTGCCCTCTGCAGAGATGCACTTGCAGGTGTGGGCATTTCACCAGGATGCTGCAGCCTGTGAGAGATGATATTTGATCTCCAGACACCTGGCTTGCCAAGCATTTGGGTGGAGATTTGCACTCTCACCAAATGCCTCTGTGTGTAATTGGTGCACATGGATGGATTGAATCAGAGCTGGCTCACTGGGTGTTCTGCTGCTGCCAAAGACTCCTCAGCTCAGAGATGTAACATGGCATTTATAGCAAAGCAACTGGAGCTCTGCCCTGTAAAGAAATGAGTGAACCTGGACTAAGGGATCAATTCGGGCTTTGGGAACATGAAAAAGCTTCCAGGCTGTGTTCAGTATCTTCTCATCAAACTTTTTAATTAAAAAAAATATTAATTTATCATAATATTTATTGTATTTCTTTTTTGTAATATGGTAGAAAAAGACTATTTTAATAAGGTCCCTATACTGAGAGGAGGAAAAAAAGCATTCAGAAGTGTAATGTGCCCTTTTCCAGAATGAACCAGTGCTAGTAGCTATGGCAATTTTCTGACAGAACCAGTCTGCCTAACAGCAAGAATCCATTTTTACATTAAAAATGCTTTTGCCTAGAATCTGAAGTTGCTCGAAGTCTTTTGTTCTAAGTCACTTGTTGCAACAAGGGAGAAGTCATAAAAGAAACAACCTATTTTTAAGAATTGCTCAAGGACTTTCACTTGCATACCATCTAGAGATTTCTGACATTCATTTGGTTGGTACTTTTCCTTTGGCTCAAGATAACAGTGTGTATCCCAGCCGTGTTTCAAAGCTGAAAACATGCAAGCCAAAATATCAGTGCCCTTTGCATCAGAGCCTGGGTATGACTGCAATGTATTTTCTGCACCCAGCTTCAGGTCACATCCATTTTATTTGTGTTTGGAGCACAATTGACAAAAATGACACAAGAACCCTTTACCCCTAAATATCCAGGGCTTATCAAAGTTATATTCCATTGGTTCATTTCAAATCCCAATTTTATATTACCTGATAACCACTGCACTCCTAATGCCTAAGCCATACCTGACTGTCCACACAGCATTCAAAAACCAGGGAAATGAGTTATCAGAATCAATCCTTTTACATTCCTGGGCCTAAAAATGTACACTGGACCTTGGGGGCTGCTAGAAGACAATCCCACTGAAGTTTGTAAAATAAAGGTTTGGTCTACAATGCAGTTACCTAGCACAAAGAAACCACAATCTGTTACCTGAACTTGATCTTTACCACCACTCAGTCTCCTATCACAGGGTAAGCATCTGCCCTTTATGCAGAAAAGCCTCAACAGAAAAGTCACGATAGAAACCCACCTTTCTGAACCACCAGGATTCATGCACGTTCTAGAATATTGCCCTGGATTTGCTGCTGGTAGTTTTAAAGAATAAAGGGAAATGCTGGAGCAGGATATTTGAAAATAGCTTTCTGTTTTCCTCAGAACTACCTCCAGCCTCACGCAGGCTTCAGTGGCTAGAAAGCAGGGGCTCAAAGTGATTTGAAGAGAATAAATGTTATTAATATTGATTCCTGTTTTCTCCAAGAATTCCCTGCAGGCCTGCTCCTGGAACCAAGGTTGTGAACAGCAGCAAAACCCCAGCTTTTCCAGCAGGTGCCTGGGTAATATTCAGAGAAGCAAGCAAATATGTGATCCCTTTAGGGACAAGAATATACCCCATCTGCTGCATGAACCCTCATCTCATCCTGCTCATCTGGAATGTTAGCAGATATGTTCAGATTCCTAAGCCTGCCCTGCTTCCAAGAAGAGCATTATTTAAATAAGTTACACGAAAATAATCAGCAGTTAGAAATGTACAGCAGTTGATAGTGACTCTATCAGCATTTTTTCGCTTGCTGGATTTTTTTTTTTCCTTCAGTAATTAAAAAGTGTCTCTGGAAGAGCAGTATGTACAGTATGTCATAAAGTCTCTCTGAACTACCTATATTTACCCCTGAAAGTGAATTCTTTATAAGACCTAGGATATCAAAGAAACGAGGGATCAAAGTAGTTTTAATAAGCAACCCAGTGTTTGTAGAACCTGCACTTTCATGTATCATGTTTTGTTCAAGTTCTTAATTTTGGTTCCTCACCACAGAAGGCACTTAAGATAACTATCTATAACCATATTGTCATGTTGAATCCTTTGATTATTTAACATGTACACCTTAGTGAAACAAAAATGTCTTTTTTCCCCCATAATATTTGGACTTCATTGTATTTTCTCACATGAAACATAGATTTGATTTGTTTGATACTTGGAATATACAGTAGCATCATTTTCTTTAGTATTTCTACTTACATATTAATAGAATTTAATGCAGTTTTATCAAATCTCATGCAATGGTGTGATCTATAAAAACTTGATCTTTTAAAAAATTTAAAATAATGACATAACAAAGGTCAGTAAATTCTGCAGAATAAAAAGTTTACTGGGCCTTAAAAGAGAAACTAGAGGTTTCACAGTGAACACCAGTATGTTCTTTAACATAGTCAAGTTAGTTTCTCACCTCCTTCTTCTCTGAAATCAGAGCTCTGCTATGTTTACAAATTGTTTTGTGGTAAAAACAAACTTCTTTAAAAAAACAACCCCAGACTCCCATATATATTTGATCTACAGTCATAATAAAATTCTCAGTAGAGACTGAGAATTATTGTGCTCTGAATTAGAAGCACAGATTGAAAAATGAAGGAATCGTAAGACCAGACTCTGCACAAAAAGCAATAATGACAAATGGATCTGGTAGCTGTTCCAGCTACACATCTGGATATAAAACTTTTTATTTTGCTCTGAAAATTACCGCACTGTCAGTTTGGAATCTGGATGAGCAATGATTTAAAAACCCTAACAGAAGTGTACTGAAATTTATGCAAAGTAGACAGCTTTTTTTTTTTGCCTTTTTTTTTTTTATGTGGTCAGGAAGCAGAAGAATGCTACCTCGTCATATCTTAAACTTGGTAGCCAGAAATACCCCAAATGCACATGGGACTTCTTTTGTAATTGGCTTTGAAAATTCAAGAATAAAAAGCCCTGCCTAGGAAAACGAAGGTCTTATAATAAACTGAACAACAGCAGTTGTCTGCTACTGTTTATATTAAATGCACTTCTAAATATTCCTCTTCTTGCAAGTGAAGAAAAAAATGTTACTACATCATGGAATTTTATATTTTACCAAAAAGAACTTCAAATCCATGTGTGGTCCCAAGATGAAAACTTTTTATGTTACATCTTTATCATTAAATTTCACAAGTAAACCATAATTTTTGGTATTATATAGAAACACTTTGTTTCTTGTGTGCAAGTCATATCCCTGTCAGGTGGCAATCATAGTAGTTACTTATTTGAAAAAGCAATGTTGGACACTTGGTGTAGTTTCAGATATCTACCTGCAGCCTGCAGAACAAAACAAGGCAAGACACTATTGTATTTTTAGCCAAACCTATGCCACGTCTATATGAAGCATTCTGCCAAATCCTTGTAAAACTTTCAGAAGGATCAACAGATCTAAAGGGAGGAGATTATTCCATAGAAGGTATACAAGATGAATTCCAACCCTGATGGGAATAAAGCTTATGTATAAATACCCAGATGACAGTGGAAAGGATCCCTTGGACCAGTCTCTCCTACAGGCTAAGCAAGGCATGTGCTTAGCTCTCACCAGTATGACCCCAGTAATCTTGTTCTCATTCAGCAAAGAGCACTGGAATGGCTTTCTAAACATTTCAGAAATGAATGTCTTCCTGGAGCCCTCCTGAACACCGTGGCAAACAGGGAACCTCAACCCCAGCACCACACTACGCAGTGTAGCACTAGGAGCAAGATATCACAAGAAAATTTTATTCCTAGAAATAAAAACATGCTATTTGGTGTCATATAAAAATCAGATGTCACCTCACACTTAGTTTGTAACAGCAGTTGACTTCATAGTTTCTGTTTTATCACATCTAGTGCTGCTCACCTGACTCAGATCCCAGACTGTGGATCTTCTTAAATACGATGTGATCAAATCTAGTAGAGCCTTCAAGATGAAACAAGAGTTCTTACTTGAATGAAAATCAATGCCAACCCTCAGGACCAGCCTCAGATTCCCTTTCCATAAATCAGATGGCACAGATGTAATAACCAAACTCTTCAGCCTCTCTGCAGTTCCAGGGTGCTATGAAGGAGTGAGGATGCTGCATGAACCTGGGGAAGGAGGCAGAGCAGCTCCCTTGGCTTCTGTGTGTACAAAACAACTTCATGGAAAAGTTCTGAAAGAGGATTTTAATTCCCTGACAATCCAAGTGAGAGATGTCCCTGTGTTTCTTATCTTCTAGACCAGACCTAAATCAGGCTGTCATGTAATCAATGGACTATGATAGGCTGATTATCATGTAGGATAAGTGATATCTATTAGAAAAAATTGATCTTGACATAACTCAGAAAAGGTAGCAGCTTAAAGCTAGAGGCCATAGGCCCTGGACTGGCCTTTGTACATATT
>JAAWXA010000018.1:3706280-3908780 GCA_038090715.1 Florisuga fusca | reverse complement strand
CCCAAAGAACTTCTGGAAAACTGACAAACTAATCATGCATATAATTGCTTCCTGACTTTTGCTCCTGCTGTGGCAGGACTTAATAATAACCTCAAAGGTTAGTGTTGGAACACACACATCATTTAAATGACTCCAGGATGACACACTGCAGTACCATTATTAATTCTTGCAGGCCCTCTCCTCAGTGCTTCCAAAAGACTCAAAAGAAAATGGCTTAACAGGCAGTGAGAGGAAGCGTGTGGCAGGTTAGTTTCACTAATTAGAACTTGGGGCTCGTTGTAACAAAATTGTTTGATAGCCCCTTGGAAGCAGAAGATTCAAATAAATACGTGAGCCACTTTCCAGTGCTCCTTTCCTGTCAAATTAGTTAGCAGTTCTCTCAAAGGGGAGGCAGGAGGGGAAAGCATCTATATTTTGGTTCATTTTGATAATTAAAGACAAATTGAGATTTAAAGACAATGGGTTGCAGAGGATTATCCCTCTGCATACTGTCTGAAAAAGTAACTGGCACTTGGCAGCACATCACGAGTCTAGTCCAAAGCACTGATGTCAATGGGAAGTGCCTCCCTAGAAGGCAATGTTTTGGATAAAGCCATGTCAGAAAATTATTTAAATGGAAAATGCTTCAGGTCTCTAGAATGATTCAGTGTTCAGAAAGCCAACCACACTTACTAACTACAAAATAAACTGTTTCATTAGTCTCAAATGCAAGAGGTTGTCTGGCAACCCCCCTACGGATGGGACTCTTCCAGGTTCCTTATCATAAAATACTTCATAAAGTAAGATCACTATTGGATACTTTGCTGTTGTTAGACACTTTTCTTTTCATGGCAGAAATACAGTTTTAACAGCTTATATACAACTGGACAATTTTAAAAACTAATAGATGAAAAAAAAAGAAATTATCAAGTTTTGGAGAAGACAAAATTACTACTGGTTTAGTGAAATGCAATGAACGGTATGATCCCACAGGTAAATGAGGGAAGAAAGCAGATTTAACAAATATTAAAGTAGCTGACACTTTGAAATAAAAATTTGACAGTTCTGAGGTAGCTTGTTCTCATTTAAGCACAGGTCTAAATTAAAAGGAAAATTGAAACAAGAGCCACGTAACTCCCCAAAAGAAGTAAAATACTTTCCTTTGAATCAACCAAAATGCCCAGCTTGACCTTAACTATAGTTTTAACTTTAAAAAAGAATCCTTCAGTGACCATCATGAGCCATGGGAGCCAGGAGGTGTGTGTCCAGGCTCAGGCAGCTGTGTGCAGCCCACTGACTACAGCAGCAAGGGGGTCTGTGCTTTTAAAAAAAAGCAACATTATAGGTGTTAGCAAAGCAAAGAACCTGTGCCTCCCAAAAAGAACACAGATACCTTTATTTGCCAACAGAAAATATTCTTTCCAAAGTAGTAAAAAAATGGACACCCTTAGCTGGCAGAGGATTATTTTATTTTCCTCTTATTTTATTGATTCTTCACTTCTGTATCTCAGTTCAGAACTTTCAGCTTTACTTACAGTTATCAGATTAAGCTGGGGATTTTATCAAAATTATCCAATTCCCTCCTCTTTGAAGTGAAACAGGTAGCCATGTTGTAGGAGAGCTTTACATGGATGCATGAGATATACATATGTATAGATATACCTCTCTATATATCTCTATAGCTAAAGAAGGCCTTTGCCCTTCTTAAGATGGTCAGGAAAAACCCACATTTCTGAAAACCAACAGGAAAAAAAATATTGTGTTCACCCCAAAAGTTTCTAACTGTATTCATCCAGCAAGTTTTCAGTATTTCAAACATACTGAACAGCACTGGTATTCAGAAAAAGAAGCTAATACTATCACTTTTTTCCTGTCTAAGAAAGCCATCTAGTTGTTAAGAGCAAATTAATTTTCTGTATGAAATTCAGCTTACTCAAATTATTAAGCATAAAGCAGTCCTTCTTCTTTGCTTTTCAAGACATGCTTTAACTTCTTTTCTGAATTAAACATCAATAAAAAGGCATGTCATTAGTGTTTATTCTGAATAGTATTTTTTTCCATATAATTTCATCAACTTTCAACTAAGTCCAAATTCTAATATGATTTCCATCCCTCTGTCATGTTAATTTCTCCAGTGCAGTCCATCTAAGGCATTATATAACAGTATTATAAATAATCTTCTCCCATCCACTCTTCAGCTCTTTTTTTTTTTTTTTTTTTTTTTTTTTTTAAATTATAAAATGAAACATTTTAAACAAGTTTCATCTTTTCTTTATCAGGCTTCAGCATAACCAAGGCTTACACTGCTGCTGCCTTCTCTGCATAATGCCCCAAAGCCAGAAAATATCTACTGGCAACATTCAACTACACCACGAGGCAATATATACTCCTAGACAAAGATGCATATGTGTAGTAAAGAGAGCTGATGCTGTAAGGAACAGGGTTTTTACTAACTTTTTTATGTATAAAATACCTTTGGTGAAGTTCTTTTGGTCTACTCTTTAATGAAAAAAGCAAAAGGAAAAACATCCTGCTGCTGCCTAAATCCTAGCACTATATACAGTATATTCTAGAGGATGGTATTTTAAAAGTCTTTAATATTGAACACACAGGGCAAAACACAGACCCAAACTACTCGTCTGGTTTGTGTGAGCCTGACCTATATGTGAGTATCACTGGCACACTGAAATACACTGGCACAAGGCCCTGTTTGGAATGACTTTTCTTTGACTTATGCAGTAGAGAAGGAGCATCTCCTAAGTACTGTACAGGAAAAAAACCCAATGTTATTGCCAGCTATGTAAATTTCCCAAGTCTGGATTCTGATTCTATGCAAACTTTACTAAGTGACTTAAAGCAAGGCTGAAACCTCCTGCTGCCATGGCAAGCTCTGAATAAAAAGCTGGAAAGTAGAAGTTGTATTTATGCTGCCCCATGTACAGAAACTTTATCAGTTCCTACTGAAGTTGTCAGTTGTCCACCTGAAATATTTAGACAGCCCCAGAGCAGTACATCCTCTGGTTAATCTTACCCTTTTCATTGACCTTATGTTGTTCAGCAATCTGTTACTTGTAACAACTGAAGTTTTCTTACAAAAACTACACGAAAATTTCTAAAACTTGTACCCCTCCATTAAATGCATAATGAAGCAGCTATGTGACACAACCTCCTGGCTGCTGGCAGATACCAGCAAAATATCTGTGTAACTGAGGTACAGCAGAGTGGAGGTTCTGTTGCTTCAGAGATGCATCAACACCCTTCAGTTGGCTGTGGTGTGTCCTCCACTATTTAAAATATCTAAAAGAAGCTGCCAGCTCTGTAGCTACAACTGCTTCACCTCTCCCTTCATCTCAATCAATAAAGTTTCTCATGTCAATTCACCCCTCTCCTACAGACTACACAAAGCACTGGAGTGAAGCCTTCTCACAGCTGCCTGCATTGGCCATTTACCTTACAAGATGCTTTTACTTGCTGTTTCAGATTTGTTTTTACCAAGTTGAAGGCCCTTGTCCACACTTTGCAAGCTCTGCTGTGTAACACCTTTCCCCCTACGTTATGACCATTTGCAGCCTTCCCAGAACTCTTTTGAATTCCAACATTTCCTGCCTTGTGCTCCCCCAGTCTTATTGTACACCTCTGATTTTCAGTGCTGTGCAAATCAGTTCCTAGCTGGTAGCCCTCTAGCTCAGGGAAAATCCTACATTGGCACAAGAGGACACTTGGTTCATGAGCAAAGGGAGCTGGGAGAGAGATGAGGAGGTTCAGAGCTGACTGAAGAGAAAAGCTGAGGGGCTGGGAGGCAAGGAGCCAGGTTTGGCTGCAGCCTTTACTGAGGCAGGGACAGATTGATATTGATTTGCCTGGAGTGCAGGAAATCAGGAGACTGGGAAGACTGACCTGAGCAATTCTATCTATTACAGATGAAAGGATGTACCATGGGCTGGGAATAAACAGGCAGGAGGGGACTGAGTGGGAAGGAGGTGTGGGGAGGGAGAGCCCACCTTGGTACCCAGAACCAGACTTCCCATCCTTGGAGCTGGCGTGTGCTGCTGCTTGCCTGTGATTGCTGTTCACAGCAGCTCTGCTAGTAAAGCAACTCTGTTCCTCATCAGGCCACACGTTTATCCAAACTCTCACAGCCCAGACACTGGAAGGGTTGGTGCCTGGAAAACTGAGAGCATTTGCTTCCAGTTACTGGAATATGAAAGTGTCTAAACAGTCAGTGGGACACCCGTGTGCTCATACAGGGGCCTTCAGCAAGATTCAGGCTTCCCCTGAGTTAGGTTCTCTCTTTTTTCTCTTCATCAGACTCTCTTACTACAAAAAGAAAGTTTTCAGTCATATTCAGTCAGCCTGAAAGATGAGGCACACCACTGCTCCTAAATGCAGTAACACAAAGTCAGCCCTGGCAAAGGTTCTCACAAGTGGGTTTGTTCAAAGATTTGGTCTGCAAGGAACAAAGAAAGGAGAGGTGGTTTCCTACAGCTTCAGACTACCTCAAGCTCATCAGCAGTTTGTTTCCATCCTTCCTGAAACCATATCACTCATAAAGAAGGCATCACTACTGTATTTAGATACAAATCCAATTTTAAGATAATAAATTTTAAACAGAGAACATTTAAACCATGCATCTCTGGTCAGGAAAAGCCCTTTATAAACCATTTATCTCCCTGGGAATATGGAATAGATAAATTCTGGAGTCATGTCATTAAAACAGCCTCAAGAGTGTTATGCACTGGCCTCTGTGGGTGTCAGCAGGATTTGTCCATTTTTTTTCCACTGTATCAGAGCATCAGTGTAGTAAACCTGAAATTCTGCTAGGGCAGAAAAAAACTCCAACTTCAAAGGAAAATGAGTGTTTTGATTGATTTGGTTTGCTCTGTAAGTCACAAACATTACCTGTGTTCAAATAACCTGTTATAAACCAGACATAAAAACCCAGAGTCCAGAATGGAGAATTCTGCTTTTCTTTCTTGTCTTTATACTGAAGATCAGCTTTAACTCTTTTCCTCCCATTTCAGCTCAGATGCTTAAAATTATCAAAACATAAAATTTCTACCATTTTCATAAGCAGCTTTTCAGCTTTTAGCTTGCAGTTCTGATTAAAAGAAGCTCTTACAAAGTTTTAAGTCACTAAATGAAAGCTAAATACTTGAGATCTTGACACTTCTATGACAATTATTCTCCAAGATCCTTTTTTCCCCCCTTAATTGCTAACATACTAATGTTGCAAAATGATATTTCACAGGCACATTACTTCTGAAGTTACTTATTAATGCCAGGATTTTCCCACAACACTAAACCTAGGCTGCAGTTGTCTCCTTCTTCTTAGTTCTGGCATGACTTTGACCGGTTGAATCCCCAAATATGTATCAGTAATCAAAAGGTATATTTCAGTACAGGAGAACCTGTTTGGAAGAATTCTTCTCATTTCTTTTCTGCTTGTTTTATCTTTGCTTGAGATGTGAATAATTCATAGGCCTCTGTCTGCTTTACAGTCAAACGCATTCTGTCCACCCAAGACTGCTCGACTTTGTGATTTATTATTTAATAATTTGCAGGGCTGCGCTGTTGTAAGGTGAGCATTGTGACTGCTTGCAGAACTGTTACAATCTGGTCTAGTTAGCTGTCCTTTCTTTCCCTCTCTCCAAACAGCAGCAGTTATTGATTTTTTTTACAAACCTCTGCCATGTAATCCCACAGCTGCTGATCTCAAAGCTGTTACTATAAAGTAAAAGTTGGCCCTTCTTCTTGAAAACAAGAAGTCATGTTTTGATTCACTTTTTCTTTTTTTTTCTTTTTCTTTTTTTTTTTTTATCAATTGTTTCTTTTTTCTCCTTCTTTTGTGCCTTAGTCAATGACAATACCCAGGAAGTGCCACTGGCTTCTCTGAAGGATAAAAATGAAAAATGAAAGCCTTTGGGGGAAATACATGCTGATCCTTTCATTACACCTACAAAAAATGCCTGTCTGAAACTTTTCAACCTTTGAAACTTTTCCGATGGAAGTTGAGCTATTTCATCTACTATCTTGGCAACAATTACACATAGTGTTGTCTCCCAATAATATGATACTGGTGTTTAAATCCCACTGCAAGTTATCAGTCACACATAATGGTGAAAAGAACTACTCCAAAAAACACAGTGACTCCTAATTCTTAAAGATTTACTATGCTGCCAAGCCCAGTGGTACTAATCAGTGTGCAATTAGGGGCTGATCGATTGGCTTCAACTGACTTTGGATCAGGACTGGAACAGGCACTGAGGGCACAGGCACAGGAATTGTAGTCCCTAGTGAATTAACTTCTGCACAGCCTATTTTCTACCTGCCAATTAATTACAGGATTTTTAGCCTTTGAAGACTAAAGATGTTGGAGGACAAACCTCAAATTATTTCTCTTGCTACTAGGAACCCTTAATAACCCATTTGTGGCAATATCCTTGTACTGCCCTCTTCCTCTCTAGGCCCCATGTTCATCACACACTTGCACTAAAACATCTATGTTTGTGCCTAAACTGGGAAACAAACCTTTCTGGGCCAGTGTGAGCACTTCAGTACCATCCTGACTTCATTTCAGCATGAGATTGATGTAAACAATCTTGTGGCCTCATCCTACATTGGGAGGGAAACATAATCCCTTGAATGAGACTGGAGCTGACCATTCTCTGGCTGCAGACCCTGAGACCTGGACTTGGGACCAGGATTCCTGGGTATTGATGGTAGGCATCTGAAAGTTTAACTGCAACTCAAGATCCATACAGACCCGAAATGAAAACTATTTCTTACCCCTAACTACAGCCCTCTGTTTTAGCACCCTACTACCTTGCACTTTGGTTTCTATTTTGGTTATAATGGCTTATCTGTTGTAATGACTTTTCTTCCTCCAGTAGAAAGACTGTTGTACCAACATAAATCTTGCAGAACTTTCTGCAGATAGAAAGACTTGACTCAGCTGTGTGCCTTAAATCAGGTAATTCAAGAAGCTCATGAATACAAAATCCCTTACTCTTGGTTTACTTCAGTTTGGGTAGATATTATGAGACAAATCACAGCTGTTGCATTTCTATCTTGGTTGGCCATGAATGGAATGACCTGGAAATAAACTCCAACCTATTGAGAGTTCTTGTAAAAATTTCTGTTGGGATCTTTCCCACAGCAGAGCTGGGTTGCTGCCTTGTGTGCTAGCTGAAGTTTCTGAATTACTGTCAGCTCTGGAGGCATACTGAAGGAAGAAAACACACAGCTCTGCAAAGACTGGAAGAACTTATTTCCCTTTTCTACTGATTCCACTCTTCCATTATTTATTCCAGCCGGGGAGTAAAAAGTAGGATTTTGGCAATGCCTAAAGTTGTACATTAAAAGTACTAGAAAATCTTTAGGATAGTAGATACGTTGCTGGAATAGTTGCACTTTTTATATTGCTACTCTGCTAGATTTTAAAAATTCAAATAGACAATAAAAGAAAATATTGCCATAAAATACAGCAAACCTTTCAGATCACGAGGAGGGTAATTCAACTGTATTCCAAAGTAAAGCCCTAGGAGTTGCACCTTCTTCCCTTGAACACAAAACCCCCACACACTTTGCAGGTTTTTTTCCAGCATTTGAGAAAACTGACAGATTTACCTGCTGAAACTCTACACTGCCTTCCACTCTCACCCACCACCTCTCAAGCCCGGCCCACAGCCTTGATTTTCCACCTGGGAAAACCACTACTCAGAAGCTTTTCCCTTAGACCTCCTAGTTTGAAAGGTCTAATAGCTCAGATAAAGAAGAGTACTTAAACTTGCATAATACCTTTAATGACCCCCTAGAGGAAGCTGCTGCACAATTTATTTAACTCTTTGTACAAGGACTATCATCCTGGGTGCTTATATGTTAATGACCTCTAATGTGCAAGCCATTAGCACCTTTCACCATAATCTCCTCCCAATGTCCATTTAGATTACAATAATGGCCACTGGTAATGTAAAGTAACAGCTACCAGCAATGATATCATCATAATGACTTCACTGAGCTTGCTCCACAAGTCTCCTGATCTATGGTAATCACATATCCCTGTATATACCCCCCCAACACATGGAGTGCATGCACCTTGTCCAGATACTCCACTTCCCATCTTTTCTAGATAGAGACCTTCACTTTGGTGTGGCTGCTTCCATGAACATAACCTTAGAGACAAAAACCAAACTAGTTTAGCTGTAGCAGAAGAAAGCAAACAAATTGAAGTACCTGCTTTTTTTTTTTCAGGGAGGAGAAACAGAACCCTAAAGGTTTGGGATAGGTCTGATGGCAAAGTAACAACTGGAAAGGAGGAAGTTCTGGAGAAAAATCAGGCCCTTAGAATTGAGCAGGGCAGTGACATTAACAGTTTGCATACAAATAGACAAGTATATAGCAGCCAAGTGCTTCTCACCTTGCACAAATTCTCTTACCGATTAAGATAGTAACAATCACCAATATGGTTTTTTTTTTTCAATTATCTTGGTCCATAGATCTATAGAGTACTGTAAGGATTTCCCTGCTAATCAGACACTTCTCAGCTGAAGAGCTGAGAGTTGGCCAATTTTCAGCATCACGCTTTTCCCACCCCCCTTTTGTTTTACACACAGTTTAACTTTGGAAAATTCCAAGTACAGTTTGAAGTGATCTTTGCAGGGTTTTTTTTCCCCATCACAACGTAGGGGGAAGTAGTCAATGCTAGCAGTTGCGATACCATTTTGCAGAAAGGGGGACTGAGCCAATTACACAGAATATTCAAGGATGTGCCTTCATGTAAGGATCTGGATTGTTTTATTTACTGCAGAGGAGCAGGTGTGTACTTCAAGTATGGACTCCTGTGAGATGCTGAGTGCTCTGAAGGTTTAATGTCTTCAGTGTTCAACATGTAACGAGATGAGAGCTCTGAAAAAAAGCCAAATCTGACAGTTTCACCCCCAACTTAATTTCAGTTTATTATGTGGGAATAGTATGGAGATTGTGGGCTGAATAGACAGCAAAGAGATATCTCAGGCTATTAGGCAGCTCTGGAACTTGATCACTCTACACAGAAACCAACAGTATAAAATGGGCTGAGCTGCTGAAGGGAGTGGGGCTTTCCCTCCTTTCTCTTGTATTTGTAAAGTCTAAATATGTTCGTGTATCAGAAACTTCTTTTCATCTTTAGGTCTGGTAGGTAAATCCCAGTCCTTGGTACAGCAGGAGCTAGTATGTTAGTAACCACTGAGAGACAGATGAATAATTAATAATAGAAATAAATAACTGATCACTAAACAAGTAAATGTTTTCTTCTGTAACTGATAACGCAAACAGTTTCCGAGTTATATTCTGCTTTCCAGTGAAGGCTTCCAAATATTACCTTCAGTACAGACAAAAGCAGCTCAGATAGTTCTTTCACTCAGAATGGTAAATTATGTTATTGCTTTTGTACACTGTTCTTAATGCATATTCCATATTCACCTGTATACATCTAGTGCAACATTATCATCTTGTTTTGATTTTCTTTCTTCCTCCACCCATACCTCCTGCCAACGGTTGGGGAAGCTGCTAATACTGTATTGTATATTCATTATCCTAGCTTTTTCTTTACAAATATCATTATAACATCCTGCATTTGTAAAGTAAATAATTAAACATTCTAGAAAGTCTTATAGGACACAGTAATCTAACAGATGAAAGACATCAGAAACGTGAAAATCAAATGGAAGCACATGTAATATGTATCTTTTAAAAGAGTTTTCATAAAATAGGGTTAATGTGTTAATCAACCATGTTTAAAATGCTAATTAATCACTGGCTTAGAGTCTATTCATAAATAATTGAATGTCCTATTTATGCAGAATTTCTCCTACTTGGAAATGTGTGGCATTCATTCTGCTCTTGCAGGATGCAGCACAGCGTTAACACTCCTTGAACTTTCTTAGCTCTGTGTTTGGACAGTGCAATCACAACACCCTGCTTGGCAGCTACATTTGCCACTCATATTCTTGCAATTCACCTGAACTCTCCCCATTGCTACATTTACCATCATAATGGGAAAATGCAAAGGGCTGCACTGACCATGTCATTCTGCCAGCACCACAAACACAGAAGTGAGAGGCGCAGAAGGCAGTTTTTTTGGAGGATGGAAGCCAGTTATAGATAATCTATTTTTTCCCTTTTTTCCAGGCATTTTGCCTATTTCTCCTTTGAAGGGCAGCCATGCCCCTAGCTGTGGGGAGGGAATCCACACTCAGACAGCACTGGGGTTAGAATCAGGTTGCCAGTGTTGTAGCAGTCTTCATGTTCACACCCATGAGCAGTGATCCTGGCTGCAATGGGACATCTACATATAAGTGTAAAGGTAAAATAGGCTGGAAAGCATTGCATCTTTAATTTCCAGCTACACTCAGACTCCTCTTGAGAGTATGAAAGGGATGATGGCTGATAAAGGATGTGAATAAGGTTCTCATAAAACTAGTTGAAAACATCTCCATAAAAATTTCTTAACTCCTCATGGCTTTGACAAAATTCTTAAATGTGGATTCTTTTCAAGCTTCTCAGTTACTTAAAACAAGCATGCAGACACTTCAAATAAAAGGAAAAAAGCAATCAGGGGCACTGTAAATTTTCATGCTAATGAAACGCTAGCTCTTAAAATTGCAGTAGCAAAGGAATTATCTGAATTCTCAACACATGTCCTAAGTGAGAGATTTTTTTCTTCCTGGATTCTCTCTACTTTGGTATGAAGAGGTAAATTAGTCCTTGCCTAATGTGATTTAGAGGATAGGCTGGCAGTGTAACTTGTCGTTAAAGAATGAGAATAAGAAGAATAGATCCCTCCTTCTAATCCTTTTTGACAGCCTAACAGAATCCCAATTTACCACTTGATGAAGGCTTCAGGATATTGTGAAACCTCTACAGGGACTTTAGGCTTCTGTATGGAAAGAGATGAAGAGGAGAAGCAGCCAAAGTTGGTGGGGAAAAAACAGCTCTGGAATAGGAGCTGCTCTATTAAGGGCCAGTTAAGGGCCTCTATTAAGGGCCAGTAGGAAGCCAAGTTGTCCTTGAAAACGTGGACACTCCAGCTAAGCCAATGGAAAGGAAAGGAGCTGATGGACTTTGTGGAGAATCATTCAGCATTAGAAGAGAAAGAGAGCACTGCGTCAAAGGACAGAGCTTTCCACAGGAAGCTTGGGTTGACTCTTGCCTGTCAGCAGGCTTGGGAATATTTTCTATGGTTGGTCATGTTTCCATGGCACAGCAGTGTCAGTGTCACTATTAAATGGTACATCTTTGCCTTTAAGGCCCTCTTAGAAAAGGCCTTGTAATTCAAACACGTGACTCCAAACCAGACGAACACTTTTCTCCTTTTCCATACTGGGTAGGTAGTGCCTGCACAGCTAAAGCTGACAACAGGCAATGCCAAGTTCAGTAACTGCCTTGCTCCCCAGGGAACAGCCTCTGTGCTAGTAGAAGCAAGTAAACAGAAGTCAAGAAAAGAGCTAGTTCTGAAATATTGTGCTTTCATTGTGTTATCCCAGAATTTCTGTTCAACACTGAAGTGGAAATCCAGCATCCAAACACTTTGCAGTTCTCACTTTAGAAGAGTTCTGTGGCAATACCCAATTTCCCATTCTGTTGCTATTTCCAGGGAAAAGGCACCTATTTTTGAAATGCAGCTTATTACCACCTCTCCCTTCACAAAATTTTTCAGCTATCCTCTTCCCTTAAGAATCTAATTTAAGACATTGCACTTAATGAGCACTGCTTATAACACAGCGACCTGATATTTTCAGCAAGAAGGAAATTTGGTTTGTGATCCAGATACCTCTTTTCTGGAAGCTCTGTAACAGTGACAGCACAAGCAGCAGCAATTTGAGTGGAAATGATCCTTAGTCAATATGGAGGTTTCAGTAGCTAGGAAAAATGCAAGGTTCTCCTGCAGTCATGCTGCCTTCTGCCAATCATGCATGATGTGCTTAATCTGTTGATGATATATCTCTAACATATTGAGTTAGTGTTTGTGTCTATTCACTTCCCTCTACTGGACAAAATCAGAGCTGTTCAAGTGTTTATGATATCTTGTCACTATAAGTGGTTGGCCCAAGAGAGGGATACGTGCCCTGTGACAATGAGCAACTACTAATGGAGCTCCTCCTTTAGCTCAAGTGATAGAAGCTTTTGCTGCTGGAGCAGAAGGTCACGGGTGTAATTCTTCCTGTTAAGTTATGCTATTAAGCTGATAACCACGATGGCTGCATGCCAGCAGTGAACAGATACACCTCCACCCTTTGTGTTCTGGGTTAGCACTGTTCAACCTCCTTTAAACTGCCTTTTCTCTTGTTGCCAAACTTCTTTTTCAACCAGAGATGAAAGGAAAAGAAAGGAAGAGAAAGGAAAAGAGAAAAGTCTGAGAGAAGCTCACTCAAAAAAACCCCAGAAGAAACCCTCCTGTGCTGGAGGGCCAGCATAGCTTCCCTCTCCCCAGAAACCAGCCTGGAGTAGTTATGCCAGAAATGCTAAGTGTTACTCTAGACGTTAGCTGGGAGTTTGCTTGTCCCAGAACAGTGAAAAAACAGAGCCTTTTCTATAGCCCAGAGGGCTGCACTGGTGTTAGATGCAGTTTAAAAAGAGACTTTCCCATCTTTTTACTGAAAACAGGACTTCTGTGGCATCCCTCCCCCTGCAAGTCAGTGCTAAGGCTGGAGGCTGCACAGTGCTCATCGTTACCATGCCCTTGTTCTCTTTTGCTCCAGTTTTTGTCTCCCAAGATTATTTCTTTCTCTGTTCCATCCAGCACGTAATGAGGTGGAAGTGAAAATTGACTTCCTTTGTGAGTTTTGGAAGTAAGTACCTAATACTTTGCATCCCAAGTACTAGTGGGGTAATATGGGGTATTTCAGTCCCAACCCATCTCTATTTTAAAGTCATACTTTAATCTGGAGTGTCAGATAGAACATGAAACAATATTAATCTGTGCTACATAAATAATTTCCTTCAATTATTAGGAAAGAGCAGCAAGACATGAATTTTCAGGTTGATTGAGTTTTAATCTCTAAGTTAAAAATTAATAATTTAGGTGAGTTGTGGGGTTTTGTTTTGTTTTTTAAAAAATCAAATTAAAGGTTTGATATTTCCCCTTCCTAGAGGAAAAAAAAAAAAAAAAAAAAAAAAGATATTTTGGATCCAAAGGTCAGGGAACATTCACAGGTTGGAAATGTGACAATTATGAAATTATTCACAGAAGAAAATACTTAGCATTCAATGCAAGACACCCAGATCCATCACAAGGCACAAGAGATTGACAATCTATTATGAATGCCTCACATCACAGATAAATATTTCAATGCAAATAAATAAAGGATGTTGAGTGTTTCTCTTCTGAATGACTTTTCACAGCTCACTGAACACAATAGTTCTGGGACTCCCCCATGTCCCAGACTCCTGTCCAAAGTTTGGCATCCCCAAAGGCTTCCTGTGCTGAGCACAACCAGGTTACACTGTGATTTCAATTTGGAGTTACAAAGAACCAATTAATCAGTTTCCCTCTAACAGAATGTAAAAACATCCTTTAGTGCATTTGGACTTTTTCAGGGACATTGTGAAACTGGCCTAGTTTTGTTTTGTGCTCCCTGGCAATTACTATGAAATGTACCATTCTTGTCAAACCTAATAACTTTACTTCTCGGTGCAGGGAACTAAAAAACCAGAAAAGACAATGATGTCTGCAAGCATATGGCTGGTTTACTCTGCAGACAGATCCAAGAGTAAACTAAGATGTAGGGCTGGTGAACTGTGCTCAGTAAAGCTTTCCTCTTACCAGTTTCTTACCTGCCGTTGGGATTATTCTCCCTGATCTGTGTCATCTGCCAGAATCCCAAGAGAATAAAAATATTCTGTAGTAAGACTGTTTTTCCCTTGTTTTCAAGCCAATGTTTTAAGAGGATACTTTCAAAAGAAAGGGGTTTTCTTTTTTCTAAATAGGGACTTGCTCTGGACCCTTAACTGTTTTCATCTGTTAAAAGTAATTGTATTATTTTAACCACCAGCAGGAAATTCCATGCTGCGTATTGCTTCATATGAAGCCATTTGTAACTTTACAGCTTTTTAATTTTGCAACAGCTGCATAGAAAACAAAAATGACAATGTAAAATTACATCACTCACGGCTGCTTCTCCATTAAAACAATATAACACCAAAATGTTTGCATGTTGACAATAAATGCTGAGGAGTACATTTGAGTGAAGAGAAAGAAACATTCTCAGGACTTGCAAAAATTCCCTGCGGGTCTAGAAGGCTTTGCATTTAAGACTCTGGCAAATGAGAGCTGATCAGTTACTCATTTGAACTTTAATAAAATGTAATTCTTTTAAAGAAGAGGCCAGCTAAACTCACGAAATCCAAGGTTCCTCTCATTATAACCGTACGGAAAGACCTGTGTGGAAAATTTGCTCTAATTAATTGATATCAACATATGGGAGTGAAACATCCACAGTGGATGCTGGAATATGAATAAAATCAGTATTTCATAATCAGATTAAAAGCACATTGTAAAATTTTCAAAAGCAACTACTTGGCCACATTTATTCTGCAACCCAAAGATCTGTCCTTGATATAAACCTGATTTTCACAGCATGAAGGTTATGCACTAAATAAAGACCATGCTTCTTACAAGCCTAGGGTATCACTTTATTATTAGTCTCTTCTGAAAATACTGGGTACTACAGACACATCAAAGAATATTTGTGACCAACTGGTAATTCTGGAGAGTGTTTTGCTGCTCATATACTTTCTGAATTGTGACTGGTGTCATCTAGGCTGGAGAGGATGCAGGAAGAGGGGAAAGTAGAAAGGGAAGTGTGTTCCCTTAAAAGACAATATTGGATCCAGATGGGCAGTATTTATAATACATTTACAGACTTGTGATGCACAGCAAATAAGAAAACATCCTCATAAAATATTTCAATGTGAACCATGTAAAATATCCAAATACTGCAATATAATCAATAAATGCATATGTAACATGTGCACACGGGTGGCAGAGAACTACATGTTCACGTGTCCAGACTAGCTCTGACCTGTTTTCAAGTATAGTGGGAATACAGAAATATCTATGAGAATTAAATCCTACCACACAACTTTCTCAGGTCCTGCAGAAAGGCAACATGCAGAACTATGTTTCTTCCCAACAAATTCAGATTTTTCATGAAGTGAGTTTTGCTATTTATGGAATTACTTCATAGCTTGATTTTCAAAGCGTGTATATTTTTGCCCAGTTCCTCTTATTTGCATAATTTTTGCTGCAAAATCTCTGTTGCCTAGACAAGGTATATCCACACTATCCTCTCTCTGGAGCAAAGACATTGGTAGGCTCTTTCCCCACTGCTGGGACACCTATTTTCATGAAACACAATCTTACAGACTTTTCTGCCAAGTGTAATGACCAAGGTGGCTCAAAAATTATTAGTGGAAAACACGCAGACACAGAAGCATATAATTTCCCCAGGAAACTAGATTTAAAAGAAAATCATAAGCTTTGAAATGTGTAAGTTCTAACCACATAGATCTATGATCTGAATTCGTCTGAAAGAAAATTTTGCAGTGGCCTTCAGCCTCCAGAGCACAGCAAAGCCCAACCTAGAGCATGAGTTGGCTTAGATGTAGATCTTGAACTCAGACTCTGCTTCAGAAATTACCAAATATTAAGCCATACAGAATATTTCATAGGTTCTGTGATTATCTTTTCAAACCAGCATTGGCAAGTGCCAGTGTCAGAATGTGACAGTGGCAGGAATTGTGACACACTGCAATGACTTGGTGGCTCAGGCTAGGTCCCCAGGAGAGCCAGAACACAACACAGATCAGGTTTCAGCACAAGAGCAGTCAGTGAGCAGCAAGTTCCTTCCATGTTCTGAGCTATACTTGGATGAAGGACTAAGATTTATTATCCATAAATAAAAAAAAAAAAAGGGAAAGCATTTAGGGAAACAGCTTTTCACAAATGTCCAGTAATGCCTTTATGTGTCATTAATATTGATTGCTCTTGATTCATCAATTTCCCACCCAACTGTTGTGAACATGACAAAATTATTGCACGTCCATGGCATTTCTCTGTCACAGGTATGATCCTCCAGGATTCTGCTCTGCTAGTCAAGTTCAGTCATCAGACATAAGAGTTAGATTCCTATTTGATCCCTTCACCTTAATCCAAAAATATCCATTTGAAATCAATTCTCTCTGCTCAACATCACAGGAAATTACATATATCCCAGAACTGATTCAGGTATCACTTGACTCAAATTACATTTTCTAATGCACTGAAATACATGTTTTGGTAATGACACCAAGGAATAACTGAAAACAAGATGAAAACAAGACACATTTATCCCTGATCTGCAAGCAAGATGTTTTTTTCTACTTAAGTGTACATTGAGTTTTGATATGAGAAAACTCTATCGAGTTCTCATTCTAAGCATGTGTAATAAACTTCTAAAATATAAAAAATCTTTATATTTTCAGTCCAGCATAATTTCTCTCATGCTTACACACAATTCTGTGTTGATTAAAAGCATCCATAGCTTTCCTAAGTGTAAATTTTACAAAGTATTTCCAGAACTCCCGAGCTCTAACTCAGCATAGGAAAATAAGGACAGTATTTTGAGTATGTGCCTTTAAATATTAAAAAAATGCTAATATGAGTGGCATTACTCTTAAAGCACACACACAGAAACCACTGTAAAAAGTTACATTTCTTATTTTCAAGATGAACCCTTTCCACCTCTGCCAACGAGTGGAACCTCTGAAAGTGCTCCTTTATTCAGATGAAGCATTTCTGCACATTCCCAAGCCCATCCCTCTGCAGGATGCTCAGCAGTGTGTAACACTTCTGCTCTGTCAGCATTAACAGCACAGAACCACATGTGCAAGTCATGTCCTAAACAGGGACAGCTTTCCTAGCTGGGCCAGACACAGACAGTTGCTAAAAACTTCTGAAAATCCCCTCTGACATTCCTAGAGGATGCATTTCTTCTCCATTTCTCGTCTCATCCCAGGTTTCTGGGATGCATCACGGATCTAACCTAACATCCACAAGATCCACCTTTTAGATAGCTGCTTCCAGCGTTCTCTGTCACAGAAAAACTTTTTTCAGCCCCACAGCATTCAATGTGTTATTGTTTCACATAAATGGTTACAGTTCCTGATTTTCCTATATTTTGAATAATCTTCCAAATCAAATGGGAAGAAGCAATATTTGGTCCTTTTTTTTTTCCTAAATTAAAAACAAATACAGCAATGTTTTTACCCTGCAGCACTCCCAGGATTTACCACCATCTTTGTTACTCAGAGCACAAGTCTTAACATTTAAATTTTTTTTTTGTTTAAACATTTCAAAATATTTTGTTGGGAGTACCCAAGAGTTCCCTATTTTTCTAAAGGTGTATGTTCAGACACAGGATCACTCTTCCACCCTTCACAGTAGTTGAACAACAAGCACTCACTGTAAAAGAACCCAAATTCCAAAAGCCTCTGAAGTACATGCTGCCCTTACTGAAACCTTCACAGTTCTTTCAAACAGAACCCCGAATGTCACTGCTGATCCAAATTCGGTTCCTACTGATCCTCTCATTACTATTTTCAGTTAATCAATATTTTAATATTTTAACTGAAAAATAATGTTTTCAGTTAATCAATATTAGGACATGAATCATAAAAACATTAAAGGTTTGATTCTAAGGACAAGTTACTACAATGTAAGCTAAGGTGTGGAGTTATAAGCTCAGCAGCTACCCTGCAGTACCCTCCTTGCATGTATCCTTATTCCACAGTAATCATGAAACTGCATCAATCCCCATCTTCACCAAGGGGTAGCACCACCTCACTTTTGTTGGGAACTAAGGACACGGACAGGGACAATTTTTACAGAGTGGTTATTGGTGCAAACCCTCCCAGGTTGCCAGAGGCTTGTGCTTGTAGCCTTTCCAAACACTAATCCTTCTCCCTCATCAGCTGCAGTTGGGCAGAAGGTGTTTGGAAGCAGCAAAACAAGCATGCAAAGCAGAGAGAAACAAACTCCAAAGTGTGCACATTTCATCAGGGACTCACACTGCTGCTGAGCAAATGCATGCACTCTGCAATCACATCTAAGGATGTAGGTTTTCAAAGAAGCCATTAATATTTTTTAGTTCATCAAGGCTGCATCCTAAGTGATGGATTTTAATTTTTAAGATAGCTGCTTATGGACAAACACTGAAGTGGAAACAACTGTGCAGCAGTCAGGTCAAATAATGAGGTCCTCCCAGAAGTAGTTGGCTGCTCTCCAAGTCCGTGCATACACTGAAGCTTTCAGAATTACTCAGTCAACACCTGGAGATGAGTCTTGTTTATGTTGTTTCACAGTTCTGTACATACTGAAAGTAATTAAAAATGCCAATAGTGCACAGATGTGTAAAACAGCAAACAAGAAATAACTACCTTGAAAAGCTAGATGCAATGTTAAATAAGGAATAACCATCAGACCACATTGGAAATTTCCTAATGCCCACTCTTTAGACTCAGTGTGCTTCTGATGCTGACTCCCAACTCCCCTGACATTCTCTGTTTCATAATAGATCTTCCTGGATGCATGCATTAGCTCCAATGGCAGTCAGACCTCCACTGCTACACATAGTCCATGTGTTTTTTTTTAAAAAAAAGCTCATTTTGTGAAGACATTATTAGTTATTGCATAGCATCTTGCAACGTGGACCACTGTACACTGCGATGTAAGTGGGGACAGAATTATGGCAGTGAAGAGATGTAATTATATGTAGAACCAGTGACACGCCACATACAATCCAGAAAGTACAACACAATCAGAGTGTCAATTATTTAAACCATAATTAACATAGCACTGCATGCCTTTCCAGGGCTCTCACAGAACATAGAGCATTGTTATAGTGGAAGAAAAGAGAAAATAAAATATTAATGGAGGACTGCTTTGTTCTCAGCACAGTGAGATCGAGGTGGTTGTAAAAACCGGATTCCTGCAGTTGCTGCTGCTTTAATTAGGAAGGTCGCTATCTTCCCAGACTTCCTTGGATTCCTTTAATTTCCACAGAGGAAAAACGGCTTCTGAATTTTATTGAACGCAGTTGAATTTTTATTTTCAAAAATCAAAACAGAAACATTTCTTGGCATCTGTTATGAGCACTGGGTGTTATTTGCTCTTTAGAGATAAAGCTGTTTTTATACAGGGATATAGCTTGTGGGGAAAAAAAAGAAGGGCCAAATATATTCGTACTGGGAAAGCTGCTCAACAGGGATATCACAGTCAGCAGAAAATATCTAGCCAACCTAATTCATCCCATGCTAGAATCCACTTAAGGCCAAGGAAATACAATAGATAATATATCACAACACTGATCCAAACGCTGCCTTTAACTCATTCATTCCTGGAACCTAACAACTTGTTTTCTGGAAAAACAAACCAACTCAAACAGGCACGAGAGCTTCAGCATCTCTTCACAACAAAGTGGAGATGGCAGTGGTGGAAAGCTGTTGTGTTCTGTGACTGAACAAAAGTACAGCTATTCTTGAGCTGACTTAGCAGATGGAATCACTGACACAACAAACTAACACTGAAGTGTTCTGGAAATAGAAAAATGACTAACCAGAACTTCTTATAAATTCTACATTGAAGATACTTAGGGATTCAATTCTATATTTTATTTGGCATAAAATTAGAAAATATTGCCCATATATTAGTAGGTAGACAGACTGATAAATTTGCTTGCTTCAGTTTGATATTTCTTTATAAACCTCTGCTTACAGAGCTAATCTGGAAAGAAAAAGTATAAGAGCAATACATATCTTGCTATTGAGTTTTAATATATTTTTTGCTTGTTCATTTAAGCATGGTATGGATTCATAGGTACTAATAGGTATTCTGTTCAGAACAAATTAATGAACTACAGTCTACACAGCACTTGGAAATTATTTACTTTTTATTTACTTTTTTCACAAACGTTCTCCCAGAAGGAAGGATATCGAGCAGGTCCAAAGGAGGGCAACCAGGCTGGTGAAGGGACTGGAGCACAGATCCTATGAGGAGAGGCTGAGGGAGCTGGGGCTGTTCAGCCTGGAGAAGAGGAGGCTCAGGGGAGACCTCATCACTCTCTACAACTCCCTGAAAGGAGGTTGGAGCCAGGTGGGGGTTGGTCTCTTTTCCCAGGCACCTCTCAGAAAGACAAGAGGACACAGTCTTAAGTTGTGCCAGGGGAAGTTTAGGTTGGATATTAGAAAGAATTTCTTCACCAAGAGGGTGATCAGGCATTGGAATGGGCTGCCCAGGGAAGCAGTGGATTCTTTGTCCCTGGAGATATTTAAAAAGAGACTGGATGTGGCACTCAGTGCCATGGGCTGGGAACTGCAGTGGTAGAGGATCAAGGGTTGGACTTGATCTCTGAGGTCCCCTCCAACCCAGCCAATTCTATGATTCTATGTGTAATGCAGACAGATACTATACAGATATATCATCTGTACTGATACAGATAAAGTTCAACATCACCTTGTAAGCAAAAAAAATAGACCAGACTGGGTAAAGTTAAAGTTTAGGAGGAATAACTGTAAAACCACACTGTTTCTCCCACACTCTTAAGAACACAGACCCACCCAGCTCCTGAGCACCAGAGCAGGGACACTGCTGAGCAGGGAGGGAGGAGAAATCTCTGACTGATGCTTTTTCATGGAAATTCAGGTTGCATTTTGCCTCAGAGCCCAGTGCTGAGCAGGAATCCTCAAGGCTCCTGTAGAGGAGATTTTCAGCTGGCAGAACCAGTCGTGCTTTTCACTCAACACAGCTTGGTCCCGATGGGACTGTCACTTTTTGGGTCACCTGCCTCGGTGGGGAGCTGCAGGGAAGGGACCTCCCATTGCCTCCTGCAGGGGAACAGCCCAGCTGGAACCCTGGGGAGCTGAGCTGTAGGAGAGAATGCATAAGGCTACGTGTGCAGGTGATTTTCAAAGAGAATAATAGAAATTTCATAGTAGAAGACTATAAAAGCAGACTGCATGTGTTTTGGACATATTTAGATACATATTTCCAGAGAACAGCTATTGATAAGAAGGGTTAATTTCCACAGGCCTCTATGGTGATTTCACAAGCAAAGGACATGATACATTCACAGGAGCTGAGCCCTGTGTCATGCTCAGAGGAAGCAAATGTGGGTTTTTTGTTGTTTTTTTGTTGTTTTGTTTTGTTTTTTCTCCATTTAAAAATTCTGCAAAGCTGGAGAGAAGCTAATTAAACCAACAAAGAATTTAGAAATGAGAAAAGCACAAGACACGAAGAAAACCAATAATTTTAAAAAGTAAAACTTTTCTTCACTACAGCTAATAATTTTACAGCTTACGAAAAGTTTAGGGGAAAACTAAAGTGTTGTGCTGTTGGAAGACAGTGATTTGATGAAGTAATGTCCAAAGGAAATGTCATCAGGAGAGCAGACAGAGGAATGGGACATGAGAATACTAATTACAGTACTCATAGCCTCATAAAAAGCTGAACACAGACAAGATATATCAAAAATAGAAGCTGCTCTGGCAAAACTAACTCAAACACATCATTCTGCAGATACACGGTGTGTGTTACTAATGAGTAACAAGGCAGCATCACTTATACATAACAAAGAGTGAGCTAGAAATACTACAGATGAGAAACAAGGCCAGGGTCACTTAACTGGAAAGGTTTACGAGTTGCAATTCAGAAGTTTCCCAAATGCCAATCTTGCAAGTTAAATATTGTGTCGACATTTGCTTCTTTGTTATCTTAAGAAATGAAGTTACAGAAGAAAATGGTGACAGGCATCTATTTGTCTTTTCAGTGTTATCAAAAGAGAGTAATCTAACTGCAGGACTAAAAAGGACCAGGATAAAAATCTGGAAAAATTATACTTTCCTGAAATAAAGAGGGGGAAATAACACTGCTGTTCTGAGAGAGCAAAGGAAGAACAGCTTGTCCACCAAATTGCTTTTATCGATACTGGAGAGGGAATGATCTGGGACTATCTGTAACACAGACTCTTTTACCTCTTTGGTTTTGATTAGTGCCAAAAACCTGTACTAAAGAAGCTGAAAAGGACTCTGTGAAGGTTAGACTTCTGAAAATAGATGGAAGAGCCTGAACAAGCCAAATAACTCCCCAGAACTACGGACTACAGGTGATAAAGAGAGCAAGGAAGCAGCTCAGAGAGATGAAGGATGCAAAAGTCACTTTGTCTCATCAAGTAACCTGCCCCAGTGCTAACAAAAAGGCAGAAAAGTCCTGAAAAGTAAGAGCACTTTCTGTATGGCTGCTGGCCCAGGTCCCCCAGCAGTCAGTAAAGGGGGAGGAGAGTTTCAAAGCAGGGTTGAAGTCAGAAAAGGCAGCAAAAAGTTAAAACCATTAATAGTGAAGGGAGCAGTGGTGTGAGGTGCCACACGTGAAAAGGGATTCCTGTTGTTTGGGTCAGGACAGCTGAAAGGCAAGTGGAAAAAGGAGCCACAGGGCAGGGACAGCACACAAAAACACTGAAAAGGGAACAGGTTTTGACCCAGAAGTCTAGGGAGCCTCTAGATATGCTGTACATCAGAGAATGTAACTATTTGCAGAGGAGGAGAAAAAAGAGCATCTGACTAGACACAAAGGAAGCTGCACTAAGGCCACGGAGCTTGCTATCCAAAGCCCAGTGCCTGGTCATGCAGTGGCAGCTCCAGAAGAGGAACTTGTCTAATCACCCCTAAAATGACTGGTGGCTTAAATACAAGACTGGTTCAAATTTCTTGAGATACCTTAAGGAGTACTTCAGAAAATTACTGAAGTTGCTATGAATGAGCCAAGATGCTATGAGGGTGTTTTCCCACCCTGCATACCCATTGCTGCACCGTCCATCTGAGAGGTTCTATCAGTACCACTCTTTTCCAGCCCAGTATTCATTTATGCTGTTTTGCTATCTAGCAGACAACCTAGTGCCACTCTGCTGATAAGAGAGACTTTTTAATTTCTTCTTGTCACTTTGTTTAATTTTATATTTACTTTTATCTCAGAGGGTTCTTTTCTGCCTGGCAAACTGTCCATAATAAGAAAGTTAAGCAAAAAGGCAAAGTCAACAGTCATTTCCTAACTGAGCTTTCCCTAGGTATCTTTTCATTCCAAGGACAAGGAAAAGTGTGCTAAATTCAGATGTCACCATGTGGTCAGGGCTGACAAATGTTGACTATTTCTTAGAATAATACTCATATTGTAGCTGTCCTATGTGGTCCTATGGGGTTTTGTTTGCTGGTATGTTAGCAAAACAGAGATCCAAACATGAAACCTTTCTTTCCTCGATGTGGGTGTTCAGGAAGTTACATGCCTGGGAAATCCATAGGATATAATTGAAACAGTTTCACAACCTAATGAGAGGGAACTCAAAATAGGGCCCTTTGTGGTATTTGCACACGGAAAACAATTGGGAGTTTTGCCTGAAAGATAGCCAAGGACTGAACCCCCAGAGCAGTATTTTCCACTGTACAAAATCTACACCACCACACCATCAGTCTCACTTTAGTCTCAGAAATAAAGTTTAAAAGGACACAAGCAATGCATATGCCTTGGGCTGAGCCTCAACCCATGAGTAAATTCCTCCCAAAGGTAATTTTGTGTTGCTTTCAGCATCACTGGTAAAGATACCACTTACAAACACTATAAACTGCTTTCCTTTCCGAGCCCAATGGCAAGCAGTCCTTCTCCCAGATTTAACCAAGCAAAAGTGACACAAAAACACAGTCTGTACCCATGCAGGCTGTACCATCTCTAACTGCTGGAGAGTAGGGACAGGAAGTCTGCACAATAATGGTAGCTTTTCCAGAATGGAATTAAACTAGATCCAGAACAGGAACCAGTTTCTAACCACACAATAAAATTCAGCTAGAGGTTGAAACATGCAGTTCACTTCGGGAACAGTCTTCTTGTCTTAACTCTTGTTGTTTCATCTCTCCTGCTGCTCAGTTCCTGAGCCCTGCAGAGCCTTTGGTGCTCCACAGGGAGTTAAACAGGGTCCTTGCTCAGAAGCCTCTGAAAGCTCCTTATCTACAGATCTGAGCACCTTCTTTGGTAACACTGCTCTATGTTTGTTTCTCTGTTAATCTCAGCAGAGTCTTGTATTCTTTTAGCTTTTTGCCCTTTCACATGAGGGATTAACACTGTCACTTACAGGCTTTAGTTGAGATCTGTGTGTAGCTTGGGTAAGGCTGCTGCCCCTGCCACTCTGGCACTGAGCTTTTGCAAGGTCTTCTTAAATAATAAAGCACCCCAAGGCCCCCCAGAATTTTAACGTGCACTGAAATTTTAGTGGCACTGAAAAGGCAAACGATGGGTACAGGTGGCAGAGGACAGCACACAAATCCTTACAGGATGGTGGCAGCCAGGGTGAAGACAGAGACACGTTCCCCCAGTCAGAAGGTGTGGGCAAAGGAATGGTGTAGGTCACAGCAGCAGCCTCACGCTGCAGGCACCAGCAGGAAAAGATTCATGCTGTACATGGCAGGAGGAGCAGGTGACAGTGTAGGTGAGAGTGGGACTCGGTGAAGGAGAAGAGAGCTGCCTGACAGGAGGTACCCACAGAAAACATGAAAGAGGGATGCTGGCAGTGCCAGAGCAGCAGCAGCAGAATGCTGGAGGAG
This sequence comes from Florisuga fusca, assembly GCA_038090715.1. Taxonomy (NCBI): domain Eukaryota; kingdom Metazoa; phylum Chordata; class Aves; order Apodiformes; family Trochilidae; genus Florisuga; species Florisuga fusca. The sequence continues at coordinate 3,884,144 of JAAWXA010000018.1, read as the reverse complement.
ATGAAGGTGTCTGGGTACCAGAACATTACAGGTTTCAGGCAATGGTGTTAAGCAACCTGCTGTGCACCAGGGGCTGGAAAAAACCAACCAACCAAAAAAACCCCAACCCACCACTCTTGTGATGAACTAAAAGGAAGAGGGATGCAATTATAAATGTATTTATTAACCCCTGCACAGTTTCAAATGCTGGGAATACAATGCAAGAATCATTGCAGGAACTGGATCCAAAGCTGCCACAACAGGAAGGTGTTACTGTAGTTTTACCATGATGCCATGTGTGCCACAACTATAGTGAGAGGAACAGCATACCAGGAGTGTTTCATGTAGAATTTTCACTCTTGTTTTCTATCTAGAAGGAAAGAAAGGCTGCTTTCAAGTAAGCTCAGTCTTGCTCTTAATCTCTAGTTTTACCATAAGCCTTTTCCCTTGAAATATGCTTGGTCAGGAAAGCAAAAATACTACTTCCTATTGCAGGGCGTGCCATTCCCCCAGATAAGCATGCTGGAATATCACAGATTATTTGCCACGGGGTGGGTAGAATTGCCACCTTTTAAACCTGTGCATTTTCATTTCTCTCTGGCTATTAGGAAATCAGAAACTGAAATTTAAACCTAAATGCTTTTAAGTCAGTTCCCTTGTCCATTTTTCCTTTAATATTTTTACAGTACAATCTGAACCTATTTGTTATTTCAAGGGTTGGCCTATTTTCAGCTGTGATTACGATGGTTCCACAATGTGCAACTTGACATCTCCTCCTCTCCTCTCATTCAAAGTCTCCTAGGGCCCAGCCATTTCACACAGGCTTGCTTTAGGCATTTATTAAATATGCACCTTCCAGTAGGGTTTAAAAACACCAACTAATCTCATCAGAGGCCAGAGACCTCCAGATATGTAAATCTACATCTGTTCCTCTTCAAAGGAAAGATTCTCCTGGATTACTCCAGGAGAAATGCATCCCACCCGGATATAGCCACTGAACCAGAGAAAAAGAACTCCCATGGCAAACGTGCCACCTCAAACTCACCAAGATCCAACGACAATGAAATTACACTTAATGTAATTCACTGTTAGCTTTAAGAAGCAATTAAGTAAAAGGCAGTGCAGCACTTGCCCTAGGCTGTTGGTTCCAACAGGGGCCAGTGGAAAGAAGCATATAATGTTAAAATTGGTAATGTTAGTATTAACATAAGGATGAACTGTAGGTGGCTGCTTGTCTACAGAGCTGTAAAATAGCTGAGTCCATTAACAAAAGTAGCAATCCCACCCTTTTTTTTTTTTTTTACCCCTTTTTAAAATTGTGTGGTAGATGTTTGGCAGCAAAAGCACAAGGCAATATAATTAACTATTAGCTTTTAATTAAAAAACAGGGTTCCCTTTCTCCCTCCTGAATGTCCCACCCATAGTTTGGCCTTCCTATACATCAAACATTGTTATGAAAAATATTTCAAAGCTATTAGAGAGGGACTCCACATCTTGCTGTAGTAGAGCAGTCTCAGAGCCAGCATATACACTTCCCAAGAGGGAACGAGCCCTTATTTAGATTTTTACATCTCATTTAGTATAAAATCATTTTAAAGGTGAGCAAAAGGAATTTTTCTCAGCACCAAGCCATGTTCTGTGTATGTATAGTGATTTTCACAGTGGAATGATAGAGGCTTCACTTGTAACTAAAGCACAGCCTTAAAATAAGTAAATTTGTTGGCCAGAAATTATGACGAAATATATTTTTCATTCACTTGTATCCCTGTGGTTTTATTGACTATATATCAAATTCTGAATTTGACCACCACCAAAAATATTCTGAGTTTTCTGTTGCCTCCTGTTTCCACATTTTTATTTGGAATATCCTTGGTAAACTGCAGACTTTTTGGCTGAATCAAATAAATATGAGTCTGCCTCCTCTGGGAATAAGGTATGCAATTGTGAATGTAAACATTATTTTAAAGTAGTGCTGAAGTACAGCAGGTAATGTTGTGATTAAATAACTTACTCAAGTTTTAACTACTTGAAAAACATTTACATACAGTCCTCAGATTCTAAAAAATTTCTTGGCTGATGCCATAGTCTCATACAATTATGAGTGTCACGCAGCTAAAAGAGGCTGAAGCAATAATTTCAATCTCCTTAAGGTTTACAAAAGTACAATATAATAATTAAAGGGTTTGAAGATTTTTATTTATTCATTGAAAAGGCAAAATGTAGCAACTACAAAGATGCAGGGGAGATCTCCCTTGAGAAAGACAGAAAAGGGGTGAAAACTTGTTTTGAAGAGTGTGAAAGATATTTAAAAATTAAAATAAAAGTTCATGTCTGATGAAGCCATTGCATAAAAAGTGAAACTTGTGTGCTCAATTAGGGCTTATATTTTTCTCACAGATAAGATCTGAACGAACTCTTTAAAAGTCAACATGATCTGTCATAACAGCAGTTCTACCTCTTGCATTGCAAACAAACTACACAAAAAGGAGGGAAAGATGAAACAAGGGATATGGGCAGTGTGAATGAAGCCTAAATCTTTTAATTAACACCCTCTGAAAAGCACACTCTTTTTCCACCAAACTAATAAAAAGTGTGAGTGTGAGGTCTTTGTTGTTGTTCAAGCCTTGCCTGCACTCTAAGGAACTGAGAAAAGGCTAATCAGGGTTATTTAAAACCACTTTCTACTTGCCAGGCTCCAATATCTCATTAATTCACTCTGAGTTGGCATCATTGTCTGATAGTGTTTGAAAATCACCAAAGAAACAAGGATTTCCCCTAATCCTGTCCATCAGAGGTAACTCTCTGGAAGAGGATAGCACTCCATACCGTGCAGGACATGGGCCAGAAGGGTGTGCACAGGGAAAGACCCTCCTTGCATCCACCATTCTCTGCATCTCAACACACCCCTGACAAATCTCATGAGAAAATGCCTGTTTAGGCCTGAACTTCACAAAAATAGAACAGACATGATGCTGATAGTTTAATGGAATTACCCTTGAATAACTGGTCCCTGCTTGAAGCTGTTTCCTGGCTTCTTTAACCATTCTGGTGAGAGCCTGACACAGGAAAAATAATAACTGTCCTTATGTATATTGGATTTGTGAAAACAAAACAAAACAACAAGAAAAAAGGAAAAAAAAGAAAGGAAAAAAAGGAAAAAAAAAAAAAAAAAAGATATTTTGATCACGGCCACAAGCCAGAAAAGCAATTGCTTCAATGATTTTGTTGTAATAAACTACAGCATTCAGCTAAAGGAGCTGTCTGCCACGTTGGGATATTTTTATACAACATTTAACTCCACTGACTGGAGAAAAACCTGGGTTACACCAGCATTCATACCTTCAGCTCAGCAGTCATCCTTGCCACGTCCAGAGACAGCTGAACTGAGCTCCAGCTCCCTTTCCAAGAAGTTTTGCCTTTGCAGAAGCCACCCTCTTATTGCCCACTCAGACTGAAGCCAACCCATATATCCAAATATTCTAAAGCAACAATATGTAACTGAGTGATGTTCTAGTAGCCTCATTTTCTCTTTCCTGTAAAATGAACAAATTAAGATTTCCTTACAAGCCAGTACAGTGTCACAGCCCAGAAGAACCACTGCTGTCAGTCTGGTATCAAAAGCACTTTCAAAATACAATACTTTTTAGTTAAAGTTTTGGTCTTGTGATGCTTCTAGTTAGTTTGTACTATAGATCCTTGTAATTTCTTTTTCAATTAGGTAAAAATGAAAGTTCAAAAGGATAATGTAAAATTTACATTTTTACAGTTGTCATGGCCATACCTATCCTTTTGTAAACACTGATGATGGACAGAAGCAGAAAAGATTCAAATGTTGCATCATATGAACACCTTCAAACTCTTCTAAGGAAATGCATGTCTTCAGTCCACAAATTACCTTGGCCATTTCCCAATACCTGGATCTCTCTTTATGGTTGCATTTTAGAATGAGACAAAAATTCCAGAAGGGTGACTGTTCTACCCCTTCTGTAAACACAGGTAAACCATGGTAGCAGGAATATTTATTCCTGTAATATTCCTCACATCCCAGTTCAGATGCATTATAACTGGATTTGTTGCTAGCCTCAGAGCTCCCAATGCCCTTAATGGTATGCTTGTTCATGGTATGCTTGTTTCACAAGTTCAAACACTTGTGAAATAGTGTTCCTCCTGCAGTTCTTGTTTCCTGCCTCAGAATAAGAACATTTGCCACTGACTTTGATTTCCCCTGTATCTATGTACATTTTCTTCTGCACTGCCCACAGTGCAGACTTCTAGAGTTAATGGCAGACAAAAGAACCAATTTCTTCAGTAGCAATTAATTGCAAACAAGCAGGACAGTGGAACAACTGTTTAGGGCTCTCACCACAATGCTCTGATACTTTCTGGCACTCTTTGCTTTTTCCTCTGTATCACAGGCAACAGACAGAAACTCAAAAACTCTTCCTTCAATTTTTCACATTTCTAAGTGCAGTTTCAATTTTAATCTGTAGCTTTACAAAGAGCTTACTTTGTCTTAGACATTTTATATGCCCTTTAGTATTACGGGGAAGGAAAATATAAGTATTGATCCTGGACTAGAGAAGTTTACAGAATCACAAAGACATACGCTCAAACTGCAACACAAATTGTATTCTATAGAGAAAATAAGTGGCAAAGGACTGCAGCACCAATTGCTTCTGAGTCCCTATAAAACACAGTGTTGTATAAACCACGAGTGAGAGAAAAACCCTTACATCAAGCAGTATACAATCTAAAAAATACAATTTTTCCTGCATCAGTTAAAATCAAGACACAAATAGGAAGAATACATCACAAAATTTGTAATTAAGGTAAAAGGCAAGTCATGCGTGCCCACAATGTGTGAGCCACAAAATTCTGCCTAAAAAGGTAGTGGCTTGAAACTTGAAATATTGGGAATATTTTGAAAAATCTTCTTAAGGCTCATGGCTTCATTAAAAGATCAGTTAGTATTTACATCACACCCAAGGAATGCAGACTGTAAAATAAGGTTTAACACTTCCAAATCTGTACCACTTCCAAATCTCCAAGTCAGCTAACTCCAAAGATATTTCAGAAGTTAAAAAGAGCAGATTTTTATGTGTTTGTGACATAATAAAAATAGATATATCGATTCCCCATATAAAATGAGAACCCACTCAGTAGACTAACATAAATAAATGGAGGCTTTCAATTCTGGTGGACACTTCACCTTATTTTCTATCACAATGCTACTTTATTGCCACTGCTGTGGTTGTGAAATGTCACCAGTTCTGTGGCTAATTAAAAGATGGGCAGCAGATTGCCATTAATGAGATTTGGCTTCCACAAAATAAGGCTCTCTTGGTGTGTGGCTGTGTAAGTCAGCAAAGAGAATCAGACCTCCCCTTAGATGAAGGGAATCTGCACAGATCACATCGAAGTAAATCTTAAAGTAATCCGCTGCATAAAGGAATGAGCTTTTTGCAATTGTATTTCTGAGTGTATGCAGGGGTCCCCCTTAGGGTTTTGCAGCCACAAAGATATCACTCACTTGAGCTGGGACCTTGGAAGAAATACATAGCCAATAGAAAAACAAAGATTTAGCTTTCGGGTCTGCTCCCAAGTATATGACTACATAAAAAAGCCCAAATGTAACTCAAGCTATTCTTCTCCATGCTTGAGTTGTGCAACAATGGCAGGGGGGAAAAAAAGGGGATAGTAACATTAAAAATTGCCACTAAAGAACTTCTCTTAAGACTTTTATCCCCAGTAAGACCTTTACTCTTCTGACCTTTTTCAAGATCAAAAAAGATCAAGAGTGTGAAAGAGCTTGATCTCTTGTGTGATAATGACCCTATTTTACCAAGCTACTGAGCCCATTAAAAAAAAAAAAAAGAAAAAAAAAAAAAAAATCAGCTTTTTTAACAATTGATACCTAGAAAGACAAAATCATGCAGGTTCAGACCCAAGACTGCTGCTTTCAGTGATATTGCACCTAGTCCACTGCAGCTTGAACAAAGGGGCTGTAACATCATTTCCTTCTGGAAACACACGAATGGTGAAGACTTCTGGAGAGGAAGCCCCATCTCTCAAATGCCCCCAAAAAGCAGCCAGATTGACCCAATTCACTGGTGACTCTTCCTGCATGTCAGGACAGGGATTTAACCTTGTGTGTTCTCCTGGCCACTACCAAAAGCCTGCACTCGCAGGAGTCTACCCAAGAAAGCCCCAGGGGCGGTCCATAAAATGTGAAGATTTCCATGCCAAAGCTGAAAAAACTCCAGTTGACGTTGCACAGAGGTTTGTTGGAGGGCATATATACCTCTTGAATATATAATAAAGGTGGTATTAATCTCTGGAAGAGATCTTTCCTAGTCAAGTTACAACTGGCATGAATTCAGCTCACGACCCTGGGAGTTATTTTCTGTTATCAAAGCTGTAAGTAACTCCCAGCAAGACAAACACACGGATGGGATATCAATCCACATGCCTCAGGATGTAGGCCAGCAACTGCCTCCATGGGGTTAGAAAAATTTCCTGCATCATCCTGTAATTATTTCATTTTCAATTAAGAGAGATAAAAACTTGCTGGAGCATCAGATAGCGGCCGCTCTTTGAAAGAGGACATCTGCCTACACAGGCCATCAGGCTGAGCTCAGAGAACTGTTCTTATTTTCCTAATCTCTGTTATATTTAATTATATATATAAGTTCTTATATAAAAGACACTCCTTTCACACGTATCTGACATAAAATGTACATGATGAAGACACATAAAATTCAAATAAAGACCTCAGCAACTCATAAATACAGACTGCCATCCCAAGCCTCACCACAACACCTTTTCAACCTGCCTTTGTGCAGTTGTGTTTGACAACAGTCTAAGCTGCAATTTGAGGGACTTGAAAGTTCAAAGCCATGTCACAGCTTCAGTTCCCTCTTTCTTTCTCCCACTTGTTTGCATCGTCTCTGCTTTTTTGTTTTGTTTTTTAGAAGTGTTGTGTTTTCAGCAGTTAGCTCAGGGGACTGAATCAAGTTCTGTTCCCAAATCTGTAGATAAGATACTAAAAACAATTTTGTCTTGCTTTCCTCATACATAAAATAAGAACTGAAGTCACTCGGTTGAGAGAAATAATGGATCTTTTGAAGTACTTTGATGTCCATCAGTTCCATTTCTGCCATATTTTAATAGTTTAAAAATACACACTAAACTAGAGAAATAAAACATATTCAAAGAACTATTTTAATTAAAGGCACTTTGGTGTTCAGACTCAGGATACTGAAATTCCTAGGAGACTGCTGATTTGATACACAGTGTATACATATGACAGATGGAAGGATCAATAAATACATGTTTTTTTCCTACCGTATAAACCTTTTGTTTCCTTTCCCCCAATGCACTTTGAGAACTTCCTTCTACCAGAATAGCTGATCTCAAAATGACACGAGCATAAAAACTGAAGCTTTTTCTTACGGCTTGTCCATCATTGAACAATATTTCCAAGTTTTAATTTAAAAGTGAAATACTGGAAAGGAAATACTGGCTACAAAGGATCTGGTTTTAATTTAAGAAATCTTCCATTTAATAGAAAAGCTTAATTAAAACATCACTTACAATTCCCCAATACTAACTTAATGGTGAGAATCTAGAGAAGCGTTCGATTTTTTTTCCATGTGAAAAATTAACATTAGTGACTTTTACCAAATGTCTTACACAGTTGCTGTTATTCAGAAAATGTTTGAAAACTTAAAGCCAGGTTGTAATTCTGAGAATTTTAGAAGTGGCAGCTCAGCCTTGTTGGACTCTTACCAAATATTATCCAAAACATATTAATGTATTTGCACAAATTTCTGATATATATTAAAAATCCTTTTATTTCCCCACAAATGTCTGACCTTTGACCACTCTTTAGTGAAGCTGAATTTTCTACCGTGTATTCTTGGAGAACAAAGTACAACAGCAACTGGCAAAGTTTTTGAAAATACTACTGGGGGGAGGCTCAAGGAGCCAAAATCATTATTTTTGTATGGAGTGTTTCATACCAAACACAAACACTGGGGGGTCTTGACTGAACTCCTTTGCCCTCCTGCCGTTTATGCCTATGATATTGGGCAATTACACAGCTTTGGCTGAAACAGTACCCTGGCTAGGAAATTTCTCACTTATTGGGGGGTTTGTGTTACACTTGTCAACAAAAATGAGACCATTTAGCAAACCTGATGAATTTAAGGGACAAATCGTCTCGCATCTCTGCGTCTGCTTTTCCCTTCCTTCAAATGGAATACGCTTTTCTCCACGCATTTTGAAATTTAAAGGAAACCCAAGTCCCAAATTAATGTAAAACTACACCACAAATAAGAGTTCTAGGGCTGAACAAGTCTGCGGGAGTTGCAGTTAATGAGAGTTGGCAGTGGGTTTTGCCAGCATGCTTACACTGCTGCTGAAACACACACACACACCACTGAGCCTTCCACATTGCAAGGGAACTATAAAGGAGAGGTTCCATTGATCAAACTACTTTTCTTTTACCCAATACTTACTCCAAATACATTTGCATATTACAAAGATTCCCAAGGATCAAAGTGCTTTGTGTAACCTTTGAAAGTTTGGGGTTAGTCCTTTTTTCTCTTTTGTTTTCACTCTTAGAGGGGAGCACCCCAGCTGAAATTTCGTGACTTCTCCTGAGATTTCTGTATCATTTCCACTCTACACTGTTGCCTTTGTTCTAATATACACAGATAGCACTAAATGTCAGATAACAGTAATCCATACATATCTATAAACTCTATATACTTTGCTGTTTCCTGTATTTCCACTGTTATTAAGACAGATTTTTAAGTCTCCTTGCCTTTAGTGAAGTTTACCTGTTTTAGCTTCCAAACCAAAAGAATAATAAAGAATGACCAAAACCCTCACACTGCAGTTGTTCCACCTCTTTATTAGGATGTGCTTTAGGTATCAGTAAGGCAGATGTGGGGCACTCCACAGTCTCTGTCATGGGGTTAAATAAAATGCCAATCCTCTTAAGGCCAACACTATTGATTTTACTAGTAGTAGCACTGACCTCAGAAAGCACCAAAAAGTTCCTTAGAGTCTACAAGAGATGCTCATTCGATATCGTGTAACTGGCCCAGCAGAAGGCAAAGGATCTAAAACTGTAAGTGGCAGTGAGGAAGACTTTCATATCACCCTTTTTCCTAAGAAAAGCAACCTGAGGAAAAAAGAGCAACCTGTGCTCTCCACTAGCTGACCTCCAGGCATGCTATCTCCAGAAAGCTGACCAGAGCAAGTAGCTACAGAGACAATTTCCACCAGTAACTTTGTCACTCCTCAAGTGCAGAGTGACAAAGATTCCCACAAACTCCAAAGGGAGCCTCCAAGACCCTGCTGCTTTCCTTCACACCCAGCAGCAGCAGGGAGGTGAGCCACCACCTCCCCACAGAGGTGTGTGTCCCATTGCACTCCTCACCTCCTTCCTCCAAACACATCCTCCTGCAGAGCACACAATTAGAGAGAAATCTCTTTTCTTGAGGCTGTCGGCCCCTATTTCCCTCTGCTGCTCTGCAACTACCCAAGGCAGCAAACATTCCTCACTGGGGCAGGCAGTGCCTGTGAGGGGGTGAATGCTCATGAAGACCATGGATGCTCAGGCCATCACCTTTGCTTCCTCTGGAGCAGATCAATCAGCACAGCAGCAGTGCCAGCTGCTTTCTGCCAAGCCAGAGTTTGGCCACACACTGACCACTGGTCCACACCTGAACCAAATGGGTTCTTTTCAAAAGCACAAATAAAGAAGCTCAGCGTATCAGCAGGGCTATAATTGCTTATTTAGGAGAAGGGCCAGCAAGACCATAGATGACTTACCTGTTGTCTCAGTGTTCCCTTTTAATAATACTCAACTGCACAATGAAACTACTCCCTAAAAACACAGACTGAAATCATCTCACTTTGGTAGTAGGTCTGAGTGCTGGCTCTGTGCCCTGTGGAAGAAGCAGTTAGTCTGCAAGCAAGGTGTTTTAACACCTATGGATACCTCCTTCAAAGGCAGCCATTGCTGTCATTGCCAATTATCTCTTAAAAAAAAAAAGTGGAGGGTCATTTGCAGCTATAATATTTAGCGAGCATTTTTCTCCAAGTGTGAGAAATTATACTTTTCCTTTCTACTGTCCTTTTTCTTAGTTATGCAATGGTAAAGCAAATAAAGAGCTACATCAGCTTATAAAACAGCAATGTTCTTCTAAATGGGTAACTCATTCTGCTCTTATAATGGTCTAAGTCTTGTATGAAGTACTTCAGAAGTGTTAAACTATCAACATCCACTGGCTCTGTTGGTTTAAAATCCACTAGAAAAATAAATGATCTCGTCCATGCCTGTAAACCAGATAAACACTGCTACAGCTTTATAAAGTCAATGCAAAGATAAACTGAAGATAATTTTTTTTTTTTGGCAGGCTTAATTCTTTGAAGTATGGCTCTTTTCTTGTTGTGCTGATTAACTGTGCAGCAGACATTCAAAACTATTTTAGAGACGGCTCAGAAACCCTTTAATCCCTTTACCACCTCAGTTAAATTTTCTGCAATGACATTTCTATGGAGTAAGCAGTAACTAGGACAAGCAGAAATGCCACAGGACACACATCCACTGTGCACTCAGCACTGGAGTATTTGGACACCAATATGGTCTATGTATTGCCAAATCAGATCCTGTCCTCTTGAATTTGGTGCCAAACCAGTTGTAATGAGAAAAAAAGGACTCCCACTTATGGCTTCATCCTTTTTTGCTATCCAAAACAAAGTTTTGGGGTTTATAAATGCAACAAACTATTAAATTCTTCCATATTTTATATAGAGTATTCAAGGAGGCAATTTGCAAGTCGAGCAAATATTTGCAGTATTCAAGTCACCATCTACAAATGGTTTGTAAATATTTTACCTTTTAAAACCCACAGATTTTGTTGACACTGTTCTATTGCTCTGCCAAATTATTATTATTTTTCTTTAAAAAAAAAAAATCAATGGGGAGATGCAGGGTAAGATCCCAACATAGCTCCATGCCAGTCTGAATGGCAGTGAAAGGTCTACACCTAATGAAGCATCCAAACCAGCAGCATTACTGCAGGCTGGCAGCCTGGTCTTTGGGACACTTCATGGAGGTTCCAGCAGATTTATCTTCTCTTCTTTTCTTTTGTACAGTATTTAATTTAGAAAGCAGGCAAAAAGGCAAAGAAAAGCAGCCCCGGAGGGACGTGGCACTCCTCAAGCTAAGCATGAGGAACTTACTAGGATTAATCTGTCCAGCATCACCAGATCCCAGACAACAGATGAAGGTGGCAACAGAACTTGATCTGGAGCTCCAGCACGGTGTCGAGATACAGAGAAACTCAGGTAAAAACTGCAGCTGGGTTTTGAATTATTTTACTCAGTGGCAAATTTTTGTATGCTAGAACTATACTGAAACTGAATTCAGAAGGAAGAAAACCAGCCATCTTAGTCCCTGAAACTGTTAGGACAGTTTGAGTGTTTCACCCACGTATCATCTGGTGCTTGTAGCTGCCAGGAACCCGTTGTAACCAATGGCTGAGAAGGAACTGCTGGGGATGAATGTTCTGTTGCTGCACGGCTTGAATCTGTGACATCTACTTAAACCAACTTCATGTTGCCAATGAAAAAGATGCATATGATGACCAGCTGAAATTTTCAATACCCTAAAATGTCCAGAATATTCATCATTTTGCTTTTAAGGACTAAATTACTTAGCCTTCATGTGTTTCTCCTTTGTCCCAGCAGCAGGATCCCCTCTGCTTGCAAAGGAAGAGTGCCTTACTGGGAGCACTTGAGAAGGAAAAGGAAAAGATGGAGTGGTTCACCCTGGGGGCTTCCCCCTTCCCTGAACTCAGAACTGCTGCTCAGACACAGGCAGCTCCTGGGGGACAAAAACCACATACTGAACACTTTATGAAGCAGTGAGCAAGGCAATGGCTCAGAATAGGCCCCCACAAATAATGCCTAATGTAACTTCAGTGATTTCAGTGGCATTGAACCTGGGTGGCTTTTGGCACAACCTGTCTAGCAGTGCAGAGAGGGCTTGCATTTCAAGATCCTGATTCTGCTGCCTCCTGCACACAACGGGGCAATTCATGGAGCAGAAGGAATAGCAGCTGCAGCAAGAGGGGGCTCGTGATGAGGACAGGAATGGGATGAGGGATCAAACAGGAGCTAAAGAATGCCTTGTTTTTACTGGTGCATTAAAAATAAATAGAACAGGCAGCCTATAGCTTACAATCATGTAGAACTGCTGCCTACCTTCAAGTCTTTGTGGTGTGCTTTAAGAGTATTCATGTTATCACCTGATCTTCCCTACTTACCATAATAATTAATGTACAAGCAGTGCTCAGAGGGACCAGCTCCAAGGCCACAGAGGGGAAGAAGAAAGAGCACATTTCAAGAGGATTCCTTCTTTCAAATAAACAGAGAGGTGCTTGGAAACCATATCAAATATCTAAAGCTGAATTTAATAACCACTTTTTACAAAGCTTTTTTGTTTTTTGTTGAATTATGCAATATTATCTGAAAAAGTAGTATCTATAATTAACTGACAACGGGGCTGGAATTAAGTAGCATTGGATGGTGATAAAAAGCACGTTCTTTGTCCCCTCAAATTTAGTAAATTTGTACTTAAATCGAAGCTTAATGGGGAGGGGGAATACAGCAGCAAAAAATTCCCAGCCCAACTTTTAAATATGTACAACACCTGTATTTTTTCTTTCCTGCTACTCTAACATGCTGCGCACATGGGAGATTTCACTCAGATGCACAAAAGCCAGAAAGAGCAAATTTAGCATAAAAGGGCCAATTTTTTTGTTGCTTTGCCCAATTGTCTGCATCACCCTAACCAGACTCCCCTCGCTGTGACCTTGGGTAAAGCAGTGCAGAGTTCTGCTGTGCCCTTCCTCCTCCTCCTCCTCACAGCAAGTGCTCTCAAGTGGCAGCCTCACCTATTGCCCAGCAAGCTCCAGTGAGCACAGCAACCCCAGCTCTGGTGCAGCCAGAGAGCTGCCTTTTCACTGACACGTGGATCTGCAATAGGCAGTGGCAGGTCCCTGAGCACCTGAGGGGAATTCCTCATGAGAGGACATCACCCCAGAAAAATGCCCCACAGAAGACCTCACCCCAGAAAAATGCCCCACAGTCTCTTCCATAACCAGTAATCTGGTGCTGCTGAGCCCTTTCTTTCCCAAAGTTCTGCTTTTATAGGCAAGCATGATTCTTTGATGATCGGAGAGGCAGAATAATTTACATCATTTAAGGGAATCAATGCTTACCAAATCACACAAAATTCTATAATGCAACACAGACTCAAGAGGAAAAGGACAAACACATATATTTTAATCCAAAGGAAAGTGTACAAAGTGATTAAAACTTGACTAAATGTTTTTGTGAAGCTGTAGCAAAGGTTTCAGCCCTCTGGCTCCTACAGCTTTGTCAGTCTCTTCTTTCTCACTCCTTACCTCTACAGCAGGGGCCAGCACACAGCACCTCCAAATTACTTGGAGCAAAGACTACAGATCTCTTACCCAAACTTTTCTAGTGATTTGCAGGACAGGTTGCCATAAAAGGCAGACAGCTTCTCATACAGTGAGCTAATTATGTGGTTACCACAAAACAATGGGAAGACAAAGTAATGATGGTGTTGTAGGCATTACTGCTAACATGCTATCTCTTATCCTGATAACATTGCAGGTAATTAGCTCATGGCACTACGCTGGTGTTTTACTCTGTGCGCAGTTTTGCACCTCAAAAAAGGTAGAAAAGTTCCATGGTTAACAACTACTCCCAAAAGTTTATAAAAGACCCAACTGCTCAAGAGACAAAAGACCACAGAAGCTTCAGCTGCCCAAGAGATCAAGTACCAGCAACAAATGCACTCTGGGATGGAAAACCTGATTAAAATTTCTCAAAGAAATCATTATGGGTGAGAAACTAATTGAAAGACCTCCCTCCTGCCAGAGCTTTGCTAGGAAGAGAAGACTTCAAAGGCATGGAGGGAGAGCTAATGTTTTCACACTTAAAACTGAAAAAAGGCAATCCTCATGTTTGTGTTTGTTCAGTACACACTTCTCAAATGTTGCCCCCTCACAATCTAAATCTGCTGGGTGGCAGATCTAAACCTTGAATATACAATGCACTTTAGCTTGGGTGTATGGTGCTATTCTTCCATGCTGTGTGCCTGTCTATTCATGTGCTTTTATTCTTTATTCTTCAGACTGATATATAGTAAACAATATGGCTAGCCACTTAAAATTCTCTAGGTTATTAAAATGTGAGCAGCATTTTTTTTTCCTCTTTCCTGGATTTCATCTGGAACCACTACCTAATTAATATCCAGAACCCAGCAGGAATCTGAATAATAATAATAATAAAAAAACTTTTTGTTGTTCCTTGAATAAATCTGTGTAATTTAAACCATAATCATGGGGATTTCATCAAAAGTAACTCAGTTCTTCCAAGTCCCACATCATCATTACAAACAACTTTGTAGTGCAATTTCCAAGGCAAGATCTCTCTTCACTTTCATATTTTAAATGAAACGTTTCTAATGATGGCCAGGATGTATTTTTCATGTAAAAAGCTAGGATCTCAGTGGTTAGAACACAGGGAAAGCCCTGTATCTTCTGCTGATACACACCTTGCTGTAAAGGATCAGTTCATACAAATCCTTCCTCCTCTCTCAGACACATTGTCTTATCGGTCGGGAGCTAAGGTGCAGTGGGGTATAATGCCAGCCCATTTCTCACAAGCTTAGAGCTTAAGCACTTTGTTATTGGTTATTAGGGCTGGACTCCTAGAGATAAACCTACAACTACTGTACACCAGTGAAGGGCAAATAAGCAAAATCCCTGACAGAAGTCTGTTGTAAAATGATGAATAAGCCTCCTAAATTGCCATAAGGCGTTAGTCACAATGGAATTGTATTTGTCAGACATGCATTGTAACCCTAAGGTTATCAGAGTGGGCCAGCAGATACAGGAGGAGTGCTTAACACTATCACCCCCTAATCATATCTCCTACAGGCTAAAAACTCTGCAGGGAGCATTACCACTTAAAGAGGTGGTAGTGTTTCTATGGCCTGAATGGAGACAGCGCTGGGTGGAAAGGAAAAACCTACAGAAAAGACTGACAGATATATTCACACAGGCTGCTCACAAGTACACCCTGGATTGAGACACAAAAAATCCTTGCAAATCATATCCCCAAGGCTGGGGTTCTAAATAATAAAATACTGTAGATTACTACTTTATTAGTTTTTTTAAAAACTTATGAAAAAATATCTTTTGCCTGTGGGAAGACATTTTATCTGAAATTATGGCAATTCCAACAGTTTTAAAATATCAGATTTAGAAACTAAGCAGCTGTAGGAAATAGATTATATTATACCATACTCTCGCAAATTAAATTCTCAAGTTCTAGTTTCCCTAGAAGTTATTTCATTTTATTTATCTTAAGCTTGACTGTCACTGATGTACACTGGAATCCACGACAAGCTAATATTATTAATTGTATATACTATTAGATGTGTCCAAAAACATGACAAAACTCTCTTTTCCCCACTGAAAAATACTAACTCCTGAGGAAAAGTTTGCTGCCCTAACCTGCTGACTGGAAGTGATGCCCAATTATCAGACATACAGGAGAGTGAAAGCAGTTCCAAAACAGTCCTAAGCCTAGTGATTTCTCTTTAAGAAATTCAGACATCCTCACATGATTCAGAGGAAGGAACTGAGCCTGGGTTTCCCTGCAGCCCAGATGACTGTTCTGGTCACTGGACTATATCATCATTTTGCTCACTTGCTCTGTTCCCCACCTCCCTCCCTCCATGGCCAGTTGAACTTTCAATTATTTATACCAAGTGAAACAACTCCAGGAGGAGAGACTGAGATGCACGGCATGCATCTGCTCTTTCAATCAGATTTTGCATCATAATAAAAGTTTTGGAAGCTTGACTCTTTTAGGGCAAAGGAGCATCTCCTGGACAGTCATATTCACTATGTGATGAAAGAGAAAAAAGTATGGTCACAGGATTTGTAACAGTGCATTTCAGCTTCTCCATAGTTGTTTGTAACTGGATGCGCTGACAAATACATGTAAAATACAGTAAATCTTGGGAAGGAAGAAAAAGCAAAATTAAAAAAAAAAAAAAAAAAAAAAAAAAAAGCCCCTATTTCCCCTGACTGAGCACTAGGTAGTTCCCATTCTCATTTCAAGAATTATCATCCCAATAGTAGTATTCTAAGTACTAGACATAATTTTAAGTGTAGCAGAAATACCGAAATATTAAAACATTTGCTGAAACAGACATAAAAATATCCTCAAAGACAAGGGGGAGGACTGCTGCCTTAGTGCAGTTTTAAAGCCCAATTGTACATGACAATAAACACCAAAAGGTAGAGCTATGCATTACAATTCTTCTGCAGTCTCTGTGACCATTCAGAAAGCCTTGTGGATTCATTTATGTTCAGGTAAAGGAGAAGCTCAAATATCAACAGCTCTGCAGTGACATAGCAGCATGGCATGAATGCTGTTTTGCTGAAAATATGAAGGCATAAGTAAAAGCTTAGTTTCTGGGTGTTCTTTAAATTCTGTCTTTAGGCTACCTTGTGGTCACCCACACAGATCTCCAGTGCTTTATACCATTGTACATGGCCTTTGGATTTCTTGCCTTTCACGTGAAACCAAAATCAACTTCCTTCATCCAACACATGGAACAAGTGACCAATGACACAAATTTTGTTCTGAAAGAAGAAGCTGGGTTTCAATATTTGTGAAATTAAAATAACACAAAAAATGAGGTGGTCTTACACAATACTGAACAACAGATTTGGATGCAGGTATAAAGTCTCCTGGAGTTCGCAAGGAGAATATTCAATGAGGCCATGAGAGGCAAAACAAGCAGAGCTGCACTGTTCCTTACAGCTATCTTCTCTTACCCCATGTGCAACTGGCTCCACTGCAATTTAATATGATGAAAATCTACACCTCTGGAGCCTGTAGCAATGCTTTTCAGGAAAGTGAGCCCACCTTTTGGCTTTTCAAGCCAAGAACTCAATTTCATTGATTGCTTGATTTATGGTGCAAAACCACTTATTGCAATTTACACAGTCACTGCTCTCACTCTTCCCTCGTCTAGAAAAAACATTAAGTAATGGTGACAGTGGGATTTTGCCATGGAAATTAGTATATTGCTCTTCCCCGTTTAAAAGCAAAAACTAAAGCTTTTGAGATGAGTAAAAGAACAAGACAAAGAATTCAAAACTGTATATCAAGAAAAATTCTTAAAAGAGCACACTTGTGAGTGTCCAAAATTTTTCTGCATTAAATTTCTCCTCTTAGATAAACTGAGACCAAGCACTTTCTAACATGTTGCAGTCCCACATGTATGCAGATATTTAATGTGCTGTGCATCGTGAACCCCAAAGCCATACTTCTTTATTACTGTTATATTTTTTTTTTTTTTTTTTTTTTTTTTTTTTTTTTAAATTGCACTTGAGAAGCAGCCAGTTTAAGCAGTTAAAGTCCTTGCTCAAGTGGCAGGCAAGCAGATAAAAGCTCCCTGTTTGGAAAAGCTGGGAAAGATTTTACAAGGTGCTGCAAGTTGTTGGCATTGCAGTTTCATTATAGAGAGACTCAGGACAGTATTGCAAAAAGTGGGGTATGGATTGGTGAGGAAAGGATGAGGATCTTTCCCCATGTGATAAAAATAATAATTCAATAATCCACGTCACATCTATTTCCACTTTAGGAATACACATCCTGAGGTGTACACCTTATGGCAGAGGAGCTTGTTCTGCACTGCAGATATGTCAATAGCAACCACTGAAGTAACCTTTGAGGCTCTCACCTTTGGGACCAGTAAAACTATTCTGTACTTTTTTTCTATTCAACCCTGGATTTCCAAAAAATCTCTCGGGCCCTTCCACCAGCATTTAGGCCCAACACACACACTTCCAAGTTACCCAACCCCTCTCACTGCAAGTCAACTTCTACAGGAAAAGAGATGGAAGCACTACCACTGACATGGCTGAGAGCTGCCTGTAACATATTAGCATGGATGATGAGAATGCCATTTTCTGCAGGGCATCAGCTTTCCCACGCCTACAGAGGAGTTATTTGTTGGAGCTTTCTCACCTCCCCCACTCACAAGGTGGTGCAGCCTTTGCATCCCAGTGCAGAAGCTCAAGGCTGGCAAACACGAAGTCCAGCAACTGATCCCAAACTCCAACAACAGCAACTCGAAAGCATTCAAACAACTGGAGAATACTTCATTTTATAGGTAAGCAGCAGCAGATGGCACTCTCCGCTCTGCCTTAGCTCCGAGCAGGAGCTCAGCAGGGGGCACTCTGTAATTAGAGGTAACTTTTGGTCCAGAATAAACCCAAACGTCAGCCACTTCCAGCCATACATGGCCTTGTGATGTTTTTCTACAAAGAAAAATACTTCTCTCAACATTGTAATCACGTAGAGCATCATAGCCCTCATTTCCAGTGACATTTCTACAGTTGGAGAATAACTGCTCCATCCCACAGAGGAAGCTGTACTGGAGGGATAAGTGACCTCTGCCCAACAAGCAGCTCTGCTACTTTATGTACAGCAAGATGTGGGTGGCCACCTAGAGAGATGGATCATTTTTCCATAGCAGAACTGGATGCTAACTGGAAGAAGATCAAAAGTAGAAGGAAGTACAAGAAAAAACAATAGGAAATTGATTGTCTAGGAAGGCTGGAGCAAGTGTTGCTTCAACAAAATCAGAGAGACAGATCGACCAATTTTGTGGTATCTCTGTTTATTTTGTCTTGGGACATGAAAGCAGATATGGGAAAGTGGTGCATGTTTCCTCAACAGATCTGCTCCCCAGGGCTGATCCTGCACGCCGAGTCCCTACGGAAGCTGAAGAAAGTTCTTCATGTTCTCATTCAGGGATCACATTCCATCATTTTGGCTACAGAAAAATTATTTTCACTGTAAGGTACTAAGCCACACTAGAAAGATTTTATGTAAATTTGTGAAATGTGTATGTGTATACACACAAACCCTTCTCATGAAACAACAGCCTCGATTCACACTGAAGAAAACAACGCAATCTAACTTGCAAAGCAGCCCAAAACTACAGCTCCGGGGTCTATTGTCCCCCATTTTGCTTGATCCCCACCCAGAAGACCACTACAGTTCAAATCCCACACTCCCCAGACTGCAAGCTTGCTTCCACCAGTGTTGATTTAAAGGCATAAGATTCCCAGAAAGCTGAGGGATGTCAGGAGTCTGGGGCAGCACCGCAGCACAGAGTAGAGATTGAGTAAGAAGGGCTGAGCAGGTCAGGTGTTTCCATTCATCTCAGCTCTGGTATAAACTCACAGGTGGTCTCCTGGGTAACCTGGTCTGAGGGCTTTATAAATCATAATGATAGTTCCTCAGAAATTTTCCTGTGAAACATGTTTCTGGGAGAAAACACCAATTTATCACTACTAAAATGTACATTAAGTTTGAAAAAGTGGTGGAGGAACCCCACTGACCTACAGACTTCCAATGGAAATCTCAGTTGCCCACCAGCTTCCCTGCTTGCAACCCCCATTTCTGTGTGAATGCTTGCCCCATGGCACTCCTGCTTCAGAGACCCTTTCAGGGCCTGGATTTAAGGACTGCCTGCACCCATGAGGTGCATGTGCTGCTGCACACTTCATAAAAATACCCAGCTCCTCCTTACCTGCACTAGAGCAGGGTCCTGTACAGCTCACAGAACAAAGAAGGGGGAAACAGTATTTCAGACATTGCAAGCAAATGAAATCTGTAGGAAATGTGGGGTTCCTGTTCTCACAGAGCTCCTGGGTGGTGGGAAAACACGTATTGATGAATAAGGAGAGGTGTTTCAGATCACCAAGGTGTTGCTTTTAGGAAGATCAGCTTCATCAAATAGTCAGAGGAAAAAAATAAGGCTAATGTTGGGCACTAGCACAAATTTCAGGTTTTTTCTAGTATTCAC
The DNA here is from genome assembly GCA_038090715.1 of Florisuga fusca. Classification (NCBI taxonomy): domain Eukaryota; kingdom Metazoa; phylum Chordata; class Aves; order Apodiformes; family Trochilidae; genus Florisuga; species Florisuga fusca. Next base: position 3,864,154 of record JAAWXA010000018.1, on the reverse strand, counting down.
TAGAAAAGTGGCTAAGATAATTTTTGAAGTGTGGGGTTTTTTTTCAAATAAAAATAAAGAACAAAAACATTAGACTTAACACTTCAAATGCCTGGGTAGGGAATTACCACTGTAGATTTTCCATACTGAAAAAATAACATTCAAAAAGCATCAAAAATGCTACAATCAAACCTTTGGCTGCATGGTTTGAAATTACAAATAATAAATAAATAAAACCAACAACAAACAAATAAAACTCCAAACAACTCAACACTAACATTTTCAAACACCAAATCCAGTGCAGAAGTCAGGAACAGAACTGTCTCTGAGAAACCCACTCGTGAGACAAAAGGTTTCTGCTATGACCCCCTTGCCACTTGCTGCCAAGGAATTGCTCTGAGGATGAAATCTGCTGATGCAATGATGATGAAGGGAACTGCTGGGCTCCTCAGGGTACCTCACACCATTTGGAGGAATCCTTAGATCAAGAGAAAATGCAGCAAATGCAAAATTATTGAACAAAATGTTCTAAAGAGACAAAAACCCCACAAATGGTACGAGGACAAGTTTTCAAAATAAAGTGAGATTTCTTTGTGCGTATGTTTGATTACTAAATGAGTGCCTTGGAGAAACAGAGTCTTCTTCCTCCCTTCCTGGTTTTCCTTTGCAAAAGGAAAGTCAGAGCTATTGTTATGCTGTCAAGTGAGCTCTATTTATATACAGGACAAAAGCCCTTTTCTGTACTGGTGTCCTTTCACTTGCTCAAAATAAATCTACCTCCTCATGAGGAGGCAGATTGGTTACTATTATGAGAGGTCTAAAACTGAAAACTGTATATTACAAGCTAAACTGTTCCCACATAGACACCAAAACAAATCCAGTGATTTATTGAAGTCACTTTGGAATCATGAGAGGGTAAATCTGGCTCCAGAGCACTTACAGTAATGTTTTCAATGTTGACAAAACATAGAAAGTTGGAAGTCTAAATTAGCATGAAATCAGACTGAAGAGTCTGAATCCTGACTGAGAAGTGTATTATGTATATACATATATGATCTGGGGCTTCATTTTTCCAGCTTGCAAAAGAAATGCTCATGAAATTATGCTCAAGTTTCTTCACTCCTAGGGAGAAACAATAACATCTTCTACAGTCTCAAATCAGACACACTACACACAACTTTGCTGCTGCTTGTATCAATTTATAAGATTCCTTTCTTCTCCAAAAAGCTCAAATCTTAAATAACTACAGTGAATTTGGGAGCACAGTAAGTTAAGGAGTTTATATTGATACCCAGCTACCATGCAGGGTTTTGGGGCTTTTTTGGTTTTTTCTGAAGGTGAGCTGCTCCTATGTGCACTCATTTGAGGTGTGATACATACTGGAGACACTGGGCATCTTTTCTTCAGTTTCAGTGGGTTTTGTATCAAGCTCCTAGTAAAGACTGTTATTTGCCATTGTTTTGACTTAAATGGAAAAAACCCAAGGAGTTTAGCAATTAAATCCTCTAAAACCAATTACCACCACCTATTTCTGTTACATTTACTCTCATTTTTGAGTAAGCTGTGTTGAAGAAGGAAGAGGTGGGGAATAAGAAGGGATTCCTTACTGTTACGGTGTGGATTCCTTTTCTTCAGAGGGGAAGCAATAAACAAATTGTCCTTTGGCATGAGATTAGGAAAAATAGCATTTCCCTCCTAGCTCTGCATAAATTAATAGGAAAAGGGGGGAGAGAGTTCTAGCAGAGATTCTCAGAAGCCCTAGAAGTGATGGGGAGATCTCGGAATCAAACATGCTTAATGTACTCCTGTGTCCCATTTTGTAAATTTAAATACAGGGCTTGAAGGAACCACTGTAATAAACTACCCTGACCTCCTTGTGCAGCAGAGACCACAAGTCCTGCCTGAAATAATTCCTGTTTGATTTAGAGCTCTTTTTTCCTAAGGGGAGAAGCAGCAGGAGGACTCTACAGTGGAATCCTTCCACCCCTTCAGCTTCCTTGTGAAGCACTGGATCCCACAGCTTTCACCAGCTCTTGTTATGTCTCTCAAGCATGTTTTAAGACAAACAGGTAAAAAACTGGGCCTTTAAACAGCATAAGAGGTCAGCCCTTGCCTTTTCCACTGCCCAGAGTGGTATGCCATTGACTGACTCTAAGGTGTTAGTTTATTTTTTTTAAGCAAGCTGAGCAGGGCTCAGTCCACAGTTTCCACTCTCGCTGCAGCTAGACCATGGCTTTTGGACCACTGTGGTCTGAACCACTTTCAAAGCCTTTAACCCAGTTCTAATTTTGCTGTGAGAGTACCTTTAAAAAGAAAAATTGTTCTGATGACAGCTAAAGAAAGCTGAAGTCGCCGGAGCCAGCATCATGTGTTCACATCAGGAAACTGACCACTGTTGTTAAAAAGTAAATGTTTGACATGAACTGAAGTCACAGAAAAATATGATTCAGTGTTTCAGCAAGCACTGTTTATGAAAGCTTGAAAGAGCTGAAAACCCAAAATGATTTATATCCTGGGAGGTGGTATGCAGCTTTAAACATGTTCTTTTTTCAAGTTCATCTTGTCATCCATAGATAAATATAGATTAGGAGAAACCAAAATAAATGGGTGGGTACCAAAATCCACAAAACAACTAACCATAATGGAAATGCTTGTCCTTCTAGTCAATAGCAAAACCAGCTTATACTTGGTTTAAATAGCTGGTTGGGGTAAAATGAATATTACTGCACAGGAACACTTAGCCAGTATGATCCAAACAAGTCAAAAAATAGCCAGAGTACAACCACATAAAATAAAGCACTGACCAGATTTAAGTATAATTGGTCACCCTCCCTTGTTTTCGGATTCCTGTTATTATAGCTTAGGAGGCTCTGTAATGTACCTTTGGAAAAAGTCAAAACGGTTTCACTGGGTTTCTAACCTTTGCACTTCAGTAAGATCAGCCACTGAGAATATTACTGTATGAGACAAAAAAAAAAAAAAAAAAAAAAGAAAAAGAGCCCACTTTACTCAGAGGTGGCAGCTGACCTTTATGTGCTCATCACCACCACTGTCTCCAATCCTGTTTGCTTAACACATCCCTATTATGAAGGCAGCACGTGGGCAATGCTAAGTTTACACGTTCCACTATAACAAGCTATCCTATTTTCAGCATAAAAATATAATTTAAATAAATATTTTTACTACGTCATTGGGAAATAAAGGTCAGACAGCATCCTACTGTGTTTTCCAAGATGAGCAAATCCAGTGATTAGACCACAAGTCCCCAGAACACTTGCTGGGGACAGCGAGGAGGATTATTTAGCAGCATTACATAACAGCAGGCTATAAACGGGTGCTTTGTGTAAGGAAACAAATCCAGTCCTATTTCCTTCACTTGCATTTTCTTTAGTTACCCTTTTTAGAACAGCTTTGGGCTGTGCTGTTGTGAGCCTCTGATGATACACACCTGAGTTCCACCCACAATATTTCTTCTTCCCCAAGTCTCAAACCCCAGGACATCTCTCCTCACGCCAGGAAGGACCGGGTGCCCTGCAGCCTTAGGAACATGAGGAGGAGATCAGTGCAGAGCTGGCACATGGCACTGCTGTGTCCAGCCACAGCCTGGCTGACTGGGTCAGCCCTCACACACATCTGCATGATGGAAGAAACAGGGCATGTGACACACTGGTGACGTTTCCTGACACAATCTTTACAAAATGGTTTGGTGTATATTTAGAGTGAAGCCCTACAAGACTTAGCAGAGATCCAGAATCTTTCAGAACTAAGGAGCACAAGACACAGCAGGAAGGACTCAAAGTTATTCTGTGCACACACATGCATACACATTCAACAATTTGCTCATGAGACTGCTTGTGTTTTGAAGAGGGAAAAAAATTACATTTGCTTGTCTCCATTGTTTTTCCCTGGTCCTTAACCTCTGCTTCCCTCCTTTTCCCTCTTTCTCACAGCTTGTAAAATCTTCTAGGAAGGCTTCCCTCTTCGTCAATTGTTTAGAAAAAGCCTAACAAATTACAGCCACTAACTAAGCATATATTAAATGGCATCCCAATTTCAAATCCCAAGGGACTGGGAGGTGCAATTCAAGCAGCTGCTTTTTTCATTTATGCATCTCCAAAGGTCAACCATGAGCTTGAATGTATAATATATAATCTGACTTCTTATCAAAGGAGAGGTCCAATCTTCAGCTAGTTTAGGGAGGAAAGAAACTGGGCTGGCTAATGCCTAGCAAGATGCCAAGTGGCAAGTAAAACTGGTGTCAGAAGCAATGTGGGTGATGGTCAGTTCTTTATCTAATATTTATGATAGCTGAATCACTTGATGCTTAGATTTTAAATTCTCAAGCAACAAGCAATATCAAATCTCTGACTTCAGGAAAAAAGACTTGAAAGGAACCATGGTTTCCTTAGACAAGTGACTGAAATATTTTAAAGTGCAGAATCTCACCATTAAACATAAAACCATGAAAAGCCAATTCGAAGACAATTTATAATGTGTCTTTATTTTGCAGTTTAAATAATGAGCTTGTAAATCATTAAGAATAAGATGAAGATATTTTAAAAATTTGAATGAAATATTCATGACAAAATTTTAAATATGCTGTTTACTTGTAAAGCATAAACATATTAATACTGCATTTATGAATCCACCAATCCATGTATTTAACACAATATATTTGATTTTGGTTTTGAAGTTTTAGATCCCACAGAAACAGATGAGAAATTGCAAATGAAAAGAATTCCTGCTCTATCTGAAAGAGGAATGTAGTACATTCTCTGTACAGAATGAAGTATGTAATTCACAGCCATCTTAACGTGGCATGAACAATTTACAGAAAAATGTAGTCCTAGAAAATATATCATTAAGAGTACAAACAGATCAGTAGTGTGGCCAAACATATGTTGTGGAATGCAGTGCTGATACAGATGGATATTTAAATCAAAGCTTTGTAAACCTTTAAAAAATTACACTGACTGATATAAGCAAGTCCCTCAGCAAACAGATTTGAATGGGTGAAACCAAGCTACTCATGTAAAAGATTACACACCCTTTTATCAAATCAACAAATCTCTGACATCCAGCCTCAGTCAGACCTGGTCACTACTGTCCATCTATTTTTTCTTTCATCAAATGAAGGCTCATGTACTCCTGACGCTGCCTCCTTTCCTAAACAACATTTTGATTCTATCCACATTGTCAGTCTCAGACAGGACAGGAAGAGCAACCAATCCACAGCTTCCATTCTAATACATGAGGTATAATGAAAGAAGTAGTTGAAGAAGATGGTCAAATACTGCAACTGTTTGTAGTGAGTGAATAAGGAAGACATTAGACTTACTGGCATAGGCTGACAAACTTCTGAACCAAAAACATCTAGAAATGCCATTGTTTCTCCATAAGTTGATACCTTGCTTATACTTTGGTGTTTCATCTTCTTGACAACTGGTTATTATAAAAAAAATCAATTCTTCCATATCACTTAAGCAGCTTTGTGAACAAATTGTGGGAATTAAAAAACACAGTTCTCTTCCTGGCTTTAGATGTTACAGTGGTTGAGGTGGTGTTAACTGGATTGGAGTTTACCTTGAAGGTCACAGCCTGATGCTGTTGTCTTTGCAGAGCTGTCAGAACTACTGACAACACCCAAACCCAAAGTTCAAGAACACAGACTGACCTCATTGTGTTTTTATTAAGTGGCAGGTTTGATTGGTAAAATGATGCATTAACACACTTGCTTGTAGCTTTAATAAATAAGAAAACTGTAGCAAGTATTCTGAGAAAGTCATGCCACACGAGCTGTGATTGCTAAGGATTAAAGAGATGTAACATGAGGAACATGAAGTTCATAAAAGCTATAACTCAAGAAATGGAAAAGAAAGATTTAGAGGAAAAACATAAAACCAGATTAGTGCAATTTACCCATTGAAGGAATGTGGAACACACTGGGGATTGATTCAATTTTCGGGCAAAGCTTTCCTAGGTTACAATGCCTGTAAAAATACCACTGGATCCCATTTTAGCTGTGTCCTTGCTATGCATATTTTCTTTCTGCAGGAAAGAGCACATTTGCCTACGGGAAAGACCCTTGTGCAGCCAAAGAACACACTGATCCAGACTGATAGCATCATCTCTCATTCAGCTGGACAACACTGTCACAGACAGTTTGCCTTGAACAAGATTTTGCCAGATCCCAAACCTGAACCCTGCAAGTACAGAGCAACACAGAGATGCTTAATAGATTGCTTGAAGATAACAGGGGATGTTTTGGGTGTATGAATTCAACTCTTACCTATGCTCTATGAAGAACACCATATTGGGTCCCTAAAGAAGAAATTACTTCTACTGATTCTATCAGACTGAAAAAGGAAACTCACATTATAAATCCAGTCCATCTGGGGAAGAAATGGTGTGAATCCTGCTAATGGCTGCACCTTGAGTGCTGATCCCAGAGCTCAAGCAGGGGTCCTGTTGAGCACTGCACTATGCACAGAAGAATCTGTCTTTCAGCTAACAAAATGACACACTAATAAATCCATAGGATAAAAAAACAACATGAAAGCTACTACATAAATAATTCAACCATATTCCTTGGCTTTAAACACAAAGTCCTACTATTGCATATACATGAGAGTTCAACTTTTACAAGAAAATTGTTTTTCTGATCTTTTTCATTAAAACAAACATGAGAAGAACAGTTTTACTCTATTTAATAATTATTCCTTATCAAAAACTTCCAATCAGTCTCACACAGAGCTTCACCATGGACCAGTTTTAATTCTGTACTTTCATACAGAGCTTTGCCTTTGACAAAGTCTTTGTCATCTGATACTGTTCAGGTGAGACCTTTATAATTTTTAATATACATACTTAATATATTAAGTTTATATATTAAAGCATTAAAGTATAGGTATTAAAGAATTAAATATATATATTAAGTATAGATACTTTATTTATTTTACTGGGTGGGGGGGATGTTCATGGTTGGACAACCATGACAATCTTGTGATTTCCTGCCACTGAACATAAGAACAGATCTATGATCAGCAATGAAAATTAGAGTAAGGATTTGGGGCTTTGCTTATTTTCTCTTTAATCATGTCTTCAAATTAATTTGTTGAGTACTGAATAAAGGACACTAATTTCTTAATTCAATTAGATGTTATTTTTCAACTCCCTTATAAATTTGAAACAACATATTTAAAACCAATCAAAAATCCAAGAGCCTAAGAAACTTCTATGAATGCAAACTCACATTTTATGAGCAGCAGATGTTGCAGGTGGCTCACTTTTCTTCTGTCATGCATATGACTAAAAATGCCATCAGTAAGGCTGGTATGTTGAGTATAACAATGAAGCACTGGGAAGTCTGACTGGTTAGTAGCACTATGAAGTGAGACTCACAAAGTGAGGTCAGAAATATCTCCTGACAATTGGTTATTCTAAGGTTATTGGCAGGAAATGGGTATTCATAACTGCTAGCTAAATTATTTTTAATTTAATGTGTTGGACAGAGTGGGCAATTGGCCAAACTCTTCTCTCAGGAACATAAATGTAATTCTGAAGTGACTCCATTGACCCGAGCACTGAAGTAGAAATGTGAATCTATTTCTGTCTTAAATGTACTGCAGCTTGTTGCATTAGTTCTGTGATCCTGGCAGATCCTACAAGTAAACAGGGTCAAGGTGTGTCAATAGGCAGATGGGATATTGTCAAACATCCTCCAAATGTGTGAAGGAAGAGGTGCTGGTACCTACATAACTATCACCTTCTGAACATCCTTTGGGGTCTATCCCTCTGTGCTGTCCACTTGGGCCCAAACATTCCCCTTACCTCAAGCTATAGTGCAAGAAACCCCAAGAGAGATTTTGCCTCCTGAAGGGTAAGGCACATGACTTCTTCCACTCAGCCATTCTGATAGCCCTGAAGTCTTCTTTAGGTGATGCTTCTGAAGTCTGCTGTTCTCCCACATACATAGCTGCTGAGCTGCTCTCTAGTTCTTACCCTATTTCTCACCAAATACCTGTTTTCTGCATCACTGAAAAACAGCAAACATCCTTGGGACTGAAACGTTTTAGGAAATGAATCCACCAGTAAATCTGCTACCAGATTTAAAGCAGAGTAACCACAGGGAGGCAGGGACCTCTGCAGTGGCATCCCAGATGGAATGCCAGTCCTTGCTGGGCACTTGGATGTTTGTGGCACGGGAGGGAAGGAAGACTCACAGGTCTCTGCAGTGAGATGATCCAAGTCTCATTTTGAAACAATTTAATAAATGTCAGGGCTCCCTTTCTCACAGAGGATTGGCTCTATCCAAATGGTTTGCTCAGTCCTAGCCCTTGTAAAAGCAGCCCTGACCTGGGATCTCCACCAAATCCATTTAAATAGTTTGGATAGACAGTCTAAAATACAGGGAAATTTCCTGACTGGATCTGTAAAAACGAACCAAATTTATGCTTCCTGTGATGTTAGGTGGCAGTATGCAGCTACATTAAAGATCTGATATAACTTCCAGTGCTCTAGGAACATTTGGGGAAGCTTCAGTCAGATTACAAATTTCCATTCTACTGACTTACATTATTGCTGCAGTCTCAGTGCCTGCAGTTGTCTTTGCTTTTGTCCCAAGCTTCTGTCTTTCTGAGCAGGCAACCTGAGCAACTTCATTACAGGGTAGTGATCTGAAAGTACTTCATTAAGTTTATGAAAAAGCACTTCACAATTGTTTCAGGTAAGTGAAAATATATGTCAGATACCATGAAGATATATAGAAGATAAAAAAGGAGAAAACCCAGAAAATTACCTTAAATCTCATGTAGGTTTTGTTCAGGTTAATAGCATAATTTGAAAAAAAAACCCCTATTTTGTTCCTGATCTATTAAGTAAACGACTGCAACATACCACAAAATCCATCAATACTGAGATCTATTCTATTTACAAGTGATGAATGCTTCACTTCTTCACACTCCATTGAACACACACATAAAACAACTTAAATTTTCCTCAGCCCCTGCCCTGCAATAGCACTTCAGTATTTTAATTACCAGTGGCTGTTTATATATGTGACAACAGAATCACACTTTAGAAGCTGAATTCTCCTTCATTTCTGCTTCCTAAAAGTCACTAAACTCTGAGGGAACTAAGACAGCAGGATCAATGCTGCTATTCTCTAATTTTAACACCTGAAAATAGTAATCATCAATACAGCTGAATGATCTGTTATTTATAATTAAAAATCAAACAAAATCTTCTAAAAGAAAGCCCCTTAGCTTAGCAAATCCATTTTTGTACCTTTCTCTTATCTTGGGAGTTTATAAATAGATGTAGGCATATAAAAATTGATGCTAGTTTTAACATGAACTTTCCAATAGCTGACCCATTGTTAACAGTATATGCATCAGAGTCTTCACTAAATCTCCTGATAAACTGGCCGTTAGATTTCTGTATTTTATAAATACCTGTATGGTAAGGAAGCTTTTATTTAGCACAACAAATAACAAAAAATAGTCAGATTTCCTTATCTACATGTTTGATTTGCTCATAGAATATCTGTAAGCAGTTGCAAGATCCTTTCACTAAACAGATGAATAGATTCATTACACTATATTGAAAGATCTCTGAAATTTAGCTACTGAATATTAAAAAGTGAACTTCACTAGAAAGTATTTTTTCCCCACAGAATATTAACCAAAGTCATTTTAACTTCATTGGCTTCTCATGGAAAAATAAACACACACCCATGTTTATCAGCAACTTTGTATAAAAAATATAATAATTTAAGGAAAACATAGTTTCCATTTTAAAAAAAAAATATATATATATAAAAGCAGCAATTTAGTTCTCTAATAAACACTGGGTTCCCCATTAGGATTTCTAATCAGAATATTTCAGATTTGAAAAATATTTCCTAAACCTGTGATCAATCAATACAGTAAAGCAGCCTTCAAGACTTCTGGTACCAGATAAAAATTGCTACAGCCACATGACAGCAAGTGTTCATCTGCTATCATCTCACTCTGTCAGTTCAGGTTTGATCAAAACTTTTTGAAGGGATAATTTTTTACCACCAAAGCACACGCTGGGTCAGGCATCATCTGTCTGTCCCACTCAGAGTTCACCCCAGATAAAGTACAGTGTGTCCTCCTATTGCCACCACAGAAGCATAAAGCTAGACAAAGCCTGTGCAATGTGGTTTCAGTAATTCAACAGAAATATAATCTTGCCAAATCCAGTTCCAATTACACCTGCTGGGGGATGCAACAGCACCCAGGCCTAGTGCTAATGATTGCCAGCAACCAGTCAAAAACCACCAGAAAATTGTTTTTCTACCTTAACTCACAGAACGCTTCTCGCAGTAACACACACACATGGGAAATCATTACTTTGGTTTAAAAACCAGTTTTGGGTATTTCTGAGATTGCCTTTCTCTAAACAAGTGCATGGTAGAACTTGACTATGAACATGCTCTAGATCAAAATGGAAAGGAAAGTGGAAAAGAAAATATTCTAATCTAGCAAAACGTGTGCAGTTTGGTTGATTTTCCTGACAAACCATTCTTTAGGAGCCAGTCAACCAGTAACAGTCAGAACTGATCAAATCACCCAAACTTCAGGGCCATGTTCAAGGATGCAATACAGTCACAGTGTCAAACCCCACTGAGGGTCCTGACTGAGTGTCCCCACTCCCTGCAGTGGCTCCACAACTCCCTGCCTGCAGAGACAGCTGCATCTGCCCATCAGCAAACCTCAGCCTTGGTTTTGATAAATATTGATCCCAAAGTCACAGGGCCAGCTAGCAAAAACTTGGCTGCGTGATAAAAGTTACTTCAGTCCCCTCTGAAATATTGCTTGTCAGTGCTGTGCTTGCCCTGAAACCATCCTATTTGCCAGCCCCTGGGAACCACCTCTGCAGCAGCAGCCTGAGCAGAGCACGACACCACATGCACAGCTCTCTGGTGAGAACAGGACAAACCCTAACCAAAAACTGTGTCTTTCTTGTTGGTGTCTTTTACCCACATGAAATGCCCACTATGTGGGAACGCTGAGGCTGTGAAACTGCAGAAAATTACATGTTAGCTATCTCCATTATAACAGGCTGTCATCTTTCAGTGCAGAGCAGCCATTAATCATCCAACAATCATTCATCCATCCTTTCGCTGAAGCATTAAACTGTGGCCCTTTCTGCCTGTCTCTGGTGATCATCCAGGTGGAAATTAGAAATCCCAGAGTGCTTTTCAAAAGGAACAGGGGCTGACCCGGGTGACCCTCAATAATAAAAGAGAAAGCCTGTTTCCATTGTCCACATCTGTGGGCAAGCTATCGCCGAGTACATAATAGGCACCACATTTACCTACACGGTCACCACTTCACAGCATTTAACTCATTCATTTGTAGAGTGGTTTGGGACACCTTGAGTATGAAATATGCTTTGTGAAATCAAATTCCATTACTCCTTACAGTGCTCCAACGAGCATTTTCAACCAAAAATTTCTCAGTGCTCCCGTGATTTAGCCTTAAGAGAGTCACTTTCTGGTGTAACCGTTTGCAGTAGTGCTTCAGTTTCATGTGGAAAAGTGCTCACTGCACCATAAAACACAGGCTAATAATGGGGGGCAACAGTCACCATGGATAAATGTTTGCTGTTGATTTTCCCTTCTTTTTTCTTACATTGATTTTCTATTTCATTAAGATGATGATGCTCTTATTCTCTAGGGAGTGGATGAAGTCTTTTTCTTTTAGAGCTTCTGGATGAAAGGGACTCAGGCAACCACCTTCTTCACTTGTTTGCATTTCATTTTGAGGTTATTTTCATGCATCAGCATAAAAGAATTAAAACACAATATATTGTTAAATTCTGTTAACATAACTTCACCTTGAAAAATTGCTCTTATATTGAGCAAGTAATATTTTTAACGTTTTATTCACTAACTTCCAATTCTAAAGACATTTTAAGCACATCCATTTTTTCAGTGCAATGATGATACCAGAAAAAATAACAGCAATGTAAGGGGTTAAGTGTTTAAGTCTCATTAAGATTAGGGAGAAATCAAGCATCTGACTCCCTTAATACTTGCACTGTTCCTTGCTGAGAGCATATAAAATATATACTAAACATTAACCAGGTCCAGAAGAAAGGGGCTGTGCCCTCCAGAGGTCCCCCCTATCCTGTGCTGTTCTGTGATCCTGTGTGCTCTCCTACCTGCTTGTTTTAGGGAATGTGCAGTACACAGGTTGGTTTACAGGGTTACAATGAATTCTGTGCTCATTATGATGTTACCCCAGAGACGAAGAAGCAAACAGAGAATCAATCAATTTTTTTTTTTACTTTTGCTGCAATATTAATTTTTATCACTTATATTACATAGGTAGAAGGCACAGCCACTCAGAATAAGGAAAAATACTGGCATAGGGAACACCCTGTTCTGTATGCTTTGGACCATATCTCTGAAAATTCTCATAACTATGGTTAGATTGAGGGGGAGAGAAAAATGCATTGTTATTCTCTCTCACAGTTTTTTCAGATGTACAGATTATGTGGACCAAATTAATTTCTAATTGTTCCCTTGTGTGCACTGGAAGGCAAGATGCTCACACCAGAAGGTTCCACAATTGTGTGAATTTGTGCACGAGGATGTGCTTAATTTCAGACAACTGACATAATGTGGAAAAAAAAAAAAAAAGCCATTAAGCTCTACCTAAACTGCGTGCAAAGTTGCTAAAATTAAGCCTGTGCATTTATGGGGGAGGCATATGTAGTTAAGCAACAACTGAAGAATGAGATGAATGTGGGGTGCAGATATTGAATTAATTTATTAATACTGCTTCCACAAGCACCAAGCTTTCAAGTGTGTTCTGCAATAAGGGAGTACTTAGAACATGTGTTGGGCAATTGCACATTTCTTTTTGTTACATTCTCAGCTGAAAAAAAAAAACAACAAACCAACAAAAAACTAGGACAAATGGTCCCCAAATGCAAAACTACACAAAGCAACATTTAAAATAGCACAAAAGAAAATGGAATGAGCAACAAATTGCATGAAGTCATACAGAATGCCAAGGTGAAGTCAGCACAGAGACGTGCATTAAACCACACGGGCTGGCCCAGCAGCCTCTTGGTATCAAAACTGAAATGTCCTGCCTGTAAAAAGCAAAAGCAAAAGGCCTGCAACTCCCCCTGCTTGATACATGGCTGGTTACTTGACCAATGATTTATATCAGGTGCCTAAGGTATCCACTCTCAATTTTTCTGCAATTAAGGAGGGCAGGGCAGGCCAGTGACAAACGGTTTCCCTACAACACTTTTGGCTTTAGCTATTATCCCTTAGATATCTTTAAACTAATTCATCCCTCTCTAGAATCCCAGGTTTGGGTTGATAAATCAAGTGAGACCTGCGTGTGCTGGGAGCTGATTACAGGGTCATTCCTCAGCAGAAATGTTTGACCATAGTTTCCCAACTTCATATTTTATCTAGCAGCTGGTGATGTATCATCACTAATCCAAATGCAAAGTATCAGGAAATAAAAGGAGGCGGCACTGTTTATAATAAATCACTGACAGGCAAAGCTTGACCTTTTCATTTCCTACAAGGTATTTCATTGTTAGACCACAGACAAACAGAATTTTTCATCTGGTGCTTAATATGCATCAGAAGAGAACAAAGGTTTATAAGAGAAGCAAAGGAGGGTACTACCTCCACTAGAGAATACTTATCTTTCCATAGGTCAAAAAGACAATGGTGTTAATAACACCTTTTTTCTTAAAAATACTTGATTCTTCTTATTAGATCATAATTTAATGATAAAATGCACTCTTGTGCCTTTAATTTTGAAGGGAGATGCAGAGACCCTGTTAACTTTAAAATGCTTTATTTTTAAGGAAAATTCTTAATTTAAAACCACATACAAGTGACTGAAGCTGTAAGAAAGTATAAACAAAATTATGACATTGCTATTATTAATGCTCAAGCCTGGAACATATCTACTATACGTTACTACCTGTATAAGAATTTTGGCTGTAGGTGGGAACAGTGTTAAGACTGGATGCAGCAAAAACACCTAAAAGAAGGCTTCCTCTGTGAGGAGCTTCTGTTTCACCTCCACACACAGAGGGATGGAAACAGAGGTACAAAGCAGACATGAAAAAAAATTCAATTCTCTTGAGAAAAAAAAATAAAAGAATCTGTTCAACTGAGGTACCTCCTCAGTCTCTCTCCCCCAACCCTCCATCAGGTGACATGGTACCCAGCTGCAGGAATCAGGTGCCTGCCAAATAGAGGAGCCACAGCATCTTGTGAAAACCATGGAGGCTGTTGAGATGTGCATCCCCTTTCCTTCTTTCCAACAACATGACCCACTGCCAGAAAGAGACACCTCTGCAGCCTGGAAGGATTCAAGCCTGGGCTCTGCATGCCTCACCATCAAGAGCCTGCTAAATGCTCCTTCAAACACACCTGCAACTATAACCACACAGCACTAAGCAAGAATTACAGTAGCAAGTCCACCCTTTTTCCTGCAGAAGAGGAGTTATGCTTATAGGCCAGAAACTGGCTTTACTTCCTTTGAAAGCTGAGGAATTTCTGAGATTCTTTCTAAAAGTGTTCACACAGGAGCCTGGAAAACACATCAGTGCTTCAGCATTGCCTGGCAGAATACACACATTCAGTTTGCACAGTAAAGCACCTGCTTCCGAATTATCTCAACATATGCCCAACAATATAATGTTAATAGTGCTGGGATTCTTCGGGGTTCTTCTCCCAACTTCCTCCCCTCCCCGTTCTCCTGCCTCCCCAGCAATCATACCAGAAAAGTTTTCTTTAGGCCTCTCACAGCCCTTTCCTTCTTGGATTTTCAGGGGGTGCTTCAACGTTCACCTGATTTAATACAGCAAAAAGCATTAACAGAGATGTTTTACTGTGGCCTGCTTACAGTTTTTATGCCAATCTGGACACAGATTGCTGACTGCTGGTTTCTCCAATGGTACCAGCACCCTCAAGAGCAAGTACAACAGTGGCTTTGCTCCTACTAGCAAGTTAGAGGGGATTCTCAGCCTGAGGAAGCACCAGCTCAGTTTGCTCACCAATAAAAATGAAATTGCAGCAAACCCTGTGGATGTTTCTGTTGTATTGGTAGCCTCCAACCTCACCCTCCCAGAAGCTGTCACATCACTACTGCTAAGCTCCAAGTGGCTTTTTTAATGTGCCAGCATCTTAATGTGTTTTACTCTCATTAGCTGATACTTCTCCTCTCACACTAAACAGGTTTATAAAATCTATTTTACTAAGAGCTAGTATATCTAATTTGTATGAATTTACTAAAGCTTGTCAGTCACACTAAAGCATTTAATCATGTGTGACATTAAAATAAAACACTTCAAAACCTTTGGCACCGTGTGTTCCTGTTAAGAAAGTACTGTAATAGTATTCACTCTGCTGGCAACACAGAAGAGAGCAGCAAAGAAATTAACTTGAACAAAATACATTCTCACAAAACTTCCACACTGCTCAAAGTTGGAGTATCTTGGATGTTCTTTCAAAGAACAGCTTAGTCCCATTGTAATGATTTGAGATGTTTCAGCCTTCTATATACAGCAGCCATGTTGGCAGGGGGAAGCTATTATAAATTCAATATTAGAGTGTTTGAGTGTAATTAGAACCCCCCATTGCCCAGGGGGAAGGAAAAAAAAAAAAGGTAGGAAACTTTCTCTCTGCCTTTATATTACTACTGAGAAAAAAATCTGAACACTTAAATTGGAAGAGCTATTGCAGGGAGAATGTCTTTTTGCCCTCCTATTTCAAATCATCACTGGAGCTAGGATAGCTAGAAACTGTCATTTAACTTCATTCCTCTCCCCTTGCCTTCCCTTTAAAATACAAAATAAATTGCAATTGTCACATTTACTTCACTCTGAGATCCAGTCTCAAGGAACATCACCAAATATAATGAGACTCTGCATTAGATAAGAATTAGCCAAACTGAGCCTTACACTGTGTTATGTGGTGCTAGGAACTCCCCCATCCCACTCAGGATGCAGGCAGCTCTCTTGGTCCCTCAAACTACAGCAGAGGGGACAGCACCTGCGTGCCCACAGATCCACAAGGGATTGCATCAGCCTTGGGGCTTCCTGCAAGATTAACATCTCTCTTTAGTGAGGTGACCTCTGAGTTACAAAACTGATAGTAGTGTGGCATGTCATCTGTAAAGGGAAAGCAATATAAGCTAAACAGGAGGAGTAAACTGCTGCAATTTCAGATGCATAAAAATGCACCCTACTAAACGTACTGCAAGGTTTGCACATTTGCCTATAGAATACTATGAATCCTATGTAAATACCTGGAAAACGAGATTGCTATTTTGTTTACTGCTCTGATTTTCTTATTTCATGTGCAGTTTCCTTTGCACATGAATTCTGCTTATACATTAGCAAGGAAATAAAGGTCTTAATTTTCTCCTACTTACCGTAAACTAGAATCTCTCCTCCTAATTTAATTTGCCTCTGAGACTGTCCCCAGTAACAGGGGAATCACTTCATGAAAGGCACCTCTGCATGACTGCTACACAAGAAAGTCTCCTTTCTCTTTAAGCATTCAACACGTGCAAGGTAAAAGAAAATGTATTCAAGAATCACAGTAAGCAGAAAGGAAGTGCCTGGAAATTTGCCAGATTCTAAGTGAGTTTAATTTGGGTATTATTGTCCAAAGGCCAAGATTAGGACTTTGCATATTTCATTTAAAAATAAATGGCAACTGTTTACATTTCCACTGAACTCGAGTCTCAAGCGAGGCTGTAAAGATGAGAGCTGCAGCAGGGACTACATTGAACCTTATACACCTTTGAGAACCTACAGCAGTCCTTTGAGGGACCTGTTTTTTTCCCTCTGATTTCCAAAGGTCTCAGGATGAATTACCTCATAGCTAACTGGACCAGAGTCAACGTGAAACAGAAGCATCTTTATGGAAAATCCTTCCTTTCTCAGAGTTTCACATTTTCCATGCCAAGACATCTACTTTCTCCCCACCCCATTTTCAGTTCTACTTCTTTAAAAGACAAGTATCAGCCTTCCTTTGAGAAGGGTGCTTGTCAGGATGAGGAAAGGAAGAGGTGGTGGCCAAACTGAAGAGGGACTGAGCACCTGTGGTTCCTGCCAGCCCATGAGCCAGGGACACCAAATGCAATGAGCACAGTCACCAAGAGGGACAACCTTCATGCAGCACCCAGTTAAGCCACACAACACCCTGTGGCAGAACAGGATGGATGTTAATGGCTTCCATTACTTCAAAAAGCAAAAGGATGAAATCTTTGAAGAAAAAAAAAAAGTGCATCCAGGGCTATTAAATTGAGAATTAGTTGAAAAACTCATGAAACAAACTCCTGAAAGGGGTTGAGCATCCTGAGGAAGCATTACTGTAGGCTCCCTCTGTTCTTAACCTCTCCCCATGATACTCGTGACAGAGCACTCTCAGCAGCTGATACTGGGAAGACAAATCTCTTGTCTGACCAGACAGAGGAATTCTCACACAGGGCTGATTGACCTGACTTCTTACCTCGGAGGATTTGGGATACTGACTTCATCTGTTTCTCCTATTCTCATTTCCAGCCTGCTGAAGAAGAAAATCTACTGACAGTCCCAAGGTGTAAATCTGGGAGAGGTGGAACAGCTCTGACATTGCCAGAGCTGGGAGAGGAGAACAAGCCCCATGTCTCTCTACTCACTGCCCTGGAATAGTCTACTTCTTTTCCAGCCTGGAAGCAAAATCAATCAATATTAGGGCTGCCTACACAGCACTCATAAAACCTTGCTGCTAATTGATTTAAAGGCTCCTAGAGAAAAGGTTTATGATTTTAATTTTTTTTTCACGCCTGTGGTTTTTTTGATTTTTTTTCTTCACCCCTTTCTCATCACAAGGAGAAAAGGTTTCTCTTTCCCTGCCAGGGAGAGCCAGAAGTATCCAATATCCAGCAGTTTCTTCCCAGCCCTTGGAGATTCTGGTCCCGTTACAGCAGCATCCCTGGTGCCTGTGGCACTCCCTTCTCTCCAGGACCTTGCAAGGGGAATTCCTCCACTCGGAAATTTTTTCCTGAAATTATGAATAATAAATACCTGGACTTTTTCAGCACTACTGCTACCTTGTCTGCCGTGGTCCAAAGCCAAACAAAGCAAAGCATGAGGACAAGTGTGAAATATTATATTAGACTAATATAGTTGGAATATAGACAAGTTCTTCAGTGCAAAAATCTCCCTTTAGACAAGCTTGTGTGTCCAAAGTTTGTGTTTCTTCCTGACAGCTGTTCTAATAGACTTCTCCTTTGGGGGTTTCTTTGTTTTAATTTGACAAACATTTCAGCAAGCTTGTCAAGAATTAATTAGGTGTCTCAGGCAAAAAAAAAAAAAACAAAAAAAACCAAGTCTCCTACCTCTGTTTACAACAGGTCCATACCAGCCTAGCTGCACCTATATTTCTGCTGCAATTCATAACATCTGTATTAACCTGCAGATTGCCTTTCCTCACAAAAACTCAACAGCTCTCAGTCTCTTCTGCTTATCTCTTTGGCAAAACAAAACAGGGAGGAAAGGAAATTATATGGCAATTAAACTCTCTCTGTGTTTTAAAGGGACAAGCAGTCTTTCTGTACTAATCTGCTTCTTGCAAATTTAAAACAAATACAAGGGAACTATTATTATACAGTTCTGCTAATGTACTAATTATAAATTGCTGGCTACTAAATGAAAACTAAGAACAATGATACAGAAGATATTACAAAAAAAATTTGCAGTAACAGAAAGTTAACAACTTCTATCAGAGAATTCTTCTATAGCAGCTGGGATTACAATGCAACAATAAAAACTCCAACATAATTTCCCAATTCTTTCTTCATCAGTCCTTCCAAGATTAAAGTTTTAAGTCATGGTAATTTGGAAGGGGAGGGATCCATACCTGTGGGTGCTGTCAGTACCAAGGAAACCCCAGAAATTTCCATAGGTAAACAGTGAAACTTAATTAAGAGGTCTGAGGGGGTTTTTTTAGCACCTGTTTCCATATGCTCAGAGGGAATATTTATAGCAATATTTGACAGAGCACCCCTTCTGCCTACAGGATGAACACAGCAAATTAAATAAGCTGATTTTTTTCTAAACACAGTTGTCCCTTCTCCATATGTTGATTTTTTTGTTGTTGTTGATTTTTTTTTTCTCCCCTGCAAAATGCATCACAGCTACGCAGAAAAGATGAAGGATTTGTATTTTTTTCAGCTTTGATAAAATGGAGTATTATCCAGAATGTATTACTGTTTGGAATACAAAGAGGACTGGTGGCTGGATAGAGGATGATATTGACATATCCCACCAGAAATATTTTTAGCTTAGCATATGTGGTATACAATTAATCCCAAGGAAAGATTACTGGGTTTGTTGTGTGAAACTCATGATTTGGGGTAAATCACCTCATCCTGTCTCTGGGATTCAGCTCTAGTACCTTTAGACTCTCCATCTCATTAGAAGTGCAACCACCCTCCAGAGCTTTTGTTTGCTTTGTGTTGCTTTGGTTTTTTATTTAAAAAAAAAAAAGAAGCTAACTTTTTTAAAAGAACAGAATCAATACAGTTGAAAGTTTGATTTTTAAAAATCTAATTACGGCTGGTCTGGAAAACTTCTTGCCTAATCAGTACTTATGTAGATTCTTAAGTGTGTAAATAATGCTACTGCTACAAGCCAAACAGGCAGGTTTCTGTCTCTCTCACTCTGACTGCCAAAGCAAGATCTCTTCCAGTCAGCACATAAAATAAAGACACGTGGCACTAAATTCAGTGTGTTCAATCAGTAAAGAGTGAGCTCAAATTAATTATGCAAACTTTAAAAAACACATTTAGGGCTATGATTTGTTCCGAGAGGTACGTTTTGCACACTACCTGAATCTAGCTGAGAAAACACATAAAACATTCATTTTGTTTTCTGCTATGTGCTCATTTAGTACAATACACTCAGCCATAATGATGTAGCTAACAATTTTATGGTCTTGTATGATTCATGCTGCAAAGGATACCATGCCACACTGAAACCTTTTTATTATCAATCACTGGGAAACACAACCTTGAATACTGGCATTAATTAAGAGGGTAAGGATTTACAAATGCTCCTGCTTCATTCTCCACGTATAAATATTCATGAGGGTATCTATGGATCACTTCTTGGAGTAAAAAATTAATATTGGAAAATAAGCTGGAAGGGAAATAGAAACATAATTATGAAAGACTGCCTTCCAATCTTTCTGCTGGAATACTTTATAATAATAATTCTTTTTTTGTAAGAACAAAAACATAGGAATAATTATGGAAATATAACAAAGGTGACCACAAATTCAGATTCCTTATTAAAATCAGTTTTAAAAACTAAAGAAGCTAATATTTCTATTAATTTCCTTTTCTTTAATAATAGTTTTTTCCCTGTGGATTCTTTGTAGTGTGTTTCTCAGTCCAGCACGCCCCTTAGATGTGCAGTACCATGAGTACTTTTACATCCCCATCAGCTTGTGTTCACACCATATTGCCATCACTCCTCCTACCTGTACTCAGTCCTGAATAAATCTTCTAGGTTTAGTTCCAAGCTGGGCATCAGCCATAACTAAGGTAGTTGCTTTTAATTTGTGTTTCTATTCCTAATCATCTTTTGCAAGTAATTATGGCAAATGCATGCCTATTAAGCACAAATTAAAGTGAACACACATAACTGAATGTTACCTGCTTCAAAACCCATTACACGTTTAAAACCCATTACACGTTTTAATTTTCAGCATCCCAAAGCACACTGAGTAATATATACATTAATAAATGACATACATAATAATAGTAAACATAGCAGAATTATTTCCACCTCACCTGAGATACAGATAATTAATTTCTTAAAAACAGATCAAGGACTGCAAATAAAGAGGTGGGCAACAATTAGTGATGCCCACAGGAAGGAACTCTTCTCTGCAGAGGATCTATACCCTCATCAGCCTGAGTTAAGACAAACACTTTGCTAACTACAGGCCTGAAGGAAGCACAGAAATTTGGTTTTTCACATGATTTTCTAGGCCATCAAGAAACAGATGTTTTTTCGTGTAACATTTCCATAAGTAAATAAAACTGGTTCTGGAGATAAATATTGAGTCAAAATGACTGAAAACATTATCTCCACAACTATTCTGAAGATAAGTAAACAAGCTGAACTTGCCCACACTTGATTTCTCCAAGCTTTAAATCTGCCCACTAACACTTGGCAGAGAAAACTGATAAAAATCGAACCAAACTGATGATTCAGTTTTTTTTTTTTTTTTTTTTTTTCCTCTTTTACTGGTGCAGACAAGATTAATAGGTGATGCAAAAATATCCTTGTCTCTTCAAACCTTGTGTTGATCCATTTTGTCTTTATTATTTTATTCTGACAAACGTGCCCCAGCTTCTGGAAGTCATCAGCCTAAAACATCAGCTAGGATTTTCTGTTCTCAGACCAGCTCTTATTAACCTGAAACATTCAGTGAAAAATGTCTGTGCATGTACAGTGTGTGATTAAATAAAAGTATAAGGCTTTCACATATGAGTTCTGCTTGGGAGAAAAATTGCCATGCTGCTGGACAGCACATTTGAATTCTCTTCCCTATCACAATTATTTATTATTTCTATTAGCTAATGTTGTTTTACTCCTAATTAAGGGTAATTAGATGATGAGCTGTCAGCACAATCCATTCACTTAAAGCTTCTACATTTAATTAACTCAAGATGGTTTTGAACATTTAAATGTCAAAACAACATTTAGAAAACAGACCATTAAACATGTTGTTCATTGAACTGTACATTATAGAATGTGACTTAAAGAACCAAAGGTTTTGGTGTGATGACAGCTCTCAAATTCTGCTTGCAGAGAGTCCAAATTTGCTGTAGACTTTGACAGGTTTACTACAATGGCTTCAGGCTTAGCAGGTCACCTGTTAGAGAGCTTTAGGGCTGATCTGAGAATACGAAAAGGGAAAACATCCTTCCCCAAACCAGCATTTAGGAAACCTCCTGCCTCCGTCTCCATCTGTTTTAACAGGTTCAGCATGGGGATGGTTCCTCTCAACAGCAAGTGGGAATGAATGGTTGACCCAAACCCATCATCAGCTGAAGAATTGCTCTAAAAGAGAGGAAGGTTTAAGCTGGCAAAGTCTGCACAGCTGGGTATGTTCTGGACTGTGAGATATAAGAGATATCATGCTCCCATTTCTGTCTGGTTTAACCCAGCTCCACACTTAATCCCAGTTCCCAGATCAGAGCTTGTCAGGAGAAGCCTGATGGGCAGTTTCAAGAGAAAGAAAGAATCTGCCATGCACACAGCTTTCTATTTAAAGTTACTACTGATGGAAAAGCAGCTCTGAATGAAAGCCTAACAAACTGCTCATTTAGCCAGCTGGGAAGAAAGTTTAGGGATCTTAATTCTTTTCTGAAGTTGTCTTAAAGCATCATAGGTCTGTTACAAGAAGGGATATAAAGTCTCTGTTAACACAGAAAACAGTTTGGTGAAAACAATCAAGCCAGCAGAGCGGTGAATCAGAACATAACGATTATGTCTGCTGAGGAGTTACCTTTCCCTCTTATCAGCAGGAAGTTTGGAAAAGGAGGCTTCTGAGCTTCATGCCTTACCCACAGCCAGCTAGATGACTGGACAAGGGCAGATTCTTCCATTGGGAGCTTCACAATTGCTCCACATTAGCAAATGATGGCTTTAAAGATGCCCTTTGCCCTGACTGCAGTGATCACTGTATGAGAGGGCTCTGCTAAAGATTCAGGGCTGATGGGATCCATCCTGCTCTATCAAAGTTTCATACTTGTCTCCAAGGTCAGAGCTTATGGTATTGGGAAGGACTTTCTATGCAGAATCTAATCTGTGGTCATCCTTCAGCTGATATATTAATTTGCTTAAATTTCTCAAAAAAGCCCCGTGGCCACTTAAACACAGCTTTACAATTTTGAACAAAGCAACAAAACCAAAAAGCAAGTCACCAAGTATATTTCCAGCACCAAGTGAAGTCATACATATTTCAATGCAGATGGCATTTGCTCTTTCACATCTCCAAAACTTTCTCTACTTTTCACTGACGAGATGTCATTCTTTCTAGTAACACATTTGGTTGCATTTTTAATTAATTTCATTACTTCTTGTATCAGAAGAACTGTTTTATGTAGTACATATCCCAAATATCCCAGGTGAAAGACTGCTGCCTGCTTGCCTTAGTACCAAAGCTAGAACCTGAGACTCAGTAAAAATGACAATAAAGAAAAGAAATTACAGAGAATTTGGGGTGTCTCGTTCCAAGCAGAATAACTTTAAGGCCTATAAAATCAACACAATTTCCTTCTGTTGTACTGTAGGCATTATTCATGACCAGTATGGTTTTGTTGTGGCCGAGCTGTGTTTTGGTGCTGAACATCAACAACATGACAGAAATATTTCAGCATTTCTCTTCTCTTTCTAACAGTAAACCCACATGACAGGTACTCCCACACAAACTGGGATTCAATCAGGCAGGCACAGTGTGAACAGCATGGTGCCCAGCTGAAGCTGCCTAAGCCAGCACCTATTAGCTGCTTCTTTTGATTCCCCTGCTACTGCTCAGACACAGGGCAGAATGTTGCAAAGTATAAGCAGCACTAAAAACTGACAAAAAAATACATTATCCCAAACAAAGGTCAATAAGGTATTCTGAAGGATTTTTCTGTTTCACTTTCTGTTTTGAAAAACAAACTGTCCTGCTGAGGTCTCGATGGTTTTCCCATGCTGGAAAGATAATTCAACATCTCTGTATAGTTTGAGAAAGTTTTAAAAAAACACCACATGTGGTGTGGCATTTTGGAGCCTCTTGTAACAGACTGACAGGTGAAGAAGCAAAGGAATAATGATGAACACCTTTTCCTGCTCTTATTTATTAAAATTCTCATTCTTTTTCTCTCTCTTCCCAAATTCCTTTCGATTAGAAGCCATAAGAAAGAATTTTCAAAGCTAACTTGATTTTGCAAGGCCACTGCTAGGACTGGAGTTGCTACTTCTGCCTTTCCCCAAACCAGCAATTCTTTACAGTCTTTTCAGCTCCTGAAGTGTCCAGAATAAGCTGAGGCAGCAAAACAGATCAGTTTGCAGCTGTGATGTTCATGACTCTGTATTTCTTCATGATCATTTTGCTTCAGATTCCTCCATACAAACCCATTATTTTTCAAATGAATTAATTTAGGAAGTTAAAGAGCACATCCTCAGGCTGTGAGTTAATTTGTACACATATAAGAAGAACACATATAAAAGAAGTCTTTGGCAACTCAGTGAAGTTTCTGGCTGTGTGCTCTTTCAAGCTCTATGCTGTAGCCATGCCAAAAGTTGAACCTTCAGTGAGACTGAAATAAATTTTTTTAAAAATACAGAAATTCTCAGCATCTGGTGTGTCTTGGAGAGCCTCAAATGGCCAATGAATTTCAACTTGTACACTCACTACGCAATAATTGTATGGCTAAGAACTTTTATTAGTTGATTGCTCCCTTCCAACCTGCCCATTTTTAAGGCATCACAGGCCTGTTTCTGCTTGCATGGAAGCCAAGGGCTACTCCCACTGCTGCTCCTGGCACACAGGGCAGGACCACAACCCCCAGCACCAGCAAGTAGAAGAAAGGTCTGTGGAGAAAGGGCTCCTGCTGCTCCCACTGACATATCCACACCAAAAATATTCCTTGTTTCCATCCAGGATGTCCTGGATGCTAATGCACTTCCTCAGTGAGTTTTCTGGTAACTGAACTAGAAAGGGATTTGTCAAACCACAAAAAACTTCACCTAGGTCTGAGCTGGCTGCAATGGTGCAAGTTTGACAGAGTCAGGGTAATGTGGAAAATCCCCTTCAATTCTGAGGCACAGTTAAACAGCATGGACTGTATTTCTCTGACACCAATATATTTGGCTGAAATAATCCTTCAGGCAGGCACCAATTCCCTCTCCACTAGAGAGACACGGAGTTCTGATCTTGACGAAAATATTTTTATTCTTTCAGAATATAACCACATGCATAAGTAATAGCTGGGGACGTGTTTCAGCAGTCCCCCCATCCCTGTGAAGTACATATAAGTGGCATCAAAATATTGGATATTGCTGCTCTGCAATACTGATGTAAGCCATTACTATTTTGGACACAGTTCTTTATGTTAGCATGAACGTTTGTGGCTTGCAAAATGCATTTTTCTACGCTTATACTTGGCACTCCTACCAGAATTGTAATAGTGAGAAATCATCACAGCCATCTAAAGGGGATTGTGCATGAAGTTCCTGCTGCCTTAAACACTGCTTAAGCCTGAATGACTAATGGTCTTTTTCAAGGATGACTAGATTTATGCATCTCCCCTGTGAACTCAATGCTCCCATGAAACCAAGAAACCTTTTATTAAAATACTAACAATATAATTACGTCTTTCCTCTCAAACCTTTGATTTCTACAGAGTAGAACACTTCCCAGATCAAATTGCACAAATGGTAAACCAGAAACAACTGAGCATCATACTAACCTCACAGAGAACTGGCACTGCATTTCCAAAAAAAAAAAAAAAAGAAAAAAAGAAAAAAATCCAGCTCCAAACCTACCCTTTTCCTTCTCACAATCAAATACAGGTGCAGCTGTACAACCCCAATCAATGGCAGATACCCACAGATGTGCAACTATCTGATTTGCAAACAAAGCAAGCACATGTCAGTAGCATGGACAACCACGTCTTCACTTCAAAGAGTTTAGGACTGAACTTTGGCAGGCAAACCCATACACGTGTTTGGGAGGCTCAGCAGCGCAAGGAACGATCATACGCTCACTAATCAAAATCCAGCTGAGGACTTCTTTGAAAATTTGGCCCTAAATATTAAGCAGTGCCTGGGGGCTGATTAAAACTGATCTCTCCAGGGTATAGATCATGCAACACTAAGAAAACAAGCTGAAGAAACAGAAGCAAAGACCTCTGTTCTCTGCATCTTTATTGGTATGAAAACTCTCAAGACGCCAAACAGGGGGGGTGCTCGGGGGGAGATGTTAATATTGGAGGGGAGAGATCAAAAGCAGTAAATGTTCCTGGCCCTGCCTTGTGGCATGTGTATCTTTATACTTTTAAACTTCCAGATAAAAAAAAAAAAAATGGAAAAAGAAACATTTCTTTGTTAAATCAAATATTGCCACATGTTACTCATTTTAAGTTTGCTGTCCTAAGATCCAACTTAATTTAGTCTGCACTGAACATTTCTGATCTGAACATTTAATGTGGCAATGTTTTGTTCTGCCAGGAATATTATCTGAATGTTAAACATGAACTCAATTTATTCATCAGAATATGGCAAGCATGATACCAAAGGTCATTTTGTTTATATTGTCCTCTAACTCCATAACTTATGGCCTGTTTCTTTCATCTTTAAACCTCAGAACACTCAACAATATTGGATGTTACAGAGTGGGTAAGAGAATTGGATTCACTTTTTTTTTTTTCTTTTTTGTTTGGCATTTTTATTTGGAACTGGGGAGAGGAAACGACCTTGTTCAGCAGCAAGGAAAAAACACAGAAAACATGCAACACATCTGCTACATTATGAACTAGTAACAGATATGTAAGATAAGCTTGCTCTGGTAAGGATTGTGAAAAAGCTGTATACATTACACCTCAATATCTCACAATGCAATTATAACTTTTTGATTCTTTCAGTAGGTGCTGATATCAGTCACGTCAGTACAAAACCATGACACAGACATACACATTTTTCATGCAAAACGTGGCCACAAAGACTTCACACAACCCATGAGACAAATTCTGATATCAGTTATTCTAACAGAACTTTATAGTAGGATCACATGTGTATGCAGCCCTGCTGTTCAAAACTCTACTTATAGCAGCAGTATTAGCTCAGAAACTGGTAGCTATTCTTTAGAAAACATCATATTTTGCTCCCATTATTAGTTAAGATGATTCCACCACTGAAAATGCTTGTTCCTTCTCTCAACACTTAAAAAGGCAGTTTGAACCCAAAATAATAGAACCATGCAAACAGGAGAAAGAAAAGTGAGCAGGAACATCTATTTCAAAACAGACAAAATCATTCTCTGAAGTGCCAGGAACATGCTTCCATTCTTTACTATTTGTCATTATTTCTGAAGAATTACTACAGAGGAATTCACAGCACCTGCTCATAACTCAGTGTTAGTTTGCTCAGACGTGAAATTTTCTTTTGCTTTATTCAAGAGTCATTTCCCTGCTAGTATATTGAATTGCTGGCATTTTCACACACTTTTGTATCAGATATCACAAAAGAAATATCTGCTAATGCACCATCAATAAACCAAAACTGATTATTGGTGCTTAGGCTTTTCCAATCCAGTCCATAGTAGCATTCAATGTTATTGATACTTCCCATCAAGACATTCCTCTCTGCACCACAAATAGGAGAAAAAAAAAAAAAAAAAAGTCTCAAACTTTACTAGGAGGAGCACCTTTACAGAAAACCCAAAGCAAAGGGAGCCACAGCTAGAAACACTGCAGTGAGGCTCAGAAGGGATGCAAACATTTTAATTCAAGACCAAATCTAGTGCAAGGCCCTTCCCAGAAGTCCCAGCACTCTATCTCAGTGTGGGCTGATTAGGAAGGCACTGCCCTGACACTGGGACTTCCCAAAGCTTGCAGCAATGGCCTTACCAGGGTTTGATGGCAAGCCTGACAAAAGCATTAGGCATCAGATCAACTCTGCTTTCACTGAAGTCAAACATAATCTGTAAGATCTGATTTCAGGGATGGCAGATTCAAGCCTTAATCCTCCCCAAAGTGTACAACTATAATGACAAATCAGAGCATTAAGGTTGTGTTTTCACTGTAGGTATTAGTAGATCCCAGATATATTTCTCCTCAATCATATATATTTTATGCAAGTAGTTAGTGACCTCAGCAGTAAGTTATATTCAATCAAAGGCTTCCATTTTCTAAATTTTACAGATACAGCCACCTAAAGTCTAATAATTTCAAAGATTTTTTGTGCCAGACAGACATACACAAATGTGTTAATTGACAGAGTATCTTACTTACCTTCATAATGCATTCTTATGTTTTATATACAGGTAAGCTTCAAGAGTGCATTTCTTAATCCAATGAAATATTTATCAGATCTGAGATCTAAAGTGTACATATTCAATTTTTTATGCACACCTTTACATGATTCATGAAATTCACCCATAATGTGAGTTCTTTTCATTAAATTTTGTTTTTATGTATCATTGTTACCCTTTTTTTACAACCAGATTTATATTGAACTGACAAATATCATTCAAATATCTTTGAACAAAGTAGTTCTTACCTTTTGATAGAAATCATGGGGCTCTGGCACCTGCAGTAGGCTTATCTGTAAACAAACAAGAAAGAAAGAAATTCAGGATAATGCTAAATTTGGAGTGAAGCACAGTGTGTTACATTCCATGAGTTAGTTTATCAAGAATTTCCTTATGTTTCAGAGACAATCAGTGCTACGTGGAGTAATACATTAAAAAATATTATGAATATATTTTAAAAATGCACTGTTTCATTTAATCTAAAAATTATTTTCAGTCAAATTTGTGTTCTCACACATCTTCCAGGGCAGCTGGATTTTCAGCAAAAGCACACTCCTATAAAACCAAAGCTTAGGCTTGCATTACAAGGGAGTATAGTTTACTGGTGAGCAATAGTTTCACTGCTGAGATTTACATCTGTTGGGCTCTTGGTTTGTCTGGGGGTTTTGTGATTGTTTTTATTTGCAGCTCTGCTGCTATGCAGGTAAGCCACAGGCTTTTGTCATCATTTCACAGTATGCAGCATGGATGGTGGGCACACAGGAGCTGCCTCATTGACAGCCTGGAGGACTGGGAGCTCTGTAACTCAAGCAGCAGGAACTGGCCCAAAGCTCAAGGGCTTTGGCTGAGCCACCTCCAGTGCCACCTCCAGTGCCACCTCCTTGCATGCTGCTCAGCACCTCCCAGCAGCACTCAGTGAGGTTGCTGGGAAGTGCCCTCAGTTGTTCAACAAATATCCAGCTGCCCAACACTTCATTGGCATGGGCTGGAACTGCAAGTCAGAGCAACAGAGAACACATTTTATTCCCCTAGAAAACAGGTCAGTGGGGCTCATTGGTCACTGGTACCCTGCAAGCCAAACACTAGGAAATTTCACAATGCTCGGACAGCACTGGCAGTAGGTGGCCCTTCTGCATTATTGTCTTTTTTTTTGATAGATGAGGCTTGGTTCTACATGCCAAACCCATCTCTGAGGTACTGTCAACTCATACTGACTCAGTAGGAGACAAGGGTTTGGCATTTGATATAATCTAGCCCTCAAAAAATGCAAGTAACAAGGAAGAGTTCACAGTGTCATTTTCCAAGCCCTCCAAAGGCTGCTGATATTACATTAGAGTGTCACAAAATCATAGGGAAAATGCTGCAACTTTCTAAACCATTCAAGGCA
Source organism: Florisuga fusca (assembly GCA_038090715.1). Classification (NCBI taxonomy): domain Eukaryota; kingdom Metazoa; phylum Chordata; class Aves; order Apodiformes; family Trochilidae; genus Florisuga; species Florisuga fusca. Next base: position 3,834,686 of record JAAWXA010000018.1, on the reverse strand, counting down.
CCAAATTGCTCTACTTAGTGCTGACTACACATTATATTTATTAAGACAAGGAATACGTTTAAGTACTCACCCCAGCTACTGACCCGTTCCATGAACTAATTCTTCAATTAACATTTGAATCACTTCCCCCCCACCACCCTTGATTTCAATGTGAGGAAAAGAAAATCCAAACACTTTCCCTCTTTCCTTCATAGTTAAGATCAACATTCAGTCAAGTGCAAGTTTTAGGCAGAAGACAGAACGTCTCTATTGTGAAAATGAGTCAAGAAAAAAATCTCTTATGCTGGAATTTCAACTGAAGTTCAAAAGAAGCAAAAGAATTTTGACTTCTACTACTAACTCCTATGCAAAAAAATGTATATTGTACACATATGTATATAAGCAGCATGTATAACTCCAGTATTTAAAGTAAAACATACGTATAAAGTGAGAACTGATTGAGATCAAGATTTTTTTTTTCCTTGAAATAGTTATTGTCACAAATACTAGAAAATATTCCTGTGATAATTCCAGTGACAGGACTACAAGTGTAGTCAGCAATTTGAGCTCTCTTTATAGAAAATATTTAGCAAATAAAAGGCAATTAAAAAAGATGAGGTTTATGGCTGAAACCACTGTAAACACTAAGGACAACTACTTGAAAGAACAGAAAGATCTGCAGCACGAGCTTCCCCTCAAGTTTTTCTCTAGAACCTCATAATCTGGCATGTTAGGCAAGTTATTAAAGTTTGAGAAGGGGCTCCAAACCTCCAGACTTTTCAGATTTGGAACATCACTAAACCTTCAGAAACATAATCCAATACTACCTTTAGTTACTTTGTTAAGTTAGCCACAGCTCCTAGAGACACTTTGAAAAGAGTAATCACCTAGTTGCTCACTGGTTTCCTTCCTCCATTTGGTCAGGATTTCCCAAACTTGGCCAAAATCTTCTTATTATATCTAGCAACTGGCCATAAGCTTGCTGGCTTTCAACAACTCAAGGATTTCTCTCCCACTCAGGAACAAGAAATATGATTTGAACATCAAGATTATCCTGCAACTTTACTCAAAGAGAAGAGGGCTACACAAGGATGGAAAAAAAGCCTTTCTGGAACTGAGCATGCATGCCTGTGGCTGAATTAAACCTTTTGTTTCACTCTTGTGGAACTCTCCACAATTAAGTAAGATCAGTGGTGATAGCTCAGTCTCCAGGAAACTGTCCTAATGCCATCAGAGAAAACTGACATTGATTCCCTCTTGCAGCTCTCATTAGTGAGGCCAAAGGTGGGAGAGGAACTTTTTCAAAGGAGAGGATCACCCCAGAGGTGTCCTTCAGGTGAGGACACAGAGTTACCAGCCTGGAGCACAAGATATGTTTCAGATTTATCTAGAAAAATGAACAAAATCAACAAGAGATGCTGCCACTCTCTTGTTAGTTCAAAGAAAAAAAAAGCACTTAAACAATTCATAGTTTGTAACAAGGCAGATCACAAAGAATAAAAGAAAATAAATGTTACATAAATCATGCAATCTGTTTCCCAATGCATTTCATTAAGAGCTTCAAAAATAAATCAAAATAACATTGAAAAAAAAAAAAAAAAAAAAAAAAACTCCAAGCTGCCTTGAAAAGCACACTGACAAATTTTTGGCTAAAAGCATTACAGGAAAGCCTCCTTTCCCTTTGCAAAATGGCTTGGTGCACAAGTAGCTCATCCAGAGCAGCCCAAAACTGCTCCATGCTACTTTTTCTCTTTTCCAATTTTGAAAGCAAACACATGGAGCATTCAACTAAATATTCAGGGTAACAAAACAGAAGTTTTGAACACCTGAAATGAGCAGGGTGCAAACCTGTGGGCAAACTACATTCCTTCCAGAGCAGCCCTGAAAGGCAGAAGAGAACAGATTTTATGCTTTTGCTAATCCTAGGGAAGGGAAACAGGCAGGGTGTGAAACCTGCTGGATGTGACACTTGCTCATAGCCCTGGAGACTATGGATCTGCTTTGGGTTCTTTGTACTTTAAAGCCATAGAAGATTCTTACGAGTTCAGCAGAGCTGCGAGGAAGAGAAGCTTAGACGTGCCTCAGTGAGCAACTACATACTTTAATAAGTTCTACATCCTGTACACTATATAATATTTATACATCTTAGTGTTTTTTAACTTCCCAGAAATTTCTACCAATGAAAATTTTAGCAATTTGCTTGTACCCGCCCAAAGCTTCTTTTGGCTGCAAAAAGATTTTTTTTTCTAAATAGGTACTAGCATAATCTATAAAAAGCAGTGGTTTCTTTCTAGGCCTGAAAAATCATGAGCATTTCCTAATGTCCAAGCCTCTCTTCTAGGTTCCTAACAAAGGACAGGGGACAATACAAGGAACGTGAGTGGAGCTGAGAGATTTGTCAAAGTATCCCAAAATCTATGTTGTCATTTTTTTACATGACAACTGAAATATTTTTCAGTCCATGTCAAATACTTAAATTTTTATGAAGTGAAGATCCTGAAGCCACTGGACTAAATCCTAGCTTCATATAAGACTAAAATATAAGACAATATAAGACATAAGAAAATATAAGACAATATATGCCTAAAATAAAGGTTGTTAAAGACTGTGGAAGTTCGCCTTGAAATTTAATTTCCCACTTCATAGATAATTTCCAAGGACAAAATGCAGTACAGTGATGATGCTGATGGTCATGAGGATCTGAATTAAAAAACTAAATAAAACCCAAACAAACTGGTCCCAGGATATGAACCAGCCTTACACAAATCATCCCACCACCAGCTCAGTTTTCAAATGCTGGAGAGAATGGGAGGAACAGGAATCTGGACTGATGGGTCAATGACTCAAGTTCAGAAACTTCTCTGGGACCACTGGAAAATCCCTCATGCTTCTGTCTACCTTGTCTGTAAGGCGAGGTGATACTACTGCTATTTCACAAGACTGATTGAATGCTAAAATATCACAAGAATGGGGCATCTGTTAATAGAACTGAAACTAGAAACTAGGAAAGGAATCAGCAAGTTTTCCTTAGAGAGGGAGACTATAAACATAGAGAGCACAAGACTTCCTTTGCAGAAAAAGCAGCAGACAGGAAAATAAAAATTAAATGTGTTAATCAGATCCAAAATAACATTATAAAGACTTGAGCAAGTTAAGGATGCAAAGTCCTCAATTTTAACCTATTACTGGTTCTATTGAGTCTCCAAAACCACAACCCAGGTGCAGCCATTTGTGTAGCATTACCTGGAACAAGCTGTTGCAGTTCAAGAGTATGGTGATTAAAAAACCCCTACTCAGTCATATATTCCTGGAGCATGCAAGAAATTAGAGTTTCTGCTATTGTGCTGGAAATGAAAAATGAAGCCAAGACCCAGCAGACAGCAGAGCAGGTTACCTTATGTTCTGCTTCTATGTATTTGGTCTTATTCTGTGCTCATTGCCTTAATACATTACAAAATGAGTAACTAGAGTTGTTCTTTGCTATGATAAAATAAGTGAGTTTGTACTCTTCAGATATTAAGCACTACAGAGTAAATCTGACATGCAAGCTAGACAAATAATACAAGAAACAACCAATTTTAAGCACAAGACTTGCAAGAGTTGTCAAAGGACTGTGTAATGCATTGCTCACAAGGATTCAGTGGACTGCATCTGCCTCTGAAAGCATTTGCTGACTGAAAATTGTTGTTTGGGTTGTAATTATTAGTCTCTTGGGTTTTAATCTAACCAATAGGCAGAAAAAATACCACGTGATTTAGATAACCAACCATTTACGTGTAAGAACTACCCATTAAATGATATTTATAGTCATTCATCAATAATCTACAGGCTGAACTTTGCACTCTAATTACATTGCAGATACTTACACGACCATGAATACAACTGTAGAAATCAGAATGATGCATGAAGAAGGAAAAATGCTAAACACATCAAACAAATCACACACAATACATAAATTGACCTGCATTAAGTACAGCCCTATATTTAGCCATTAAAACTATTGCTTTTCACTTGTTTTGTACTTCTGTCTTATGAAAAACAACAGCATCTTGCAACACTTTTGCACATTTCTGAGTTTTACATGCTGAAGCTGAGACATATGATACAATTTCCTCAAGCAAAACACAACAGTGGAGCCAGAGACAAACCCAGACATCTCAATTTTCAACACAGGAATTATTCCCGACTTCATTCTTTCATTCAGTGCTGAAGATAGATGTTACAAAAATAATTTACATTGCTTTAGGTTTATTTTTTGGATTTCAGTGGAATGATCTTTTTGCTTTGGTAAGTGAAATGAATACAATGTAGTCCTTGAAATAAATCCTGCCATCAAAATGATGCTTGGAAAAAGGAACCCTAACCTGTTATTTGCACATACTATGAACTCAAATTTGAAAAACACAAAATACAATGGAAGAGTCCAACCAGTCAATCATCCTGCTTCAAAGAGCAGTTTTTCAACCGCTGACTTTCCTCCAAGTATGCAGAAGGAAGATGTTTTCAAGAATACTATTGCCCATTTCAGGTGTACAAATATTTAATTTTTTTTTTAACAAAAGTTTAGGCAGAAAAGTTAAAGCAGTTCTGTCCACTCAACTCCAAAAATGCAAATGGGAAAAAAAAAAAAACAGAATCCCATCAGGAACACAAAAAATTTAGAAAATAATGATTTTTTTAAAATTGATTTCACAATTTTATGGATACCTTTAAAACTATGATTTCTACCCAGTGGATGGGTTATTGGATACAGATGCACAGGAATAAGCACACAGTTCCTGAGATGCTGCCACAGTGACAACAGGAGCAAACCTGAGGAGGGAGTCAGGAGCTGGCTGGAGATTCAAGGTTGTTCTCACAAGCAGCAGAACTTCTGAAGCAACTCCAGGGTTGCCTGTGCTTCTACTCTCCTGACTCTCTGGGGACAGCAAAGCACCCTGCCACCTTGCTGCTGAGCCAAACCAAATTCTAGGTCTACAATTCAAGCTTATTCCCCACTTTAAAAGGCTTTTTGTGGTTAAATGAGATATATAACCAGGGTGAAAATCCACAAGACAGCACGAGTTCACAAGACAGAATTACTGAGCCAGGGCAAGAAAACATCTTTTGGAATTGCCTTACATTCTGATATTTTTCCTCAATAACTTTTCCAAGTAATAATAGAGAAAAAACAAACCACAGTCTGGTTTCTGGGTGGCTAAAATGGTTACATCCCAGGCATAAAATAGCAAACAAAACTATCTTTTAATAAAAAAACTTTCCTTCAAACGTAAAATTGATACTTTTTTCTGGTTTATGGATAATTTAGTTTGATTACAATAATTGTCAGAAAAATGCTGAAATATAATTCTCCTCTCCTTTAAACAAAGATTGTCTTACATGCTTGGGATCAATCCATTGATTCTCTTGCACTGGTGGAATACTGTAAAGTGGAAAGTTTAAAGAGACACAGAAATCTGCCTGTCCAGAGACACTACAGAGAGCTGAAGCAGCATGACATTCCCCGTGGCTGCTTACCAAAAAGTAAAACGAGCAAGAAGCCAAGAGCACCCAGAGCAGTGCCCAGGTAAGGCAGGCAGGCACACAGTGCCAGACCCTGGCTGTGGGTGGAGAAGAACCACGTGTGACTTTTTGGAGGTGTATGGAGTGCATTGCCCCCAGCCAGCCAGAGGCAGATTGCCTAAGTCAAAATGCCTCAAGCCAGCTCCACTCCACTGCTCCCTTGCTCAAAACCCCCAAGCATGGCTAATACACTTTAAGGTACAATTTAACCTGCATGGTTGCTTCCCAGAGAAAGTTAACTCCCTCTATGGTTCCTTGGAAACACATGCAAGACCCAGAGACAGACAATATTGACACAAAGTCAGCCTCATGGTGTAAACTTCAGCAACTTAGTAGTGCCCATTAAAACACTGACAGCATTAGATGTTGTACTCTGACAAATGCATCCTTCATTGAAATTACATCTAGTAAGAAACACAGATTGTGCATATTCACTCATAAGTTTCTGGACTTAGCATCCCTTTCTAACTAAAAGCCAAGTCTCTTTTGCTCTCTGATGTACTGGAAAAAAGTTTTTCTCCATTGCAAACTCCTCCCCTCTGAGTAATGAGTTGGTGTCATTTTTAAATTATTGCAATAAGTCACTGGATGAAGCAGCTTGCCTATGCCTGGTTATTTCAAACTCTGATACTGAGATGCCAGCTTCAGATTTTTTTATTGTTAGTTTTGACTGGTTCAAAGCTGACTTCTCTGAATCAAGCCACAACACTGCCACAGGATGCTGTTCCTTCATTGAGCATCAACTAATTGTTCACACATTTCAAAGCCTATCACAGTCTTCCCCCAACTTCTCAGTACCAAGTAAGAGATGTCATCATCTACCAGCTTAGCAAACAGCACCTTTAGCTAAATGAAGCATGGGAAAAGTTAAATTATTTTCTGAAGCTTTCATCTATCCAGTTTTTGTAGACAAAAGGTCAGAGCTTTGGCAGCAAGGGAGGTGGAGATGGGAAACAACTGAGCTGAAACTGGCGTGTGCTGTGTGTGTGTGGGTGGGTTATTAAACTTCCAGTTAAAACTAAAGATTGCCAAAAATGAGCCTGACAATTTCCAGTTGAAAAGCTACTGAGAAATTAGCAGGAAAAAGTCTGAATAGCCCTGGCATCTGTTTACTTACAGACTCCCAAGCCATCGCTTCTGCATCAAAAAGTTCTCTGTGAGCTCTCCTTTAGGGTCATCCTTCACACCACAGCCAAGTCAGAGAGCAACTAAAGAGTTGCTGCAGATATTTAAACCCACAAATTTCTTGGTGTTATTGATATAGTCCTTTATCACATCCTAAAAATCCTCTGAGGGGGGTTCCTTGCTGTTTGTGTGCCTGTGTGTTTGTAAACTTCAGGTTCTATTTAAATAGCCAGGTCAAAGCTGGAATTTTGCAGCATGTGTTTTGCATACCCTCATTCATCTGTTCACTCTAACAGCTTCTCAGCTGCTGTCACTCAGAGTAAAATCTCATGTCCCCAAAAGCTTAAATAACAACAGAAATACTATTAAAACACCTTCAAACTCTTACTCAGCACTACAATATTTGATACACTTCATTTAGCATTTCTACTATATCATAACTGCTTTGTTCAGAATGATTTATAGATATTTTAATCTATTAGAATCTCTTCTACTGAGTATTTTGTTCAAATTTTCTTGAAATATATAGTACCTATTAGTTACAGATTATACTCCTTTTTTTTTTTTCCTGGTTTCCCAATGTTTCAGCTTGAGAAAAAGAGTTCAGTTCCAGAAACCAGCAGAATTTTCAATCTATTAGAAAGCCACATAAAATCTCTTATCAGCAGTTCACATTAAACATGGAAGAGATAAACTGAACTGTAACTTCCATTAAAAAAAAACACCAAAAGCAACAAACCACAAAACACATACCTGATGATCAAAAGCAAGAAACTGTAGTATGAATAAAATGGTGAGAATGTTTTATGGGAACTCTGATGGAGACTTAGCTACAAGGGCTTCCCCAGTTTGGAGTGTATATGAGTAAATATTGATAGTACTGCTTTCCACGTAATGCTCCTACAGATAAAACAAGCTCCCTTCATAGCTTGTCTGCATGTTGGCAGATGTCTGTTGTTAACAAGAGAGTCTTGCATACTCTGTTCTCTCCTGGAGTTTTAATTTTGTTCTTTTATTTCTTTGTCAGTTCCTTTTATCTACAATAAAAGTCACACATCCTGCAAGCATAGCTCCTTGTGCATATGGAACACCTATCTCTAAGGTAATCCTATCAACATGCATATATATGTTTTCTAATTCCATTACAAGAAAAAGAAAAAAAGGAACAGTCCTTGGGCACGATTTACTACCTTTGGAATTTGAAATCTGGATGTGAACAGTCACTTACAGCTGCAAAATGGTACAAAACCACCTTTGGTCTACCAGTTTCACATGTCCCATCTTACACACGTGACCTTCTCATGAAGGAGAATGCTTAACATTTTCTCAGGTCTCAGATCTCTGATCCATCAATACAAGGGACAAAACTCACCCCTGGAATACCATCACAAAGGCTGCCTTGTGTACACTATGTAACCACTATTTAGGGCTCGAAATGGATGGGCCTGGCAGAGAAGGTTTTTACAGGTACATTAGCAAAACTTCAGAGGTTACCTGGCTAACTGAATAGTTTCTTGATTCCCCTGCATCAAGCTGTGGAATGAACTGCCATTCAAACATGGAACAGAAACAGAGACTACAATATGGCAAATTTACTACAAAGACTTTTAATAGCAATTGCCAGAGGAGCTCTTAAAATTAATCATTTTCAGACAGAGCAATGATGCTAATTCCTATTAAATTTGAAATATTTAACACCCTGATCTTTTCAGAGTGTAGTTCAAAGAGCATACTCCTCCTCTGGAGAGGCAACTAGGGACTAAGTTTCTGTAACAGGATTCAAGAGCACCAGGGCAGCTCTGCAGTAGGTTATGAAGATGTTGGGTTAGACTGGTTACAGGGATACTTACTCCATCAGTTTAATTCAATAATATATTTCAAAGAAAACCAAGCCAAAATAAGGGTTCAACAACAGTCCCTTTTTCTGCAGATCAATCTGGCTCACCAATGGCTGATGTCAGAACAAGCTGAGGCCTGGATCTCACCACATCCAGCAGGATGGATGTACCCATACATCTGTAAGCTAGAGCTGTTTGGTTTCCCAGCATGTGCTGATACGTTTTTATGTCCAACAGATGCACGTGCAAACTGCTTATTGTCATGTCTTTCTTCCTTATATGCTTTGTTCCCCTTGCCAAACAAACATGCTCAGGTTGTATGCCTGATCACTAAATACCAGCTGCCACAACTTCCTGCAAGGAAAAAGACATGGGTGCCAAGATTCCGGTGAATTAACCAGCAAAGTCCTATCAGCACCTCTTGGACTCCTGTATGGCCTGGCCTAACATGGAGACATTCCCTAAGAACAAGTGACAGCCTCATACATACCCAGTAAAGGATGCATAAAGAAAGATGAAGCAGAAAACAGGTCACTCACTAATCTTCTAACCTTGGCTGCTTTTACCAATATCCCTAAAGTTGGCATTTGAGAAAACAGAAGCTTTAGTTAACAATTTTATTAACAGAGCTATCAATCCTTTTGGTTTTCAAGTCTCATGGTTCCGATTCTCTCTTTTACCAGAAAAACTTACAAAGCTTGGCCTGAGGCCCAAAGATTCCCATGTATTTCTACTGCCTTTAGGCTGAATCATGTATAGTTCTATATATTCTACATAAGATGCATGAAAATACATTCAAGTCAATCTAATTTAAATCTTAGCTTAATTACACATATTGGAGGTGAACTGTCAGACACAGCTCGAGTTTCCACAAGTTTTTCAGCAAAAAAAAAAGACATATAAAGGGGTATAAAACACTGCTTAAATTATAATACTTACGCATTAAAAGAGCTATGCTAACATTTATCTAGAACAAATAAGACCTTGCAACTTTAATTTACTTTGGTTTTGTTTCAAAGAATTAAAATGACATTTAAAAGTTCAGGTGGGTCCCAGCTACACCAATCTCACTCATCTTCCTCATGGAGAAGAGGACTGGTGGGCTTTTAGTCTCCTACTAAATGAGTTGATTGTTATGACAACATACACTGTGTACACTGTAACAAAGTATCCTGTGATGTGTACTGTGGCCCAGAGCAGCACATCTCACATGAGCTGCACAAGCTATGGAAGGAAGAGATCTGGGAGACAGCTGTCTGCCATGGCAGGGGACTGAATCAGGAATGCATGCTTCCCAGTTGTTGTATTTCCTTCTAAATAATACCCTCGAATATTTGCACACAAACATACACAGGCACACATACCTCCCAAACACACTGGTGAATGATTTACTCACTGCTCAATATTGGATGCCTTCTAGAATACAAAATTCCAGCTGCATGTAATAGCTTAGGGAAAATATATATTGAAAAACAGCTTCAAAGACCACAAAAGTATGTGTGAGTTCAGTGAACTAAATTACCTAGATTCTAGTTGCTTTTCTGTAGACCAGCTTTTATTATAAGAATCCTACAGGCTTTTGAGTGTAAGGCAGTAACAGGCAGCTCTTGTGCCTTTTCCATCTATATTTGATGCCCACTTTTCAAGCAGGTACAGACTGAAACAGAATAGTATATATTTATATACAGCAATTTTTATTTTGCTAAGATGATGATAAAGATATATAGTAATTTCTTTCTTCAGTCATAGCATTGGCCTATCAGAAGGAAATGTAAATGGGATTAATCCTCATCCTACACAAAGACCACTTTCTGGAAGATTATCTCCACCTCCAGACATCCATAAGCTGCAGCCACTAGGCAACATGGGAACCAGTGTCTCCTCTCAGAACAAGTGTGACAAAGAAAACTGCTGGCAACTCCACCACTTCTGCTTCCAGTTTATCAACTGACCAAATGCAAGTCACCTTTTCTACATGCCAGCCACTTCAATTGCAAAAATCCACCTCTGACTGGCACCCAAACCAAAACTGAACAGCTAGTTGCACACTACATACCACTTCATGAAGAACGCTCACTACTGCCTGCAAAAAATAAGTATCAAAGTCATTGCTGCATTCACTTCTCCTGCAAAGTTTCAGTAAATCATGCATTCTTCAAAATACCTGGTGGCCAGCTTCATGGGGGACATGAAGTCCTCTTAAACAGGACTGGGTTATTGCCATCTTATTACTTTATATTACTGCTTTTATTATCAGTCTTATTATATTATGCTATTGCTTTCATCATCACCTGCTAACCTACAGGAAAATACAGTTCCTATTCTTGAGGCCACGTGCAATGTCCTGCACCTGAGTTGGGTCAATACCAAGAATAATTAAAGGTTGGGCAGGGAATGGACTGAGAACAGCCCTGAGGAAAAGGACTTGAGGGTGCTGGATGAAGCTCAATGTGAGCCAGCAATGGAACAAAAACTGGAACACAGCAGATGTAGATTAGACATCAAGAAGTTCTGTACTGTGAGGGTGACGAGACACTGGAACAGGCTTCCCAGGGAAGTTGTGGATGCCCCTTCCTTGGAAGCATTCAAAGGCCAGGTTGGATGGGGCTTGGAGCAACCTGGTCCACTGGGAGGTGCCCCTGTCCATGCAGGGGGATCAGAACTGGATGATCTATAAGGTCCCTTCCAACCAAAATCATTCTATGATTCTTGAGCATGTTAACATAGAGAAAGTACTGATTTTATAAAACCAATTATGTACTTCAAAAACTGCTTAGATACATGAAAATTAAATAGATCTAATGAAGTGGAAAGGAATGATAAGTTTAATTAAACAAATTTAAAAATTTGCAGAAAAGATATTAAGTGTTCTTTTGAAATGGAAATGTTATACTTAGTTTTACACTTCGTGTTAAGATTACAGCTGAGTGGGTAGAATACTCCCAAATGCACCCTGGTAAATACTCCAGGGCAAAAAAAGTACACATCTACACATAAAATTTCTTATAAATATTTGCTCAGATGAAAAACTGTTTGTCTGCACATTGCCTTTTCTTTTAACAATTTAAGGAAGATGCTTTCTCAACACGCTTTTTTTTTTCTACAAAAAAGGGATTTTTACTGAATCTTAGAGAGAATACCTTTAAAATAACCCATCTCAGCATTTGTACACCTCCTGACAACCTGAGTACGAGTGCTGTGCTTGCCCAGAAACACAACTGAAAAGGACCATGTAGAGGACCTGCCACGTCTCTCCAGCATTGCCCCAGTGCTTTCAGTCATGAGGTATTTCTCCTAAACCATCTGCAGGCAAGAAACTTTGCAGAAACTGCCTGGCAAGTAATTCAGAACACACATACTCAGAAAAATCAAATGCCACAAAAGGTGGAATGAGGCTAGTAGTGATAATTTTTATGAATTAATGAATTATTTTATGGCTTCTTCCTTACCTTTCTAATTCTACCTCAGCAAACTCTGGGCTTCCACAGTCAGTCTCCCTGAAGGTTGTCAGGCAGAGTCACTTACCCAGCTCCAGATGGGTACTAGTAAGTCATCAGCAGTGTTGCTAACTAGTCCTGTAAGTTTATGGCAACTTTTACATTTTTAGGGGATTTCTTCTTAAACCTCCAATGAAGTATAAGAAATCCCTGTTCCAATAAAAAAAAAAGCTATCTACCTGCCATATTTGCTGACAGCACAGGAGACGTGCGCTACACAGAGAAATCCCTTGACCAAAACACCCGTGCTTCAGGAAGGATCACCTCTGACCCTCCTGCTTCCCAGAGAAGGCTCCTTCCCTTCCTTTCCTTTCCCTTCTCCAGAGTTCTTTGTGCTGTGCCAACAGTGACGGCAGAACCAGTGGGCAGCTCTGTGTCCCAGGCTGAGCACCCCAGCCGCCATCCCAAACGTCTCCCCTCTCAGCCACAGGCTGCTCCTTCAGCAGTCTGGGAAGGTCTCTGCTTTCTGCTGCAGCAGCCACAACCCAACAGCCACGTTTTGCTTCTCCTCAGGATGCAGTTTGGAGGCGTGAAACACACGAGGAACTTTCAGCCTCCCACGACACCTCATCTAAAGTACTGGGATCCAGGGTCCGCTTCGAGGCGAGAGCCGCCATTTCACGGCTGCCGGCACAGGGAGGGTGCAGCCTGAGGTGAACACAGGCCCTGGGGAGGGAAGGAGGGTGAAGGAGCCCATTTTGGCACTCTGCCTCCCACTAGTATCTAAAAGCAGCTTCTTTGCTTCCAAGAACCTGTGTGGAAACAACCGGCTATTCAGAAATACTGACAGACCCCAGGTGAGGTGACTTCAGCCCAAAACATGGACCGTGCTGAGGAAGCAGCCTGAGGTGAGGTGAGGTTTGCTGCACCACACGCTCGGTCCTCACACAACTGCATGCACGTGCGCGTGCACACACACACACACACACAGAGTTTTGCTTCCCACAGTGAGGTGAATGTTGAGCACAGGAAAAACGGGAGCTGTGGGCATGGATGTGCCATGGAATTGGGACACATTGTGCTGCCAATGGGTCAGGTGAAGCAGTACTGTTGTGAGCTCTCTGTACTCCCAAAGCACTGAAATCCCAGCACAGACTAACATATGCTAGAGTAAACAAACAAACAAACAACTGAAACGACACTCTCCTTCCTCAAAACTAGCAATAAACTCCAAAATAAGGCAAAGAAAACACTGTTCAAGATCTCAGATTACAATTATTTCTTCTCCCCCACCACCACTCCGAACTGCAACAAGTATAGAAATATTGAGAAAAAAGGACCTTGTAAAATCGAATACCTGAAAAGCTTTCAAAAAGACTTAGAATAAGATTTGTCTTTCTTCATAATGAGTTGAGCTCAGAAGTCACAGAAAGGTCACATCGCAAAGGGAGTGGCTCCTGAGGCAAAGGGAAGCCTTTATTACTTCAACTAACCTCCTTGAGGGCTATTTCACATCCATAATACAAACTATTCAAACAATGTGCAATCAAAGTAGGTAAATGATCACCTTGTATGTGCTCAGATTTTGATGAGCCATTTTATTTTGCTCTATTTAAAATCTGGCAGAGCTAATTCTTTAATCCAATATTCTTAATGTGTTCAGCTATATCAGAAAGATTTTCTGGTTTTGGCCGTGCAGTTGAATGGTATGGGAATTAGTAATAATCCTAATTATCAGAGCTTGCAAAATAAATTATTACTGAATAAGCAGAATTAAAGTTCTGTATCGTCCTCTTGCTTCTGAAAGTCATGCTTGTCTGTCTCTTTAAAATATTACATTTAATAAACTTTTACTGTAGTGCAGCATTGCACAGAAATGGGAATAGTTTGTAGTATGCAGTATGACAAATCTACAGAAAAATATTTTATATAACTTATATTTTGTAACATTTTCCTCCCTTTAGCAGGGCATCTTAGAGTTCTTGCATTTGATAAAATCATCTATAATGCTAATTTCATCCCATCCTAGATCTACAGGGAAAAAACCCAAACCCAAAACAACAGCCTCTCTACTTTGTATCATCTTGGAAGGGTTATACACCTTTCTCACTTTTTTGGTTTACAACTGCCTAAGTTATTAGTTGCTTTGCATGCAAATTTACCCTCATCATGACATAGCATAGTCAAAATTGAGAGGAGTAATGGTGTTCAGTGTTTTTGACAGAGACCTTCCTGTCAAATGCAATGGAGAGGGAGTCTGAAAACAAAAAAAAACCCAACAACAAACATCACAAAACAAGCAATAAAACCAAACAAAAGTACCAAAAACCAAAACCCAGTAACAACAACAACACAACACCAGAGGGAGAGAAGGGGAGGAAACAGCAGAAATTAAGCAGAGATTAGTATCATTAATGAAGGGAAAGATGCTTGAGACAGAATCACTGTGTTAAAAGAGGTTTATAGAAAATGGTGGAGAAAACCAATTGATTTTTAAGGAGTATTAATGAAAAAGAAACTATGGGACAAAATCTGGTAACATTGGCTTCCATCATACAAGAGTTCAGGAAAAACACACACCCCTTGAGTAACACCAGGACAGAGGTATCCTTTACCTGCCATGCTTGGAAAGCTCCACTCAGTATAACACAAATTGAGGAGAAAAGCAAATTCTGAGCCTCCTTTTCTCACCAGGCTCAAATTTTGATCCTTTCAACTTAGGGTTTTCTATTTCATTTAGAGCAATATCAACTACACATTTACTTCAGCAACACAAGATGAAAAAAAAAAATTCTCACAGGACCCCAAGAGGTAGGGCTTTAAGAACAAAAAAAACAACCCTAATACAGGAATATCACTAGGTTTGCAATAAAACTAAAAGACTTGACATCAGTGCTGTGCCACCCTTCACTATTTTGTAAGGCTCTGAAAAAACTGTCTTTTGGAGAAGATCAAATAGAAAATAGGGTCCAAGGACTTGGTCAGCATTTTTCAGTGCCTGTGCCAAAGCCTCATTCCAGCTCTACTTTTGAAGTCACTAACCTGAGTGCTTGCAACACTCAAGTGCAGTGCAGATTTATAATATGTTTTTATTTAAAGAGAAGAAATAGCCTACAGTAACCAGGCATGAGATGATATATATCCTGTCTGTTCCGAATGAACGGCTGTAGCAGACATTAAAAAAGAAAGGTGAGTTTTAGGAATACAGCTTTAGAAAAAACACTCTACCAGCTAAACCTATTTCCTCCCCACTTATATCTTATTTTTAAGAAGGGAAGACAGAATGAATTAAATTGAAAGCCGTGTATTAAGTCTTCAGAATTTTCACAGAAGTTTATTGAACAAAACTCCTAAGAAGCTGCTTGCTTTTTTATCCACAGAAACCTATTTATAGGAGCTGAATTCTAATAAACACAGATTGAAGTGCAAAGAAAAAAAGGTCAGCAGTGTATGCTCAAAGCTTTATTGATGTCTTGTCAATCAATCTTTTATTTTGTTGTTTAATATTTTTTTAAAAGAAAAAAATGCATGTAAGCACTTTTTCTCCTAATAGTGGACTTATTGAGCATTTCAACAAATCAGATCATGGATACAATAAGCAGTAATGGCCAATTATCAACTTTGTGTTTTCAGGTCAGGTTGTAAATTGACCCTGTATTCACTTCTCTTCTTTCTAGGGAATAGCTAAAGCCCTTTTTTCAAATACAATAATTTCCAATAAATTTTTTTTCCATGCACTCAACATTCTAAAATAGCAAGCTTAGTGTGAAAAAAAAGTAACTCTTCTGGACAAACACATATAGTCACATATATTGCCTCCTTGTAAACTAGTTAAACAATAAAGCTGACTCTTAGATTTAAGAGTGGTTAATCCATGAGACTTCAGAGAATGGCCTTTGGAGCCATAGTGTTTTCCTCCTAACAATTGGTGTGAGTTCCATAGGGCCCAGTAACAGATGTCAGCTCTGATCCTGCACGTGAAAGGCAGAGCTGCCAACCCCTCATGACTCTGCTTAAGTAGTCCCCCCCTCTTTCCAAGGCAAACCAGGCAACCTTTTCCATCTGGCTGCAGTCCTTCCTCAACATTTTTTTCCCCAAAATTTTCCAACAAGCCTTTCAGTTTTGCAATTTTAAGAGCTGGTGATCTCCACACAGTATTTCAGACAGTACTGTCCATGGCGTTACTCTGTTCTCACCTATTCCTCTTACAACTTTACCATTCTCTTTCATTTTTTATCTGCAGCTTCACATTGAGGAGAACTTAATACTGAGGGGTCCAATGTGTAATGTGATTATTAGATACCTTTGCTTGAGTTGACACAGTTAATTTAGCAGAGTGCAAACTACAGCACCAGACTCTTTTCTTCCCTCCAGCACACCCCTTGCCTCAAATTTTATATATGCTTCTGTACTTAGCTCTTCTGTTCTTGCAAGTCCTTTCTTCCTAACATATAAACAACAACATGGACACAGAAGAAAACATGGGCATTGCCAGAGCCCCTCAGAAGCCCAGAGAAGATGGACAGTATCTTTTACTCCATGACCAAGCTTTGGTCCAAAAAAATCCTCCACGAATTACGTAACACACCTACAACTCCATTGATCTCTCTCCCCAACTTTTCCATCATTCAGGATACTTATAGGTCTGAGAAGTGACCTTCATATTCTAGTTGCTAACTTTCTCCTGTATGGCAGCAGCCCAAGTTAAGCATGATACTGTTTTTTGATAGTAAGAAACCCACTGCATTTTAAAGCATTATCATTCTTACTTCTGCAAGTTTAGAATGCACTGGAGGCTATCCCAGGAGCATGCCTCAGACTGAGTAACTGTGGCAGTTCAAACATATCAGGAATGAATGCAAATGAAGTCACAAATACTCTTTGACTGTTGCCACAAAAATGATGAAGTTGCCTTCTAAAGAGAGAAATATCAACACATATAACAATGTCTATTGGTAGACCAACTAACACAGCATTTTGGAGCTACTGCCCTCTTTGATGCCACAAATATCTGAACATTATGAGCATTTGTCTGTCCTTCCCATTGCCTAACAAGACAATGCTATTTTGTGAGGACAAACACCTGGTTCTGAACAAACCCCATGCTTGCTATTAACAAGTGACAAGGACAGGACATATGAATGGGGCTTTTTCGCTTTATTTCATAAGAAATGTGTCTAGGTAATGTGGGCTAATGGCAGTTAGCTACATAATACTTTTTGAGGGGTCAAAACCAAACTGATTGCAATCTCTGACAAATGCTTTGTAAGCAGCTTTTAATTTTTGTAAATGTGTTTGCAATTTACGGGTCTTATCTGACCAATTAAATTTAATTTAAAACCCTTGTTTTGTATTCCTTTTTCACATTTTGCCATTAATGGCATTTGACTAACTAACTGAATACTTTCAGCTCACTGGATAGCATGTTATTATTACTTTTCAAACAGAGGTGGAGTACAATACTAAAAAATATAAATGCACTTCACATTCAAACTTTTATTAAACTTTCACAACATTTGGATGTATACTAGTGGCCAGATGAAACTTCACAACAGCAGATAATCAGAAGCTACAATAAATCAAGTTTGAGTCTCCTCCCACCCAAACCACTTCAGGAATCTGGTTTATATTACTCAGACAGCTCTGATTCTGTCTCTCATCACAGAACAAAAAGCTCTGTCCAGGAAGGAGTCCCTCTGGGACAGATCCTGATGTTATTCTTTTTTTAGGAAGTTCAGATGATCAGAACTTAAAAAAAACATATTTGAAGATCTTTTAAAAAATGGCAATTTTTTTCTCTAACAAGACATTTAGAAAGTTTTCAGAAGAAAATGTCTCTGGAATCATAAATTGGGATAAGAGCTATTCCAGCACATCTCAGCATGGTTCATCTGCCAGATCCAGGTAAATGGTTTCCTCATAAGCAAATGCAAAGATAAAACACTTCCTGAAGAAACCATTGTCCCTCTTTGCTTTCTTTGTCTACATTTCTGCTATTTTGTGAATAATTACATTGCTGGAACACAAATATGTATTTACAATATTCCTTTAGGATTTAGAAAAGTAAGGTTTTCATTTTATGAAGGCACTTCATCAGCAAGATATCTGCACTGGGAAAGAGTCTGCTACTTTGGAGTTCTGTGTTGTCACTACAGAAAATTTAAACTCAAACATAAAATTAACCCTTCGTTGTTCACAGGATAGGATTATATTTTTTGTTTTAAATTTATATGGAAGCCCCAGTTTTCTCTTTCTTGCCTGATCCCTTTTACAGGATGGGCATCTCCTTTTATTTTACAACACATAAAAGAAAAATTTCATTATATGTTTCTATACTATACAGATCAAGCCTTCCCTTTGGAGAAGTAAATCAATACTGATCCAGAAAGAGAACAGCAGCTCTAAGTACAACAATGGTTCTCCACTTGCAGTCATTTACACAAAAATCCTAACTGCACAGAAGTCATCAGCAACAGTCCAAGTGACCCTGGGGTATAAAATTCACCATTCATACCTTAATCAAGCTGCTGTGCACCAAGGTAGCAGAGAACTATTAAGAACAATCAAATCTCAGGTTTTTGTCCTGCTGCACTTAGTTTAAAAGTACTTATGAAATACAGAGAGAATAAATTGCTCAAGAAATTCTACAAGAGGAAGTTTTTCTTTTTTCACTCATTTTCACACAAAAGATGACTGTGAATTGATGAGGTGGAAAGGAACCTCTGGAGATCATCTAATCCAACACCCACTCCCACTCAAGCAGGATCAGCTGGAGCAGGCTGCCCAGGACCAGGACTAGTTGACCTGGAATGGGATGGAAACTCCATGAACCTCCTAAGCCACCTGCTTTAGCACTAAGCCAGCCTTGAGTGAAAAATCTTGGGTCTTTTGCTTTAGTTTAATTATAGTTTCTTTTATTTAACTCTTTGTGCATTGCCTCTTGTCCTGTCACTAGACAGCACGGAGAAGAGGCTAATTCCATCTTCTTTACTACCCATTAGATACTTGTACACATTAAGGTTTCCCCGAGCCCTCTCTTTGGCTGAACAACCTCAGCAACCCTTCCTGAGGCAGAAAACGCTTCATCATGTCCCCTTGCTGAACCCACGGATGCTCAGCTCAGCCTTATACTGGGGAGCCCAGAACAAGCTCTGAATAATAACTGTACATTCTATGCCATAAAAACTGGGAAATGCAGATATGCAAATATCCATCCATGAACTGACCAAGCTTTTCATTATTGTTCTGGAGTGCTTTATAAAAGCTTTCTGATAGAAATTATACCCTGTAACAGAGAAATTGGATGAATGCTAAGAGATTCCTTGCCTATGATAAAATATTTACTTGCCTCTACCAACACAGTCATTGCTATATTTATCCTCCCAGCATCCCTTTGAGCTAAGGAATACTAATATGCACATTGTACACATGGAAAACAGAAGGACATGGTGACCTACCTAATATCACACAGGAAGTACGTGGAAGACAAGGAACGTCTGAGCACGAGGCAAAATGTTTTACAGCAGATGTACGAGATATAAAGTGAAAGAAATTATTAATGGAGAGAACTTACAGTGCTGCAGGATTCATAGCAAAGGATTTGCTATGGTGCATGTACTGGTTTCCCAGTATTTCATGTAGTTTCCATAAAAGCATACAGAACTTTTCTCCCCCTGTATCTTCATTAAGACCTTGGCTGGTCTCAAAGTAAAAAAAAAAAAAAAACAACCACATTTTAATTTTAAATTTATTCAAGGACTATTGTTTTCTTCTATTGTCCATTAGTTTAGCTGCCTTCCTGTGTGTCTCCAACCACTGTATGTATCCTAGACAGAAACCATAAGCCCTCAGCTTTTATTTTGCCATGCTAGAACCTGTAAAATCCTTTAGTTTCTTCTCATAAAACAGGGTTTTCCATTGCTTTAATAATCCTCATGACCCTTCTCTACATCTGTTCCAGTTTTACAGAACATTCCTGTCCATGGGTGACCAACACTCCACAATATTTTTGAGGTTGCACCACAGACTCTATAATAGCACTAGCATTTCCTCTCAAAATACCACTCCTCATGCATCTTAAGGTTGCATTGCCTTTTTCACTGCTGCATCATTTCTTAAAATAATTGTCTATGTAACTCATGAGACAGGGCAATAGAAGTATGGAATCACTGTAATTGAAATATGGTCGGTTTTTAAGGAATTTCTTTGAAGGAGAGAGCAGTGGACACATTTCATAGATTAACCGAAAAGTCTTTTTCAACTGAGAAGCATATGGAGATGTGAGAGAAGAGATGGCAAGGGAGAATTTGTGGGTGTTACATACAAATGGAGCAGGAAGATGAGAGCATAGGAGTAATGATTTCTTACGTGCAACAGCAGGAGGTTATAGGCTGCCCTTCCTGCTTGGATGTTCTCTGAACAGCTCTACATAGAGACTTGCCTGGCTCTCCTAATTTCTAAACAAAAGGGACCACTTAGGAGAGCACTTTTGTTAGACAGCTTACTCTGAGAATATGGTTGACACTTAAAACTTGAAGTCTGCTTTTTTGAATAATCATTATGCAGCAACAAGAGTGTGAACAAACCAGCTCCCTCATCCTTTTGGATTAGTATTCAGGAAGGACTATATAGCTTTAAAAAGCAGACATTCACACTGTCATGAGAACTATGATGTTGTCAGGAAATAAACAGAAAAATTGCACCATTTTGTTATTTCTACCTATCACAAAAATTGAGGGTTTTTTTTCTCTCTAAATAAACAAGGAATTTTCTGTGGCTAAAAAAAAAAAAAGATCAACTTAATACCACTACACTTCCTCTGCCTGAGAAATCAGTGTATTAATGTCCACAGTACAATATAAAGTATGCTTCATATTTTAGTAGCTGTATTAAATATACCTCAGTAAATACAAAGTTATGCATTCAACATTTGTGAAGTGAAATCAGAAAGCTGACAATTCATTTTGACTTTTTAATGTGAAGATTTCAGCAGCATCGGCAGGTTTCTATGAAGTGTCTTTCAGCTTAACTTTTTGGTTTTCAAGTAAAAAAGTTGTATTGAATTTTATTTTTTTAAGCTCTAATGAATGTCAACAGACTTCTTCATAGGGAAAACCTAGAAATCCTTAGTCAGTTAAAATCCTCATTGATTGCATCCTCTGATGTTAAAAATTATTCAGGAGGAAAGGAAGATAATTATGAAGCATTAACAAATATGTACTGATACATAATGCATCTTTTTACACAGTATTTCTTTTTCTTACTCAGACTATTTTCTGAAGACACCACTGGATGAAGGAAAGATCACATCTTCCTATCTTAAGAACTTCAGGCATCTTGCTACATGGAACATTCAGGTTCACAGAAGGACACATACATGTAAGTGATTCTCAATGTGTTCTTTACTCACAGCTTTATTAAGACACAACAATAAAATAACTCTCACTACTGATTATTGATTATGGACCCAGCATATGACTTATTTCCAAATCCTGAAGAACAAAGGTGGGGAAATAGAGCATCGTTAGCAATGGTACTAATTATTACCAGAGCCACTGTCAAGTAATCAGCAAACATGCAGGACAACTGCATGTCACCCCTGAAGGTACTTACTGCTGCCTGGACCACAACAGGTTGGAGTCCACACACACTGGCCCTCCCCTTCTGATCATAAAACTCCCACTGAATTTCAATGCAGCAACAAGAGTGTAATTCTTCTGATGCCTGTAGATGATACTCTAGTAAACCTAAAGTCAGCAGATTAGAAATTGTTCATATGGCTCAGGTAAGTGGCTGTCTGACTAGTCTAACTGGGGCTAGTGCTGGCTGTTTCAAAAAGGTGAAAAAAAAAAAAACCCCGCATTATGCAGCTAGGGAAAAACTTTCAAACAAGGAAAATCTTCTTACACACATCACCAGTTATAGACTGCCTTGGCAAGACAGACAGAATCTTACATGACTTCTAAAATTCTAGGCATTATTCTACAGCCTTATCCCTTTCTGTACGTGCTTATTTCTGGCTGAATGTATATTCCAAAATTTTCTGTGACCTGTCCTCTCTAGAAATGCCTAAGCCAAAATCAATTATTAATAAAAATACCTTTGTTACCAAATGCACACCCACAACTGTAATACATAATTTCTTCTGACAGGAACATGGCTATTATACATAAAGATTTACATACACTATTATTTCCACAGAACCTCTGTATGGCTACTATTTTTAACCCTGTTTACTAACCTAATGTCTAACTTTGTCTCTAAGTCTCCTGCAAAATCTTGTGACAATTAGTTTTATAGGGTATGCAATTTCCAAACAATTCCTAAAAATAGGAATCAGTTTACTTTTCCTTCACTTCTGATTTCACATTGAATTACCTGGACTTGCTAACTTTTTTTTTTTTTGTCTTTTGATTCTTTTTCTATTTTAAAATTCTCATCATACAATCAAAGAACTTTATAGAAATAAGGCAAATAATCAATATTGCTAATGGGCCTATTTACATCTGTGATCTCTTTTTTGCAACACATACACAATACATATGGTAATACCAAAGCTTACTATGCATGCTGCTGCTTTTTCCCCCCTCAAATTGCATACTAATTACTACAGCAAAATTGAATTTGCTGTGCCTGTGCAGAACTTAAGGTTAACAATGCAGTTAGCAAGGAATGAATCACTGAGAATCAGCTGTGCAATCAAGAAGGAAATACAAAATCCTGTTCATGATTTTGAGTATAATTACTTTGTTTAAGAAATAACTTAGTAGATTTCTGCTTTAAGATTAAATAATTCTAAAGGATACTAAGCTGCTTTCCATGTGTAGGGACTTGACTTCACTGAAAACCTCCTGAAACACCATAATCAATGGCAGTAAAGTATCTATTTTAAAGTGCTTTCTAGGATGACAAAGCATCTTTGACACTGTTATTACTTGAAGACTTTGTGGCACGCAGCAGAAAATTATTGTATTCTTGTATGACCATTTTGTTAATGGATAAATCTTCTACATCACCACAAAAGACTTGGGAACAATTTACAGTGTACCATAAAAACTGATGATTGTGGCAGAAACACCATTTAGATGAGAAAAGGCATTAAATGAAAACATTTTAAATTAAGTAACTCTTGAAACTGAAAAGTTACTCTATCAATTTGACCAAATCATTCATATATCATCTCATCAAAATAACTAGTTTGGGGTTTAATTCTCATAAAAATCTACTGTAAAAAGGAAACAGCAGAGAATTTTCTTGTCAATGCATGAAAGTTGATTAAAAGACACACAAAAAAAAGTTACGATCCAAAAAAGACAGTTGCAGCTGGGGAAAAGCAAAAGAAATGAAATGTCAGGGTAAGTGCATGGGAGGGGGACTGTTAGTAAAATTGCTATCCAAGTAGCTATGACTGTATCAGTATTTCCCTTATAAAACTCCATTTTAAAGAATAGATGTTACTGGTCTGTAAAAATATGTTTTCAGGTGGAAACAAGGGCACACTTGTGCGTGGGCAAATTTTTAAATTAAAAATGGCCTCCAAAATTGCTCCAGCAATTTTCTGGACACAATTGTTTCCAGGTGAAAAGAGCCACATTTAGTCTTGAAAATAGCATACTAAAAAAAAAAAAATAAAAAAAAATATTACCAAGTCAGCATTCAATCATAAGTAGTACTACAAGGTTCAGCTGCACATACACACACTAATACCAAAACTACTTACCAAGTAAGAACAATGCCAGAAAATAAACACAGTTTTGCCCCTGTATTTGCCTACAAGTACACAGCAAGTCTGAAAGTCCAGTTTTAGAGTAAAACTTAATTCAACCAAGGGATTATTTAAGAGAATCTCAAACTAGACACCATTTTCTTTCCTAACATACAGTTGTGTCCCTTGGCAAATATGCAAAAAGAAGCAGCAAAATGATGGGGCTCCAAGTTTTTAATATACTTTTCAAATATTCATTTTTATTCCCTAGGTGAGTAATGTGAACTAAATTGTATCAGCTAACTCACTCTAAATTCACTGTTTTGTTCTAACATTCCCAGATATTCTACTTTTGTAACCATCTGGTTTATTTTGAAGATGGAATCAATGCTACAAACCATGGTGTGTGTATTAATAAAGACAATATAATTACCAAAAAGTCACTTTTAAGCAAGACAAGCAGTTCTCTTAATCCAAAATGTCAAAGCAGTTATCTCCATTTTGTTATATCAAAATGTCTTTTAGCAAACAGCCTGATGTTAGGAATCCATGTCAAGAATCATAGAATACAAAGAAATCACAAAGCAAAGCAGAGTGAAGTTGCTAACCTGTTTCCAGTTTCAATAGAGAATACACATGAATCAAGCAACAAGCACTTTTCACTCCCCCAAATCCTCTCTTTGCAACACAGATGAACTGGAAGTGCCAGGTCATTTACTGATCTTACTCAGCAATGTCTGTAATAATGACAGAAAAATACTCTCTGGAATAAAATGGGAGAAATCTCAATATAGGAAATCACACATTCCTCCAGAAAGAGTTCCCTGTTTAAGCAATTGCTTACACATATTTCTGTGGGTGCATAAGTGTATAAACACAACTCATTTTAAAAACTACTCATTTATTAGCTGTTGGCTCCAGCTTGTGCAGTCTCTTGAAATATTCCTATGAAGGCAATTTCTGCAGCACCTTGCCCCAGACTTTGGTAGACAGAACACTTTTTTTTTTTCAGTTTGGACACCAGTTTTGCTGCATGCACATGGCTTCAGTGCAGCCTACAGATGCAGAACTTTTGAGCTCTCAATAAGGAATCAGTTTTAGTTTAGAGAGATGGAGGCCTCCTGTATTATTACCCACCATGTGGTACATGAAACAACTCCCAGGCAAGCCTGGAGGCTGACAGCACCCAGGGCTGTAGGCACACAGATGAAAAGACACTGTTGGCCAAAGACTGATTACAATGCAAAGCTATTTGCTATTTGGAACTGAAATGGGGCTCATCATTACAAGCCTGGAAGCAATAGTACTTCACTGATGCCTGAGCCATTTATAAAGTTTGGGAAGTGTTTTCTCCCACTGCATTAAACTGTGTGTAACTAGTCCTCACCTCTCACAACAACTGAGCTGACTCTACCACTGAAGCTACCAACCCTTTCTATACACACATATTTACTAATATGACCAGATGTACTATATTCCTATTCACCACTGTTACACAGAGAATCAGCTGCATATTTAAAAAAAAAAAAAGAAAAAAAATTTTTTGCCATTAAGCAGTGTGGGAAGACAGCTTGGTACTTCAGATTAAAAATCAAAACCCTCAGCTTCCACTCCAGTTTCTCTCCCACTAATTGTTATGTGATCATTGTATGCCTGGTCTTGCCATTTAATTATATCCAAGTTCACCAACTTGAGAACGAGGCTACTTCCCAAGGGAAGCCCAAGACCTTCAAGTTCTAGTACTAAATCTTTAAAATACAAGATGAAACACAAAATATACAGCAACATTAGAGTTCTTTTGAACTGCATCACCAGTCTTTTTTTTTTTTTTTTAAATACAATTCTCTCCCTGGTGTTTCAGAACAAGGTAGGAACCAAAGTGAAAAGGAAAAATGCAGTCTCTTCACATTTCCAGTATAATCTCCCACATACTTTGTTAATGGGAAATACTTAATGATCTTCTATCCTATGTTAAAGAAACACAGCAAACATTCTGAAGAGCAAGCAATGCCTCTTCATAACTCACTAGTCCAGTGAACACTCAACTGCAGTTCAGAATTTTTCCATACCTGAAATCCTGTAAGCCACTCAAAATAGGAAAGAAGCCTAAATTTAGCTGCAACTCCATTTCTCCTAGGACAAGACCTTTTAGCTGGTTTAAAGGAGTAAAATTACTAATTGCTCTTTAAAACTATTACAAGAATAGAAAGGGATTGCAGCTGTGGAAGGAGATCACACATGCCAGGCATAACCTGAAGCCAGCAGCTGTAGGAACTGATTTGAAAAGGAGTCTGCCAGTTTGTAAGCATACTATGTCTGATGCCATTCCCACAGGACCTCTTCTGCTCAGGTAATTTAACTTAGAACCTACAAAGCAATCCTAGTACCTACCTATCTATAATTGTACTGCTCATCTGCATGTGCCTAGAATATGTAGACAGTCTAAGCACAAAGCTCATTCTGCATGAGAAGAACTGTGCATAAAGTCTTCAGGTGTGCTAATCTCTGCCATGTGAAGCACAGCAAGAGGACATACAAAGTGAGGCCACTTCACATGGCCTGCAAGATGGAAGTAGATGAAACTGGGGATAGGCAGAGGCAAGCACACCAGTCAGTGGAAAACCAGAGCCCATTTCATTCCTTGGCTCCAGGCTAGCTGGGCTTCACCACAGCTTCTAGTGCTCTCAAGACTTCCATGGGAGATCAGATGCTGCAAACTAAATTGACATCTCTGGTGCTCCCAAGTTCATCTGCAGCTGAAACCTGGCAATTAGAGCCCTATTACTTCTCAGACACCCTGTTCTCCATAGTCCCTCAGGCCCCCAGTGTTTGTGGTTTCAGCCTGATTCAAATAGATTCAGGAGTGGGTGTCCTTGAACCAATTCAAATTTTTTAATTATTTGCTGAAAGGAGGCTGTAGTTGCTTATGTAAGTCAGTGTTTCATTATCCACTTCATTTTAGTCCCTGCAATAACATCAACTCACTGTAAGCAGACAATGCTTCTGCCCAAACAATACTCAGAGAGAACAGAAAGGGTTAAAAACATATCTTCCTACAGCTTCCCTGTGAAGAATGCTTAGAAAAGATTTCTTTCTAACAGAGCCATCTAGAGCTTAAGGCAACAGTTGAAGAGACTGGGCTGATTTCAGTTCTTTTCATATGACAAAACGTTTAAGTATTTGGAACCATGTTTAAGTATTTGGAACTGCACTTTCTAAGCTGACAATGGACACATGTACAAGTCATTTAAGACTTATGCAAAGAACAATATAATTTTATAGCCATAGATTAACAGGAGGCAGATCTTATAACATGTTCCCTACCTTATACATACTGCTAGTTCTCTTCCAGGAAATATCACGGCTGAGAAAAGAATGTTGGTTCACTGTCTTAAAATTAGTTTCCTTTTCTTCACTTGGATATGTCAATAAGGTGAAAACATTTTTGAGGAGTCTCTTATTTGATAGATTGGCATACCTTTATTTCTACTGTGAGAGAACAATTTTTTAATGCTGTATTATACTTAGGCCACACGATTTTTCAATTAATTATAAATTAATTGCCTTTAGACAGCCAAATATTGAATCTTTGGCTATAGGAAGGTAATTCATTTCAACACAGAGGCATAGTATTTTCCCAAAATAAAAGTGCCCAGTGGGCCATAAACATAGGCCTTCTATCTGAAGGTACATACATACTCCCAGTATTCAGTGGGACTGTGTCTGCTTCCAGAACAAACAGTAGAATTTTTATGTCAGTACCAGATAGTGAGACCCAGCACATCCATAAAGGCATGAGCTCAACATACAAAAATTACTGCTAATCCATGCACTGAGCCAGAGGAACACAAAGTGGGCAGTGTTTTCTGCAGATACAAGCAAAGGAAGACCCCTCTCTTATTCCCAAATTTCCATTTTTTAGATTGAAAGAAGCAAACCCATAAATTCTGTGCTTTCCATTAAAGCCACAGTTCTCTTAGTCTGTCCATCCATACCCCTGGGCTGGAGCACTGGAATTGG
Source organism: Florisuga fusca (assembly GCA_038090715.1). Taxonomy (NCBI): domain Eukaryota; kingdom Metazoa; phylum Chordata; class Aves; order Apodiformes; family Trochilidae; genus Florisuga; species Florisuga fusca. The sequence continues at coordinate 3,807,021 of JAAWXA010000018.1, read as the reverse complement.
AGGTGTAGGATGCCAGATCCTTCTTAATCCTGATTCATCACTGTCCCATTTAGCCCTCACCTCAATATTACAAAGTGCTGAAGTACTGAAGATATTTTTGCTCTCTTATAAATTTTGGGATGTCACATCTCTCCTGAAAATTCTCCCCTTTCTTAGTACAAATTCAGCCCCCAAGGCTACACATCTAGTAGGTAAGTGTATGTAACTTTCCAATTAATAACAAAGCATAAGATTTGGGATGAATTCTTCAAAATCATACTGGTTTAATCACCCATGGATATCTAAGCCACTTACAATACTAAAATATAGTTTTGTAAAATCCCGACTACTTCCAAATTTAAATCTGTGCATTAAATTACTGTGAACACTGAGACTTCCTCTGTAAGAAACACACATGGCACTCAGTACACAGTATTTTCCAGACAATTATACAGCCTATAGGCCTCTTGCCTTACGTACTGTTGGGTTTTTTTACATACCTTTTTCATCAACTATTTTTTCTTTCCAGTTGTGTCTCTGTCTTTCCATTCACCCTGAATGATATTATTCATCCAGTTAGATAGCCATCTTATATTTGAATTGTTTGGCCATTTTTGGAAATTGCTGCACTCTGAAATTTAGCTCACTGCTCTCAGGGTGTTTCAAAGCCATCGTGCTATTGTTACAAGGGTAGGTCACAATCATTTAGTATTTCTAAATCCTAGCAGCTTCACTCAGTTGCCACTGGAACAGTGGTTTCTCCCAGCACACTGACTCACATCACCTCTTCCTTCATAGGTCAGACAGCAATCACTACTTCAGAAGAGGCACTGAGATTGAAAACACTGGCATCATTCTGTACTGGAGTGTCTCTGCTAAGAGTCATAGATTTATTCATTGATCAAATCGAGTCCCCTGACCAAAGTTCCAGGAAGCACTTGTACCTGTGCTTAATTTTAAGTCCGTAGCTTCATACATTCAAAATTTCTGTTTTTTTCTTAAGTCCTTGCCAGATGTAATAAAGTATGAAAGGCTTGCTCTAAACTGGCAGTCCCAGAAAGGCTGCCCATTTTCCTATACATTTCAAGAGATCAGTATCAGCATACCATAAAGCAATAAAGGAATGAGTGCTGTGTTTTGCTCTTTTCTTGCAGCATCTAGCTGTAAGTCTGGATGATCAGGGCAGAACATGTTGGTAACATTATACACACTCTCTTTTCCATCTAAAGTGACAAAGAGCTTTCCCCAAGGGCAAGAGCAGACAACAGCAAAATTCTGTGCCTAAGTTAATAAGTAAAAGCAAAGTGATAAAACCTTGGGATTTACCACTTTTTCCAATTGTGATTTTTCCAGAGTCCTGGTTCATCAGTATTTATTATTTACTTTATATCTTCACAGTCTTTCCTCTTCATTTGGGATATGAGTTATTGCTTTGCAAATTGTATATTAATATTGTTTACCTATGAATACTTTAGGTATGATCCCAAGGGCTGTGCTGCATGCATTTCAATGAGCATTTAAACTTTTAAAATTCAGCAGCATTTATTTTAACCAGAACTTTAAGACAAAATTTGAATTCCAAGTTTAATGATGAATTTACATCCACTTAAGAGACTGAAGAAGAGCTAAATTCACTCCTATGCAGAAGTTAGAAGTTGGAAGGGACCTCTAGAGATGATCCAGTCCAACCCCCCTGCCAAAGCAGAATCATCTAGGGAAGGACACAGGAAGATACCCAGGTGGGTTGTGAAAGTCTCTAGAGAAGGAGACACCCACAACCTCTCTGGGCAGCTGTCACCCTCACAGCGTAGAAGTGTCTCCTCATGTTGAGGTGGAACTTCCTATGCTCTAGTTTATGCTCATTATTCCCAGTTCTGTTACTGGGCACCACCAAAGTCTTGCATTAATAAATGTGTTTCATTTAAACCCCCCCAACAACAGACCTCATGTGCTTGAAAAAGCTTGTTCTGGACATGTGCCATGAGGAGAAAACATTATGTTTAGCTAGGGAGGAGAAAAACAAAATATATTTATGATACAAACGTCTTCTTAGAAAATCTGGGACTCAAACAACTTTTGAAGAAAGCTGGCAGACTAGTTTTATAAACCAAGCAGTTGTTCCCTCTTTAAATATTAGTAAGACATCATGAGAGAATTAGAAAAGCTAAAGTATTGTCAGATGTTTGCAGTGATTACTCCCCAGTTGAGTGTTTGGAAAATCTAAATGTGCAAAATTTCCCATAAACAAAAGGATTTTTAAAATGCCAATTCTGGGATGTTCTTGGCTGCGATTGCTGGAACAAATAGGAATAGGTTTATGAACATATATAGCTGATTGTCTTCAGGAATAGTTCAGCTAATAAGCTGAAGAAAAATGAAGAAAAAAAAATTACAATGCAAAAAGTGACAGAGCTGGGACATCTGGAGCTGGGATTGCTTGACCATTTTTGCTCATCCTGTTACAAACTCACCATGGTAGAATGTGTGGTATAAAACCTGACAGCAGACACTAATCCCAGAACCAAACCACAGTTTTAATGCTTCCAATCAATTTATAAGAAAATGTGTGTGAACCTCCCATCTTCTTGCATAAAAAATCTTGGTGGATCTCACCCCAAGTCTTTTGTGCAGTAATAACTGAATACATGGGTAACAGTGTACCTTCTACAGAGTTAACTTTCTCAAGTTTCTGCTAGCCACAAAGCTGGTTGAACCTTCTTCCTTTCACATAAAAAAAAATAAAATATATATATATATATATATGTATGTATGTATTTAGGATAGGTATTAAATTTCCAGGAAAGTGCAATCTGGGACACGCAAAATTTTGGAAATACAACTGTGAGCAGAAGTGAGTACACAGAACAAAGCCAAAACTCTAGGAAAAAGAAGAAATAGTTTCTTTTCCTTCTGTCATGATTTGTTAAGCAGCAACAGGTTCAAGGTTTGATTCCTAGCTCTTGTCAGAAACCTAGGGAAAGTAAACCAAAGAGTTAAGTGTTCAGTCAATGTTAATTTAATCTTTGCCAGTGAATGAAAAAGCTTAACTTCACTGGAAGTACAGAGGAGAAAAAAAATCATCCAGAAAACATCTGATGAACAGTTCCCTCCCCTCCACCCCCACAAAATAATTGCTAATTATTCAAATCATTATTCACTCACAAATACAGTGAGGTTTTGGTTAGGGAACTGGTCCTTCTTGACCAAAACCTCTGCCCCTGTGTCCTTTCATCTAGAAGGTTTCACATCCCCAAGCTTCAAGTATATTTTATATTAGACAAGTTTAATTGCATCACAATTTTAGGTACTAAACTACCAAGACTTTCCTGCTTCATCACAAGCATATAATATCAGCAAGACTATAGACTTTTTTATTAAGAAAAATATCCCCACATAGGCAAAACAAAACACAAAGCAAAGGTGTTTTAGACCTCTCTTTCTACTACTGCCAAGAACATTCCTTTCCTTCTGACCATCTGCTCTCTGGAACGGGCTCCTCACAACTTTTGGGCCTCAGCTGTCACGTTTTTCTGCATTGAAGAAAGGATATGTGGTTGTGCCTGCACATGAGGTCTTTTACTTGGAAACTGTTGCAAAAATTCTGTTTATGTTTTTTTTTTCTAAAGCTGCTAACAGAAAACAGTTCTGAATCAGTTGCAATCACATCTAAGGCTTCAGTAGGCGAGTGCAAAGGAGCATAGGAAGCTCCTCAGCAAGGATTAATTACTGATCATTGCCCTGCTTTAAAACAACCTCTTTCTGCCACTGTTTTAGGGGGTTTCCTCTTCACAGCAGTTTAATCTCTGGGTTCAGACATCAGAGCACTGACGGTGCTAAACAGCTGCCCTTAAATCACTCTTTCAGGAGCGCTCAGCAGGTGAACAGCTAGACACAAAACATGCACAGGTCCTGTCTCCAACTCAGATCATTTTCTCTGTTTTCTCCCTCTGGATGACCCAAGGCTTAGGATCACTCCTGCCAGGAATGGCCTGAGTTCACAAGCAAACACGCCACAAGGCACTGTTGCAAGATCTACATTTTCATTATGCTGCCTGACATGCCAGCACATGCAACAAGCTTCTTCAAAGCATCTAAGTCATATGTTTCAGTGAGCCAACAACTTAACCACAGCAGCAATGAGTACCTACCCAGAAGAGTCAGGCACTGCATTGTGACAGAACCCCACAGCAGATCCAGAAACAGCTATAAAAACAGGCAGAACGGGAACCAGAGGTTCTGCTTCTCCTGCCAAGAAGTAACTTTGGTGGATCAACACGCCCCAAGGCCACTGAACTTTTATGGACAAACCAGCGTGCCTTCATGAGATCTTGCTAGCTGAATGCTGTACACAAAGAAACCAAATACAGAATTACAGAATCTTAAAATAACTTAGGCCTCTTGTGTCATCTTGTCCAGTCCATGCTCAAACCAGATTAACCTGGATCAGGTTAGGGCCACCTAGAGAGTTGAAGACTTGAACACCAGGCACCACATGTATATATATCCCTGATAACATTTTGGATCACATCAACTACAACACCAAAGTTGACAAACAAATGAGGAAAAAAGAAGAAACTACAAAGAGAAATACCATGCTCACAGCCCAAATTCAGACTCATGCTTCCTTCTAGCCACAGCAGTACATAACATAGGTCCAATGCATCCAATGCTGTTAAAAAAATCCACACCTAAGGAACTCATCAAAGTCTGTTTGTATTACACACTTTGGCCTTGCTGATGTGTTTTTAGTCCACCAGAGTTTGGATATGAAAGTAGAAGAGAAGGCATCTGGAAATGCTGCACATTTAAAAACAGGCAGAGGGAGTTTATTTACAGTGCTCAAAAACATCAGAGTATTTGCCATGTCACCCTCCAGGATGCCACCAAAGCACCATATTTGGCAGAGTTTGTACCAGTAATTGGGATTTTTCCTTTACTTGGCTTTAGCTGAGACTTGAGAAACATCACTTGAAATGAAGGATCTCCTTTCATGAACTTCTTATGCTGGCTGGAAAGGTAAGACAACAGAGAACAAACCTGTCCAGCCTCAGCTGGGAGATGGGGAGAGTGGGTAAGAAGGAAGGGAGAAGCCAAATTTCCTGCTTCCCACAAAAACCACAGCAAAATGAGAATTTTGCTCAGTTTAATGATTCCATAACACTCTTTTCAAATAGGTTAGGCAAAACCTTCTACCTACAAGTTTTTTTCTCTTCTCTCTAAAAAATCAATGCCACAAACTACCAAAATAGACCAAGTCAAAGATGTTGAACATATGGATATTAAAGGAAGTTATTTCTCTAGCAATGACCACATGAGACCTCTTAGAATTTCCTTCCATAGCTCATGATTTTCAGTGGTTTGGATGACCTTGACAGGAAAAACAAATATTAAGAATCTGATTTGAATTTTCTATGACATATACAGTAAATGCCAGATAATCCCTTCCATTTACCATAGTGTCAACAGCACATTTCAGTGAGTACCCATTTATTCAGGCTAATAGCTGTACATATAAGTATCTAGAAATGATACAAGAATTACTTTGACAAACATTTTCTTCAATGAGTAAAAATATTGTCATGATCACAGTACAAAACCCCCATTATTTTGACTAGCTAAACCTGCCTTGGTCACCTTAGGTGACTCCTTTATCAAAATTCAGTAAGACTTAACAGTTTTGAAAGTACATTTGCCCCATGAGGTCAAGAAATACATAATGCAGAGGGGGTGAGGGTCAGATGCAAACATTTTTGTGATGCCTCCTGTCAATAAGCCTGCACATTGGTAGCTGATTTTAAGCTTTTTGCTAGCACGAAATAATAGCAAAGCTCTAAGAGCACACACAGAGCTTGTGCTAAGGGTCTCTGAAGCTGGAAAGAGAGAAAGGTAACAACTATATAGAAATATATTCTTCAGTTGGAAACAGGCATATAAATATTCTCAAGTGACACCCCATTTCAGGAAGGCTCACAGGCCCTCGATGACAGCAGGTTAGTTATGTTCTACTAGTTTTCTAGAACTCAACAGTTTTTGTGTTACCTTCAAACCACAGGCCATTGCTTCTTGCACTAGTTTGTATGAATAAGCATATCCATATCCATGTAAAAAGAAATCTTCACCCTGTTTCAGCTGGGAATGTTTCCAGGGGTTGCCACACCTCTGGGTAAACCACTGTAGCAACTGATGATGACAGCTGAAACCTTGATCCCTCTCTCCTATGCATATTCCAGCCTTTGAGTCCTGTCCATGTTTCATCTGCCAGGACTATGATTACAAGGGGCTGAAGATTACAAAGTGTCTCCCTGTACTGATCTTTGTTCCCACATAAGAAAACTCAAGCACACTATGACTATTTGATATCTTACCCTTTAAAGCTCTTCATGAAACCCATTCAACCCAGTTATCACTGTAAACCCCACCCTGCCTGAATACATTATGGCAGAGATACTAGTAAAAGTCCCAATATTCAAGCCAAAAGTTTTTTTTGTTTTTTTTTAAATTAAAATCCCTTTCCATATAAATACAGAAACTGTTATTGAGCTATACTAATAACTTTCACTTGCTTCTTTCTGTGTGTTTGCTTTTTTACAAAAACAACCAACATCATGTGCTCCAGGGAAACCAGATTCCTTGTTGCCACTTAAATTTAATGTTGTTTCCCATGACTGTTTTGCTTTCACCAGCTAATTAAATGTTTTTAATATCCAGGAACAAATTATCGTTGTTAAGAACAAAAATATTTTCTGATGAAGATTCTCCTTGTACCTATATGTACTGCCCGTTGTGTGAACATTTTTTCCCCATGTACTAGGGAGCCAGAAAATCATCTGTCAGGGGATGATGGATGATGAAGGCTGCTACTTGGGCCTCAGGGCCTGGCCCTGCTGCTGTACTTGACTTAGCCTTCAGTAGGCACTAAGTGCTCTGTCAGATTCCTGCCAAGGGAAAAGCATATGCCTGGAACTCCCAAAAGTGTGGGAACCAGAATAAACAGAGCCATTTTTAACATTACCACGGGTTTTAAATCTGCTGTGTCACTTTCCTGTAAGCATTGTCCCTTTTTTTTTTTTGTAACGTACACAGTCATTGTGGCTTTGTGGCTCTGTCTATCACTGCTGTTCTTTGTTGTATGCTAACCAAGAAAAACATTAAAAATAAAAGGAATGCACAAAATATATCACTCTGTTAGCAAAAGAGAGATTCTTGGGGTTTTGTGCTCTCTCTTGCCCCCAGTGACACTTTTGTTGGTTTGTTGCAACAAGGCTTTTCTCACCTCACACAGCTTTATTAATTCAGGGTTTTTTTTTTAGAGTCCCCTTGGGTGCTGTATCACCACACATGGATATGTGACCACAGGGCTATAGTTAAAAGCCATCTTCCACTCTTCTAAAAATTCCATCAATCATTGAATTATAGTGGTTGGCTTGGACAGACTGCAGCAGGACTCTCCACATCACGAGCATTTCAGCATTTCCATTATGAGCCCCAGGTCCCACAGGTCCACAGTAAAATAATGGGCTAAAATTATGCCAATCAAAAGCATGGTTTTCTAATGCATATTTTTATTTCATATTGTCTAAAATACTGATTATAACCAGGCTTTAAAGAACTATTTTCTTAAAAGAAAATGTGTCAAATGCAGCCATGATTGAATTTCCATTCTTCAGGAATTCCTCAGCAAAGAAAATTGCTGTGTCTCCTTCTCTTTCATCACTGCCTTCTTAAAATAAAATATTTATATCATGGCAGGGTTTTATTCCTTGTTTAGGAGAAGGCAAGAGAAAATGCCATAAAAATTAATAACAGTTCAAGTTACACAAAATAGTCTTGAGGGCTGGTTTTTAGTCTCCTGGGGCAGGATATTCCTACCCATGGAGATCAGTATACAGGCTTCATGAAAAACTTCTCTAGATGAGATGTCCTTTCAGTTCAACAGGGATATTCCCCAGCCCTGATTTACCACTGGATAATTTCTAGGGAAGTGGCTTACCAGCATTTTAGTCCTCTTGTATCTGCTCAGAACTCAAAAAAAAAAAAAAAAAAATCCATCGAGGCCCAATAGGTCCTAAAAAACAGCTGCATTTAGATTTTTTGATCAGTCACCTTAACCCTTGCAGTCACCAACAGGGTTCCTGCAGCACCAAAAAGGTACATAGCAAGGCACTAACTGGAAGGCACTGAATAGAAGGGGTAATTTTAGGCTAGAGCCACTATCACAGCTCATGCAAATCCCCAATTTCTTTGGCATTAACATGAACATTTATGCCCATTCCTGAAAACTTTGCCTAGCTAAGTAAGGATTGCCACTTGCAACCTGCAGACTGAAACTAGAGCTCATTTTATGTTGTTAGCTGAAGATCCACTCCTCTGCAGTATTACAAGGGATTTCTTTACTCCATTACACATTAATACAGGAAATGTATCCAAAGATCCATTCATCTGCCTTTACAGATGGGTTTAGCTGACAGCTCTGAACCTGACTTCTCTTCTATATCAATGACTCCATCCCAGCACCACTCCAGGCATCCCTGCAAAATATGCCAGTCATTCAACAGCTGCAGAACAGTTCAAATGCTCTTATCTACTCAGTTGAAGGCCCCAGGGCAAACTGTTCCCTGAGATGATCTTTGCCCTTCTCCTGAATCTAATGCACTGAGACCTAAAAAAAAAGCATTATGGCCAGAGACTGGTGTGACTACAGGAATAATTACCAGTTCAGCAAATAAACTGCTTATTGCAAGCACTGCAAGGGCTATATACAAGCCAAGAAGAACCTAGAATGGTTGTGTCAGCAATTCCCAAAGACTATTTTAAATGCTATCAAGTTTAATAAAACTTTTACAACAGAGTACAGACTGTACTTTGTGTTCCTTTGAAATTGATGGAACAAGCCAATTTTTCCAGGTTTGTAGGCATAACATGTATTAAATTATAATACGAAAATAGCTATTTAAAACCATGAAATGAAAGACTACAATATACATTTAAAGGTCAACAACTGCATGAGTTTTCTCATTATATATTTTCATCTGAAAAATACTGGGAGACAAAGGAGCTCAGGCACCATATGTGTACAGCTGCACCCTCTCACTATTCCCTGCTCTGCCTCGGACAAGGAACTACATTCTGTTACAGGATGGCCCTGCCTCACCTGAAACTCTTACAGAAATGCCTTCACCTATTAAGATGGTGACTTACACCCTTGAAATAATTTCCATTCTGTGTATTACATATAGAGGGAGCTTTTGCAGCTGCAATAGCAAGGGCACACTGCTATGCAGTGATTTTAGTCCATCTCTGCACTATGCTCTCTTTGGAACTTTCATTTAATCAGTTTTGCCACTTCTGGCCCAATTCCTTGTCTGCAAATGTGTGAGGTTAATGTGTCCTTTAAAAGGGAGGAGAACTGACTGTGCCAAACAGAAACAACAGAGACAATCAACCAAAAAAAGCCAATGAGAAAAGACCCAAATGAAGTGGAAACTTCATTGGGGGACTGGAAAGAAACACGACCTAGGTTTTGGCTTTTAAAAGGATTTTTAACTTTTCAGCATTAAAATATTTTTCTTTCTAAATATGTCAATTTAAAATTAAACCTGAACTACAAGGATAATAACAAATATTGCTGTTTGTTGGGTTTCTTTGAAGTGCCATTTCAGTGGGCTTCATCCTATATTCTAGTCTCTTCACTTAAACTGAGTAGGCATTTAGAAGGATTTAAACAGGACATTGGTTTGGGGTTTTTTTAGCAAGATTAAGAGCAATGTGTCTTCCTGGATCCCCACACAACTGAATATTCACATGGGAAACAAAACAGCATGAAGCCTACTTCATAAATACCTTTTATTTGTTAATAATTGCAACCATTTTTCCAAATTCATAATGTAAAACCCTATACTGTAGCACACTTCATGATGTACTCCTGCCCATGTTTCATAGACCTAGAAATCTTCATCAATGCTTCCTTCTTCTCTGTGGATGTACAGCTACACATTGTGGATGGAGCCTGATATAAATTTGTTGACATCTATTTAACGCTTCAATAAAAAGTCATTTGCATCAGCATGGGCAACCTTATACCTTTAGGCTACTAATTAGATTTTGAGTATTAAATTCAGCTGGCTTAAATGATATATAAAATTATGGAGAAGCACTCTTACAGTAGTCAAATATGTAAATGACAACACAGGAGCACTATCCACACCACACAAATCCAGGTGTTTCATGACATCCACTGGAAAACTGGCACAACTTGGAAAAGCACAGCTGGGATCAGGGTATAATTATCTTATGCAAGAAATCAATTTCAGAGCTATAATTCTTTGCTGCTAGTGACAGGAAAGAATTTTTATAATTTTTTACTCACCTTTATTCTGCAAAGTCTCTGAAGCAGTAAGAGTGATTTGGATTCTAGACTGGCTCAGAGTTCCAAACAATTTTTTTTTCCAAATGATTGAATAACAAGAATTTTTTTTAAGAACCCAGCTTTAATTTTGGATCTCAGATGGAACAGCACTGTCAGCAAACACACCTGTAATTTATTACTGGATACATACATTAAGAAAATAATAGGAAGAAACAGGCGCCACAGATATTTGTAAGTTAAACATCTGATCTGCATTGAGATTTTCGACCTCAAGCCTTTTGTCCCATCAGAAAGACACCACAGCATTAGAAAATAATTCTACTTGTGTAGGAAAGCAACAAAACCTGGATGCACAGGTTACCTCTGAACTTGCTTGCATATTATAATCTGCAGAGACATCCACAGGAACACAGATGCATGCCACATGTATACTTGGATTTTCAGATCACAGCCTCTTACCATTTGAATACAATTGCAAAATTGCTCAAGAGCCATATTGTCAAAATTGGCTGAAGGGAGGCAAAGATGTGGCCATGGGTATATAAATATCCTTTCACCAGAACACCAGGAGGCAGCTTTTCTTTTGACACAGAGGGAAGGGAAGAAAAAAAAACCTAACACAGAACAAACCATCAAAACTCAGCTTTTTCCTGCATGAAGAATCTCTCCTGAGCAAAACACATTAAATACAACTGAAACCCCTAAAACTTCAGAAGATTTGTTATTACAGTGACTTTAAATATTAAAAAAAAATCTTTCTAGGCTTTTTTCTCCCTTCTAAATTTTGAATGCAAAAGGTGAAGTAAAGATCAACTGAAGATATTTCAGGATTTAAAAATCACATCCTACATATATCATTTGCTGTATCATTTGCAAAGCCTTGCAATTAGTATTAGGATCTACTTCTGAGAAAATTAATTTCTATTTTAAGACCATTTTTTATAGTTGGAATGTTTAATTTCAAGAATCTAAGTCTGCAGACAAGATGAATTTCCTAGTATCTGTCATAAAATTATATCACTGTTACCTATTCACAAAATGGTTAAATAATATTCATAAATTAAAATAATGAGAGTCTAATAAATTATATTGTCCTAAAACAATACTAAAGGTGAGTAACAATAAAATACTCCATCTGGCCATTTAATTAAAATTGGCTACACTGTGATAAAGTGTTTGGAATTAATATAGTCAAATATATCTGCCAAAAAACATCTTTTCACTCCAAGACTGATTCTACTCTGCCGTGGGCTCTGGCCACAAGAGAGAAGCTGCACTGGATTACACAGCACTATTGAGATATCTTCTTTAAATAGGTATTTTAAAAAGTCATGATCCCCTTTTCCACTAGATGTTCTCTGTAAACATTTGGGAAATGAATCACACAGCAGCCACAGACTATCAGAACAAAAAAGCACTCATAACTTGGAAAAAAATAGCTGTATTTCTTGAAAGAGACGAGCTGGCTTTCTGTAATATGAAAGCATAGCTTAAAAGATATGTTGGATCCATGGAGAGCTATTGCATAAGGATGAAATTCACCCTCTGTGTAAAGAATCAGCACAAGATTTACTCAGTGATTAGCCATGATTAAGTGGTATTTTACAGATTTAGGTAGGACATATCTGAATAATGGATATTACACTGGTCCTCTCCTATTAGCACTACTGTTCCATATGGAGCCAACCCAGAATCAACACCTCAGATACACCTTCTGAATTGGCCAGAGTCAAAGTCAGCATAGCTACACTATAAAATAACCCTTTCTAGACCCACTTGATCACTTTACTCCCTCATTAATGGTATTTACACTTCCCAAACTACATTTCACAATTCTTTTAATGAGCTGAAGTCACTGTAACTGGTTTCTCAGGCACTTGTGTTATCTAGTGTATGGAGAAAATGGATTGAAACACTCCAGGAGTAATGACAGAGTTAGGGTACCTTCTCTCCACAAGTCACCCATGCTTTAGCCAGTAACTCACACCCAGACAAGTAACCTACAAACCTTCTTCCCTTTCCCACTTCTTTAACAAACCCTGGGTAGAACAAAGAAGTGGTGTGACAGAGTTGAGCATTTGCATGAACATTTCTGGGAGAAGACTTGGAAAGTAACTTGAATTAGAACCCACAGAAACAAGCTGCAAATGGAGGGGACTGGTGGAGTTTCAGGGGTAAAGTGGTTTGCAAGTGCCTCAGAAACCCCTAGAAGTCCCAGGTCTCCCAGCAATGTGGAAACCCCCATTTCCCTGGGGGTGGAAATGTGATGGCATCATTGTAAGAGCAGCATTGTACAGGAACCAGAGTATTTCCTGAACTCTCCCCATTCCCCTAAACTCTGGTGGCAGTCAGGAGATGAAACATGGAAGCACTACATGAATGAAAATTCTTATTTTCTAGACTCTAGAGCTGAAGTGGAGTTCAGCTGATGTAAGGATATTCCACACAGAAGTAAGCTGGACTGGTTTATTAACTCAGGAATTTTCTTTTCTCAAAAGGGGACTAGAAATCTCAAGCCAAATCTCCAGTCAAATTTTACTGTTTCTGCACCCTCCTCCCATCTCTAATTCTCCTCTTGAGCAAACGTGCACTTTGTTTTCAACTGTACCCCATTCTGTCTCCTTTTTTATTTCAGGCTAGTGGGATAGAAAGGAGGAGAAAAAGAAATACAAATTAATTATGGTAAAAATTATTTCCATGAGATTTTTTCAAGCTTCATTGAAAACCCCTCAGCTCTCAATTTGCAATCCAGTAACACTTGTTCTGAGACTTTTGCCTCTTCCCCAAAACAATGTGCCAGTAAACCAGGTTCAGACTCTGTATTCATCAAAATACCTCTGAGTTCAGCAATTGTTAGACCCAGCAACTAAATGTGGCATCTGCAATGTATACAAAAAATGATGTAATTTGTTTTTGCCTAGTGGTCCAGTATACTAATTAGGAGCCTGACAAGTTTATGAGGAGTATTGTCTAAACATTAGGAAAGCTCACACCAGGAGAAATTTATCCAGACAATATGGTGCTCACAGCCTGAAAGAGGAACAGGGATTGTTGGAGGAATGAGTTAGACTCAGTAGCTAAAAAACTATCTGGGAATGTTTAAGTGGTTCTTCCACAATTTCTGTCTGTAGAAAGCAGGAGGGTTGGGAGTAGATTTCTACATTCAGTCTGTAAATTATAAAGGAAATTATTTCCTATGTGCAATGCTGTTTTAGCAGATACTAATCATGCCTTCGGGTCCTGGATGTGCAAACATGAAGGTCATTTCTGGTACATGCCTCCTCTCTTCCTTTCTCTGTTTTCCCCAACAACTCCTTTGTGGGTGGAGTCAAGTTAGAGCACATGTAAGAGTCTGAAACTAAAACTTCAAGCCACCTTCAAATAAAGAAAAACAAACAAACAAATCAAAAGGAGGGGGAAAACATGAATTATGATGAACAATGAATTAACTGTGGCAAAATTTTCCCCATAGCAGGAGACTGGTAAATGTAGGGAAAACAAGTCTTTGTAATTACTGACACTTGTGCTGGAGCAAATCTAAGCCAAACCATTAAATTGCTCAACCACAAAGAGATGATTAAAATTGTTTTGAGAATCTGGCAGTGTTTTTCTTTTGGAAAGAAAGGTGAGGTGGAAAATTGAGTTTATGCCTGGATGTTCCACAAAAAACAACCTAACTTTTATTTTTAAGTGTTGGGTTAAGTGCTGGAGGAGGAAAGGGAAGATAAAAAAAAGACCAGTGCATTATTTCTAAACTGAATGTATTATTTTGCAATTAAAACATCTGAGGCATTTCTTTATTAACCTTATAATTAGAATGTTGAGAATATATTACGGGGTAAAATTCTCAGAAACAGCAATTTCCCATAATATACTATCTACATAATCAGATTGCAAAGTCAAAAGACAAAAGGCAGTATTGAATTTGCATTATCTTAAAAAAAACCCATCAACTTGTTTGCTAAAAGGCACAAAATAAGAGGCATTACCTCCAAACAAAGAGTACTTTTCTAGTCACTGAAAGTGAAATCAGTCCTTTCTGAGGAGCAAATAAATAAAAAATTAAAAAACCCCAAGGATTTCCCAGTATCACCCATCCTAATTGGGATAAAAACAGTTTAACTGTGCTCAGCTAATAATCTTTCTTCGTGCCATGTTCTTCCTTTATTACTACATCTTGTTCCAATTTTGGTTTCATCCATTCCTGTTTCCAACTGCCCATAGCTTTCATACAGGCTTGCCATACACCAGATCCCATCTGTCTGTGACCTTGAATAAACAAGGGGCCTTTGATGTTCTTCTGCACTTCAAACCACTTTGTCATTTCCAGTGATATATGAGCCACACTGCAGTGACATGCAGTCATTATTGGTTTGTGCAAGTGCCTTCCTGCTTCTTCTCTTGATGTAAATTTACCATAGAACAAATTTACTGTAATCTTTGTGTTAACTTGTGCTTCCCCACGGAGTGAAAAAAAAATAAAAAAGGTCAGCAAAACAGCAACGGGAGGTTGGAAATAAAAATCTTGCACATACAGCATCCCGACAGCCAAAACCAAGGGTCTGTCTCTAGAAGCAAGAAAACCAAATCAAGCAAACCCCATCCAACAAACCAACTGATGATCAAAAGAACAACTTCTTGAAAACAAATATTACAAGGAATTTGTTAACTGATGGACAGATTTACACACCCCAGACAGCAGCTTTGTTGTGGCCTTGTGTGTTCATCCTATTACATTTCAAGGCTGCCGTTCAAGGCTGTTGGGTTTTGGCACTGTCAAAATGAAACAGAGATGATGTGGTACCATATGTCAGGCAGCTGAAGCAAAGGATTCCTGGCCTAACACGTTTGCAGGGGAGGTGGGTGGTGCAGTGCAGGGTGGGACAGGGTGTTTTTGCTCTTGTCCCAGCACCTCAGCAATCCTGCCTGCCTTTCTGAAGACTAATGCCTGGATGTTTCTGTCGCTGCCAAGTGAAGAGTTCACCTTTTCCTCCAAGACAAAAAGAAAAACTCAAAACAAAACCCTTCAGCAATTATTTTTTAATGTACATGCATGTTTATTTCATGCCCTCAAGCCTTTTAGTCCTGGTTCGTTGTGACAAACATTCCACAATAGACTCTTTAAAGTCTGGCATATGGGCCAGTGCTAAAAAATACACAGACAAAGACATAAGACAATTAAAATTAGGAATGACAACAACACACCACTAATGGTTTTAAATTATGACATTGTAGAATACTTACTGGTACATCAGGGAAGAGCTATCCCCACAGCTCCACACAAGCCTGTGCTCCCTCAATAAACTAATCTTTATCATGTAATACACTGGTTTTCTGTTACAATGATGTTTGTGTTACACACTCCAGCATCCTGTAACTACAGATAAAGGAATGACACACCAGTTAGCTCTGGTCTCTGTTTCAATATATGATAGATGTTCATGGTCCACAACCTCAGTCAAGATCCACTGAGGAGGCACCACTGATTGACTTCTAAAATTGTGACAAGATCACCTCTAAGCACCAAGGTGCCCAGACTGCAGGGACTAGAAGTAACCAGTAGAAAACATTTTTAGGAGCAATCTGACTGAAATAGCATCTAAGGTGTGCTGTGAATTAGCTTCACAGAGGCAAGTCCCAGGCCTTGGTGTGCAAGCTGACTTTTAATGCAGGCTGGGTTATTTCACCACTGGTGAAGATATTTCACCAGTATCTCAGTTTCCTGTGTAGCTCCAATTTAACCAAGTGTCCTGAACAGACTGCAGAATTTTGAAAACAAGATTTAGGCACCTTGATGATGTAGATATTTTCTGTAAAAAGTTACTTATCTTGGCACACAAATGCAGAGGAATAATCAAAAATGTTTTCTAACTCAGCCAGAATAACAGTGGATCAAAATTTACTTGTTTCTACAGCATGAAACCAACAGGTTTCAATATCTGTTCTTTCTCCTTTTGAATTTGTTTGAGCTTTTTGCTTGGTTAGGGTTTTATAGGTAAAAAAGGGAAAGGAAACACAGGAACCTTCCATAAAAACCTATTGCAAAGGAATTAAGAGCTTTCCTGGGATGTAAGAAAGTCAGGTTCAAGTCATCTGTCTCCCCCATTCCAGACAAATGCCCGTGTCACCCACGTTACTGCCTGCTTCTAGGTAGCTCCCTGCCCTTCCTACAAGTGGCAAAGCAAATGCTTTCAAATGCAGATTTTCAAAAGTCAGGTTTCAGCAACGTGAGGCTCTAGCTGGATTTAACAGATATGACCTCTTCTAAGAGTAATTTTTGAAAGATAAATGGAGAAATGCAGTGTGTACTTTAAAAACAAGACTACCAAGAACTCCTTGTTCTGTTTCTTCCCTTATGGAATATCTGTGCTTTATAAATATTTCAGGAAGTGTTTTCAATGCAATTTTAAAAATAAAGATATGGCATTCAAGACAGATGAAAACAAACAAAAAAAATATTAATATTGTCCCTTATGCAACTGTCACAGCCAGTAGTAGTAGTGTATTTTTCCCCATCCAGCTCAATTTCCATTTCCATAGCTATAACTGAGCATGTTAACTGTAACAACATACCAAAGAGCTGACAAAAGTTTTTTATAGAGTAAGAATTTTACAGCTACATGGAAAGATCATCATGCAAAGAAAAAATTTTTAATATAGCTTCTATCCATCTTTCCTTTCCCCACCTCCCAGTCTTCAATATTTTTAAACCAAAATGAAAACATATACACATTTGTCTTCAGGTTAATGTCACAAAAGAAAGAAGTTCTAAATGCCATGAAAGAGACAAGACTCCATGAAGCTTAACTGCTCTAAATTATTGACGTATTAGAGAGACTGAATTTTTAAGCAGTCATAAAACACATTTGTAAGGAATATTAGCTCAGTTTTGATGGAGGAGAAATATTACCTCCAACAGCTTCTTGGTGGCTGGGATGCCAGCAGCCAGGCTTGTCTAAGAGCCCAGAGCACAGGTTTCTGTGTACAGAAACCACACTGGGTTTCTGCATGAAGAAGTGCCATGGTCACTGGCCCACTCTGCCTCTCCAGAGCTTCATAAGAAGTTGGAACACATTCTCCTGCTGACAACTGATAAACTTTTACTTGTCAAATCCAGCCTATGCAAGCTAAAACCCAGCTGGGACATAAGCAACTACAAAACTTACTGCTGTGTTCTTGTAAAGCTGATCATGCACAGGAGCACTTGCTGCCTGCAGTCTCATGGATGGCGTCTCCTCTCCCTCTTAGGAGTCATCATTAAGCCTATACACCAGATTAGACAGTGAATGGTATCATCTACATTCCTCTCCTGAACACAATGAGAAGGCTGATGAATTGCAGCCTACACTTTGTTCTCCACTAGCAGGAGCCAAGGGAAATATTTAGACCTCTCTCTGACAGTCCGGTGTGGAAGTGGAAGCCTGAAGGCAAAACAATGGAGACAGAATGGGTTCTGCTGGTTTACATCTGAAACACGAGAAAGCATTTGTTCCCTCCCCTCCCTGTAGAGAGATGGATGTGCAAATACAAGTATGTGAATCTGGAGGAAAGCTAAAAAAGCAGCACAGCATTTAGCAGTTTGTCAACACTGAAACACTTTGCTGAAACAGCTTTCTTCCTAAAGCACCTCCCAACAGGGTCACTTGGGTTACCATGAGCTCACCTGGCTGACTTTGCCCCCCCACCAGACACTGCGGGTGACCTGGCCATGCCACACCACCAGGACAAGCTCGAGTTCCTTTGCAGGGGTCTGAGAAAACTAAAGATACCAGAGCTCACACTTGTGTGTCAGTGTAAGCCTCTCAGAAACAGCAGAGAATTTCAAAATTGGGAGACTATCCCCAGTTGAATCTCCGGATGGCTTCACCACAAAGCAGAATTCACTCTGCAGCCAGAGGAAGGAAATACTACAGGATGTACAAGTCCATTGACACAAAGTAGGAAGAATTAACTGGTAGCACTGTTACCACTCTGATCCTTCAACATCCAGACTTTAATTTATAGGATTGTTTTACCTCTGCATTTTTCTTCCAATTCATGGATCACTGTTAATTGTGTATAATGGAAAAGCATGAAGTTGTAATTAAAAAAAAATGCTGTCAATGCTAATACCATTTTATATAAGTGAAACAGATTTCAGCATCACTATTTCAGATCTACACTCGACCAAATTTTTTATTATGTGAGAAGAAAAATTACTCGAGCCCTATTCTGGCTGAAATACTATCTTAAGTCCCTGTAGCCTCTAACAAAAGTTTGGTAGTATAGAGGACAAAGTGCTTTTCCTAATTCTACAGTAGGTGAGGGCAGATATTGCTAGGTTTATGTTTTTTAAAAAACACTTCCACCAGAGGAGCACTGGTAACCTCAAAACCACATTCTGAGTAAGCAAGTTACATCCACTCTAGTTAAAGCAGAACACCTCAAATTAATAGCAAAGACAAGAAGAAAAATATTTCCTTAGCATATTCCTTTTCCATCCGTTTGTGTATCATCAGATCTGTTGTGCTCTCCTGGGACATCTCTTTACTTCTGCCTTCCTAAAAAAGAAATTTTTAAACATTTCCAACATTCAAATAGCATTACCTACATCTTCAGTGAGCATAGCACTATCATCCCCTTCCTTAGGCTTGGCCTTCAGTATCCTCTTAGCCTAACATGTGGCTTAACTGAGATCCATTTTGTGACTGCTAAAATGAAAATTTAATCTGGAACACTCTTCTACTCGAGTCTT
This sequence comes from Florisuga fusca, assembly GCA_038090715.1. Lineage (NCBI taxonomy): Eukaryota > Metazoa > Chordata > Aves > Apodiformes > Trochilidae > Florisuga > Florisuga fusca. The sequence continues at coordinate 3,787,942 of JAAWXA010000018.1, read as the reverse complement.
CCTGCACAGACTGGCAGAGGGAAGAAAAGGGAGTCACCAGAAAACTCAGAACTGTGTAAAGTACTTGCACCAGTGACCAAGACAAAAAGACTTTGCTGTTTTGTAACACTCTAGTTGTAGGTACCTCCTTCTAGCTGCTTTACCAAGAAGCTCTGCACTGGGGAGCTGTGCATTCAGCTTTGTTTTCCAGTGACTTGCTTGGGGTTCTCTGCCAGCCCAAGTTTAAAACAAACCTCCTGAATACCAGACTCCTGATGTTTACAGCAGATGTAAATAACCTGGATTCACTCTTCTTCTAAACATGCACTGCTCCTACATACAGACTTTACAGAGTTTATTTTACAGAAGCTGTTTTTAGAATTATCAGCTCCCTTCCTGATGAATTAGCAATTCTTCACTGAACGAAAGCACAGCACACATCTTTAAAAAGACTCCTCCCCTTTCATCTAGTGACTCTTAAAAAAAAAAAATAATTGTATTGTCCCTAATATTGCACTTAGATTTGTTCTCACTTAAAGACTGTCACTGCTTTTGTATAGCTCTTTGCAGCCTTGCCCTGATGGGCATCCATTCTATAATGCAATGATATCCAAATATTATTGGAATTGTGGCTCGTTGGTAGAAAGTAATTTAAAGCTAAGAAAGTAAAGGATATAATTTAAGCTGAAGAGAGCTGGCTGAATTAATTATCAAAATAAATCTCACTACGTGTTCCCCAAACCATCTTAAGCAGATAAACTGAGAAGGGCAGGAGATTATCTGATACAAAGTGTGTAAGACCACACAAGTCCAGTAAAATTGTCCCAACATTTCATTTTGTTTGTGCAGGCCAAATTCAGCAAGACATGTAAGTATGCACTATGCAAAGCCAATTCATGTTCTGAAAAAGACCAAATATCTATGAAAATTGGGATGAAACATAAAAACCAGACCTTTTAATACTTTTAAAAAGAAGATAGATTTAAAGTATTCCTGATGAAACATTCATTTAACAAGCAAACACCAAACTTCTGTAACATCTGTTTCAGGCAGACCAGAAATCCAGAGCTCAAAAGAATAAACATTCATAAACTCTGCAATCTAATTTTATACAGCAACTAAAACGTACAATAAATTTCACAGTCCTATTGATCCTAATACCATTGGCATCTCCCCAGCAATTGATTTAGTCATTTGATCAGCTGGAGAAAGGGATGGGGAATATAATATTTTAGTGGCCTTCATAAATTCAAAGCTTCATCTTTGAAGTCCAACCAATAATACAATAAAACATAGAGATCATAAATGGAACAACTAAAGTTTTGTAATTACAACACAGTTTATAATGTAATAATTTAGCAAGTGGCAGAAATGTCTGATTTATGCAAGATGCAGAATATTGGACTGTTTCTCAGAGCTGCAGCAATATATTTTCTAGATAAATACTCAGAACTACCAAATTTTCCACCTGTGTCTCGAAATGGTGATTATCCAGCTGGTCCCATCTTCCTTCTACATATTTTTGAAGGTTTGAGCATGTTTAGCTATATGGCATGAAATGGAAGCTTTTTGTTGATAGCAGGACCACTAAGTACTTATAATGGGCACACTATTTAGCATTGCTAGTCAGTCTGAAAAGGTTTTGCTAGAAGTTTCAGTAGCATCATTCAGTAGCTTGACAGCCTAGCTACTGGCATCTGTCTGCAGCAGTTAAGAGGAGAATAACATTCTCCATTATCCCCATGTACCATCTACCTCCTCACAGGGTGTTTCTGGTCTGAGTGCTTGTCTCTCTGGACACTTTTCAGGGATGGGGCACAAGGTGCTGGCCCTGCACAGCTTCTCAGCAGTGCTCTTCCTCAGTCCAGGCAGTGCTCAGCCCTGATGCTGTCCCATGCTGCTGCTCCCTTCAGGCCAGAGCTCAGGTCCTGTTTTTTCTGGAAGAGGAGGTGTGTGCCGAGCAAAATGTTCTACCTGGAAATAACCCTGGAGCAACACAGCCTCTTACAGCAGCCTGTGGCTTTATGGCATCACAGCAACTAATGCTCTCCAGTGGCATTTCAAGAGACTTGTAACACTTAACTCTCCGGTTTAATTTCTAATTTTTAGCATTTTGAAATTTTTTTTTTCCAGAGATATCAGCAGAGTACTGAAAAGATACCTCAGGGCAGCTCAGGCAATGGATGCTTTTGCTCAGTTTTTGACCTACCCCTTCAGCTACACTCCCAGAAAGAGTCTGCTGCAAACTGGCCCAAGGAGCCCAAGCCTGCCTTGGCCATTGGGACAGAGTGGTCAGAGCACTTTCCACTATTGGTAGAGATAATTTTGTGGATACAGAGGCTTCTTAAGGTTGCTTCCAGTTTGTTAAAGGTCAGACTTTTAAAGCAATACACTGAGAACAAAGAAGCCTGCATGTCACCCAATAAGGTTGCAAAGCCAGCCAGGAAACACCCTGGCTTTCAGGAGACCATTTCAATTCATTCAGGCTTCATACCATAGGCTCATGGGCCAAGGAAACACATTCAGCTTGCTGTGAACTTAGGATAAGAGAAAAGGGGTTATTATGGTTGGCCACCGATGTCTAGTTCACCTCAGAAAATGTATCCACTGAGAGAAAAGAAACCCTTATTCTCTCAATAACAATACATCCATTTTCATAAGCTCATTTCACACTTAAGAAAAAACTCAACAGCAAGAAAACAAAGCACCAGCCCAGTTTCACTATGTTGAAACCTCCACAGCTGTCCCCAGGGACCCTGAGAGTCAGTAGAAGCTCAGAGTCCCTCAGTGCAGCCCAAGATCTAAATTCATCTCAATTTCAAACCTAGGCAAAGTTGCAGTGCTCCTTAGGAAGCAAGTTTTACACAGCACAGAGCCTTGGACTGAGAAAGAGCAAGGGAATTGCTCATGACACTGCTCTTGTCCAGAGACAGATTTGCACTGGAACAGGAGCAAAACTGGTGCAACAGTAATAATTCTGCATGAGTTGTCTCTTTCCTGTTAGCTATGTCTGTTGGGCTCCAAGAAAATTATTCCACTCTGTACTTTATGGAGCATTCTTATCTTTGGCAAGATGAAACTCCAGATTTTCAGAGGAGACTCAGTCAGTGGAGGAAGCCTCTAACCCCCTTATGCTGCTTCACTGTGGATCCTCTGAAGCAAACACAGAAGTTGGCAGCCTGATACAGGAGAGGTACCACACTGTCCTGTGCCAGAGAGCAGTGAGCTGGGACAGCATTCAAGAAACATCCCAGTCCCAGAGCTTCATAAGACTCATAAAATTTGTTAGCTCCAAATTTATAGCAGCTCTTAAACTGAGTGTCATCTATTGCCCAATTCTTTGTGGAAAATCCACAATAAAAATTCCCACGAGGAAACTAGCCAGTGTTATGACCTTCCCTAGCAGCATGGAAAATTTTGGGAGGGATTCTCAAAATCTGGCCTACTGTCTATTCACAGCTCAGGATAGCATCATGTGAAATACTTGGCTGTAATGACGAGGTCTCATCCCTCTGAATGCAGGGTACCAGTTTCTGAAAAGTTCAGCCCAGTGATGGAGGTTCATGTCACTCACTGCAGACCTGCATGAGACAGCAGCCTGACATACACCATCAAAAATTACTTATTTCCATTAGCTGAGACTTCTAAGAGGTGCTCCCCCTTTTTTAAAACTTATTTTCTAAGTATATCTAAAAAAGAAAGCTCCTCTTGAGTTTCATCACAAATGATTTGGATGATCTTCTGTTAAAAGAATGACTTTTATCCTCATTCAAATACATATTGTATTGGCTTAGAAACATCAAAGAGGCAATGTCTTTACATATTCTATTTCTAAGAAAAGAAAAGGCGTTCTCTCTTTATTAACATTGGTAATGTTGAATCTTATAATGAAAAATGCACAAAAGCAATATTTTTGATGAATAGGTAATAGAAGAGCACCGAGTAAGAGAGCATTAATACACTTTTTCCCAAAGCCTCACTCAGATAATGCATCAGTAGGGTTTTGAAGAGAGACAAAGCCACAAGCAAAATGAGGTTGGTGGTCTTCTGCTCCCCCTCTCACAGCCCAATATTTTTATTGACCTTGAAAAACCACTGCACAGTTCAAGCACAGCTATCAACATCTGATTGTCATAGCCCACAGCAAACACAGCAGGAGTGCTTTCTCTCAGGCCAGAAGTACTTTGCAGGAGACAGATAATACTGTCTGACCAAACCAATATGCAAACACTACCTAAGGCAATTATTTGAATTACGAGTGGAACAAATGTGGTGGCATATTACAAGTAACATTTTCCTACTCCATGATATTTTAAGAGCTTTATTGCACCAGCAAGTGAACTGCAGAAAAGTCTGCACCATTATCTGGTACAGGGTGGGCACATGACCTTCCTGTCTCTGCTCTGTGCAGCACAATAGACCCTTTGTGATGCTCCCCAGAAAAACTATTCATGCACTTGGACTTTGAACATTCCTTTCTCTCTTTGTCATCTTTCTCTATTGTCTTTGAACCACTCTGATAATAGAGTTATAAAGGGCCACATAAACAGATAGATCGGAAAACAAAAAAGAAGAAAGAAAAAATTAAAATCAAACCAGGCATGACATTTGCCTCAATTTTTCATTATTTAACTATAGTCAATAGCAATTTAAAAATCTAATATAATTTTGAGAGGAGTTGCATTAGTTGAATTTTGAGATTTCTGTTGAGGTATACAAAAGGGAGTATACATACTATATACAGTACCAGATTAACAGCCAAAGAAAATTTTCAGATCTGGAAAATACATTCATTTGTACATACAAAATAAAATAATGTTACTTTACTCTTCAAATCATTTTTGTTAGGCTTTGGTATTTAAAAAATCCCAATGAACCACATTTGGAAAAAGCAAGAAAATTTCTGCAATGATCTCTTGACACCATTTCTCTTGCTTATCTAGCTTTACAGAAAAGAAAATTTTTATTTGGGAGTGATATAAGCTTCAGAAGTAAACCTGTTCCTTCCCACATCTTCCCCTTTTATTTATTTTACAATAAAAGAATTAAGTGTTTTCTAGTACCAGCACCTGGGAAAAATGAAGGTGTGCTGGGATAACAGTCTGTATGGGAGAATAAGTATCTATGCAACAGTGGCAGATGAAGGGTAAGGATGTATTAGAAAAAGAACAGCATGAAAGAAAAAGGAGAGCATTAGTACATCATTGAGGGGCACTGATGAGAGACTGTACCCTCACTGTATTCATCCCCATGAATCTCTTGCTCTCTCAAAGAAATGTATTTTCCGCAGAGGAGGATTTAATTTACATCTCTATTCAAGTCCCAGTTGTATGCTCATTTGTCAGCTTCTCCCTCCATCATTTCTCTGCCTGAAGTATTGCAAGCTACAACTACAGAATCAGCTCTGCAGTCACAGATGTGACCCTTCTGAATGCACTGGACAGGTTCTCACTCCATTGATGTTTCAAGTCCCTTTTCTAAAGCAATGCTACCACGCTCATTACACTAACTCAGAGAAAAATTGCCTATTCTAGTCCTTGATTTCGTTTTCACCTTTATCTGTCTACTTGTCTATCTTCAGTACATACAACACTCACAGCAAGGACTTTTTCTTTCCAATTCTCAGAGCTTGGCTCATACAGGGACCTACCATAGATAAATAATAAGACAACAATTTAATCTGCACTCAATCACTGTGATCTATGGAATAGCAACATCTTGTTTGAAGTGTGGTATTACATTTGGAAACAGCAAACAAGAAGCTAATTATTTTTTGTGTTTGTATCTGTCACTCTTCCTCCTATGGACTGAGCCACTGTCTCAGCCTACTGACTTTGAGCCTCAGAGAAAAGAGACCAACAGGGTTGAACTGTATTAGGGGGGGGAAAAAAATGAAACAAAGAGAAACAGGAAATCTAGATGTCTACATCTGATGTAGTGGCTCAGGACACAAATGTAATATTAAGTCACATAGTGAAGTGCTGGCCTTCTGGTGACTATAAAGTTCAAAAGATGTCCACAAGTCAATCAAACTGGAATCAACAAATGGAGTACAAACTGCACAGGGTTATGTGAGATGAAAGAAGAGTGGTGGGATGAGGAGCTAACTCACATCTTCAGGAGGCTCACAGGGTATGTAACAGCTGATATAATTCCTACATGAGAGTAAGAACTTCAGAGATGGGAGCAGGAAAGCAGAGGAAAGAACTAACAACGAAAAGAAATGGAGGCAGCAATCATTCCCTCTGCTTTTAAATTATAAACCATTAGAGGAAAAAGTTTCTAAAGTTACTTTCAAAACCAAGAGTCATAATGGCTCCCTGTGCTGTCATCAACAACCAAAGACTTTACCTTAAAAAGGACTAGCAGAGAATTTTCTTACCAATTATTCAAAACTCTGCTTTTAATGTAAAATAGAGGATATGAAAACAGAATTTGCAGATGTGATTTGAGAGCTGTGAAAAATTAAACCATCTGGGCAATAGCCAAAAGAAGTGTTCCATATAGCTGTGTGTACGTTTCTGTGTATGTTCCAAAACACAGCAGAGAAGCTTGCGTGCCACAATGAAGGATTTATGGAAGTGAAGTCAGGCCTCTCCTGAAGCTGGAAAAAACTGTTTTGCACCACTGTGCATCCCTTTCAGTGTCAGCAGCTTTGGGATTCCACACCAACATTAAGTAACAGACCAAGATACACCAACACGCTCAGGCCCAGGAATCGGTGCGTCGCAGAACCAAGGACAAAATTTGTTTCAGAGAGGAGAGAAGAAGTAAATGAAGCATTGACATGCAGGAACGTAAAGTCACTCAAGGAAACAGCCTGCAGCCTGTGATCACCACCCCCTGTGCCTTGTGATCACTCCTCCACAGTTCCTCCTTCTCCCTGAACATGGGCATTTCTACAGTGCCCATGGGATTTGAGTAAACAGAATCCTACTGCTCTCCTAAACCCCTTCCCGTTTGTCTAGTAGTTAAGAATTAAACTCCTGGAAATATGATTACATCCAACATAGCTATTGGACACCTATTGGCAGATGTCCTCTCCTCCTGCTTCGTTCCTGTCACCAATGGGCACACATCACAGTTCCTGAGAGCATTTCCTCCTCAGCCTTGCTTCCTAGGGACCTCACCACACACAGTGTGGAGGAGAAGCTGCAGAATTTGCTCCAAGTCATGCAAGTGCTCTGCAGCAGAGCTGGGAAAGGGAGCCAGGTTTGTTGGCTGAGCAAGCCCAGAATAAACACCCTGTTTGCTGCTCCTCCAGTTCTGTACTGAGCCACAACAGCTGTCCTGGGCTGGGCTAGGACAAGACAAGGCATTGCAGAGTTTCATTAGAGACTTTTTTTTAAAAAAAACATCTGTCACCAATTAATACATAATTCTGTTTCCTTTTAAAAGCATCAGAGAGAAGATGCACAAGCCATAAATCCTACCCAATTTAAAGATACAGCCCTGTTTAATTACTATACAACCACAAAGGAACAATTCCCCAAATCCTTCAACTAAAAAGAACACGTTATAGCCACAAGGACAGCACCACAACACCAACTCTCAATTGACAATGCCAGCTGCATGGAAATAGAAACAACAAACAACTTAGAGCAGAGAAAAATGAGGCAATCAGTGGATATAACCACACAGAGAAGCACAAGGAAACAGAGGAAATGATTTACAAGAGCATTTACTAGAACACTCAAGATGACTCCAACAAATCCCATTTCCCATCTCCTGGCACTCTTTAGCACACCATCACCTTTGCAGTGGTAGAGAGAGATGAGGAGGGTATGACAGGGTGGGTTGGACAAGGTCATCCCCAACTCTGTTTTGAGCCCTGCAGGACCAGTCCTGGTAGACTCTCATCTTTTGCTGCAATGAGAAGCAAAATAGCAAGGATGACTCAGTAGCACTAAAAATTGGTTCTCACACCACTGCCAGGAAGCACAGAGATGTGAATTGTCCAGAGAGGAAAGTAGCAAGATCCACCAGGATTGAGGGTAGACCTTGGGGTGTCTAGAGAGAGAACACTGAGAGTTCAGAGTTCAGCTGTGGTCTGGGGGTGTGAAGCAGTAGGATACCAGTGTAGGTAGCAAGTAGTAGTGTTCCCAGAGCATCACCAGCCTTACCACCAAACATGAAAATTTCAAAGATAAGCTTTTTGGTCTTCCCAACTTTCTCTGCAGCAACTACCTTCATACTATTCTTATGAATACTGTTGTATGAACACACAAGTTGGACAAAACAATGGCTTTTTTGCTATGTACAGATTTAGGTAAGGGGTGTTTTCTATTTCTTTCTTCAAACTTTCAACAATTCCTCCCAGTCAGAGCTCTTTCTCCTAAGACAGACAACTTTACAACAGCAGTGCTATAAATTAGTGGTCCATTCTGACCAAAGAGGACAGAAACGTTTATGATTCTCACTCCACTTATACTTTATAGCCAAACATTTAACAGGGAGATGATGACTGCACAGAGTGAAGGCTGTAGTAAGTTCCACAGCTTGTCCAGACAGCTGCATATTGCACAGCATGAATGCAGGAACTCTGTCAGCTCAATCACTCCTGATGGAAGTGCTGTGCTATAATTTTCCTGTATTTCAGCAGCATCTAGAAACATCAGATGTGGGTAAAGTCCAGTGAGATTATGCAGAACACAGCCCTTTTGAAAAAGACCAGTTGCCTACCTTCCTTCCGTTATGGCACGGGCTGCTGTTTGATCAGCAATTTGTGTTACCTTGGCTGCTAGAAGGATCAAGCAACTGTACTCCTCTTTCTAGGCCACCAATAACTGAGCTGAGAGGTTACCACAAGTGTCACCTGGGGCATTGGTACCAGGCGCACCCAGCCAAGCCCAGGGGGAGGGCTGGACAGCCCCCAGCCAGTGCAGCAGCTCTCAGCCACAGGTGTTTCTGTGGGAGTCACCAGGAACTGCAGGGACAGGAAGGGATGACATGACTGTCCAGAGTTCAGAAAGCCAGAAAAAAAAATCCCTCCAGGTTTGGATTGTTAACATTACCTTGTATTATCAGATTATCAAAAATTGCCAGACTCCACCCACAGTGAGCTGGTAATAAAAATTCAAATTATCATACATATAAAGTAAGCAGTCAGTTTGGTTCTCCAAATGCCACCATTAATCATACCTGCATGCTGCACCCTCTCCTATCAAACATCACAACATGAGGACACCCTGTACAAAATCCCTTATTCTTGCTAATCCACCCAGTTACTGAAAAATTATACATTAGATCACATGAATATCAGAAACCAGAAGTGTGCCCTGCTAAGGAAGATTGCCCATGGTTCATTCAAAGCTTTTACATTGAACAATATGGAGATGGGCTGAGGTCTGTATGGGCTGGCTGATCTCCAGGTAAACAAAGCTGGAGCTTTTTTTTTCAGTGGAGCTCTGTCTAGCCTGAAAAGCGCAAAGTTGGATCCTGGCTGCCCCCCCTTCCAGCTACCCAGATTCAAAGCAGACACAGATACACTGGATTTGGACACATGCAGAAAACTATGCTGATCAAATCTGAAAAAAATCTCAGGACCTCAAACCTGCTTCTCAAATCTGCTGGGAAGTTTTTCAGGACTTAAAATAATAGGTTTATCTTGCATCCAGAATTCTCCTATATCCCCAGAGGAAAGGATTTTTACAGCACACCTGATCTGCAAGCACAGAAAACTTGAGACAGCTGGAGAAAATGAAGGAGCTCACATCTGACAAAATCTCCTTTCCCTGCAATGGTTCTACCTCCTGAGCTCAGTGCTGAGCAGTGACTTCCCTGCACCTCAGTCATTCCACCTTTTTGTCCCAATTTTGAATGCTGACAGTCTGCTATTTATCACTGCAATACTGGGAGGCAAGGAGTTAGGCTGGGTGCTGTTAACCAAAACACAACACTGCCACCAAAGTGCATTTAATAATAATAACTGGGGACTCCTTAACTGGTTTTAGAAGCAGTGAGTGCCAGAAATCTTACTATAAGTGAGTTAAATGAAAAATTTTACACTTGGACTGACCCCTAGAATTGGGAGCCCAAGAAAATATCACCCTCCTAGGAATTCCATGACATCACCCAGATTTCTCCCCAAGAACTTTCCAATCTCTGGGAGATTCTGAGCTTGATTCTCTCCTATCTGAGGTTATTTCCTCTCTCTCTCTTACAAAAGCAAAACACAACATTTCTAAATTGCTGAGAGCACCATCATTATTTATACCTTGGTAATTTGTCATCTACAAGGGGAAAACTTGCTGTCACAATAAACTGGCACTTTCATACCTGTTTGCCACAGACAGTAAAGGAATTACACTTCAGGACCCCAAAAAAAGGCTTCCTTTCTTCTGATAATTTTTCAACTTGCCTTCTCTGTGGAGGGCAGTCAGAGTACTGTCTTGGTGTGCAAAACTGGAACCCAAACTCCTCTGTTTATACACATCCCACTTCTCAGATGCGCAGGGTGCAAACATGCATAATACATATGGGTCAAGTTTGATTGCTTAGGAAGGAGGCAATAATACTGGACTAATTATTTTCCTGACCTGATGGGTAATATTTTATTTAACTCCACACGAGGGAAGCTAAACTAGCTGGTGGGAAAGAGAGAGATGTATTCTCAAGGGGATAATGCCAGTTTATGCAGCACCTTTGATTTTGCATACACCCGATGATTGAGATAATTTCAAAATATTATTTATTCATTATGTTTTTATTTGGGCTCAGAATGTGAAGGTTCCATTTTCCTATTCCCCTTCCCCTAATATTTGTTACAGTTGCATTTTTCAAACCACTTACTGTCTGGAGGGTAAGTAGAATGACACTGCTCATAATGTGCAAATAAATGTGAAATAAGCTCGTCAGCTGAAGTGGAATGAATTACTGTCACTGGTAAAATAAGGCAAGAGAGAACAGCTGCCTTGGGAACTAAAAAAGACTCTAGCAGGTACTGCTATTGAGCGACTGGAATAACACTTACTATGATTTATCAAAGACCACTTGAAAGCACTTCTGAGGCATTTAATAGGCATGAAAAGAGGCTTTAGTGGCAACGGGACTGTGCCAGAACTGAGTGATTAGGAGACTCAAAAGCTTGACCCCAACATGCAACCTAGGACGAAGGGATGCCAAAATCTTCAAAGCCTTGTGGGAGTGCAGAGTACAGTAAATTCTGAAGAGATGACCACAGAGCTAATGGGTTATCAAGAGCTGATAGGGTAACTATGGAGAAAGGAAAAAAAGCCAGTCCATGATGACTGCCACAGCCACACGCCACACCACCGGAGATCAGCTTTGTGGAGGAGTAATAACCCAAGTGAAGAAATACTTCAGTAAGTTACTGAAGTGAAGACTGTGAACAGGCAAAGCTCAGTGTGAGGTGGTGTGTGGCAAAGCTCCCTCTTCCCTCATCTTCACAAGTCACCTATGGACTGCTGAGGGGAGGGGGAAGGCTCCTAATGGAGAACTGGGAAGTGGATGAGGCAGTTTTCCTCTTTTTAGACTGCTGAGTGAACGACATTTCACCATCCAACTTTATGATTTTGTGCAAAAAAAAAAAAGATACCTCCCTACTTCTCGGCAAAGATTTAATAGCAGCGAGCTGTAAAGTGATCTCACATTACTGAGACTTCATAATTTTCACAAAATATACTACTGTCATTTACTTGCACATTATGAAGTATTATCATAAAACAAGTCTTAAAGTCATTAGCATGAATTAGTGAAGTTCTCCTGCCTGTCCAAAGACAATTGCTGCTATTCTGTGTCTTTTAAAGAACTAAACCCTCTCGTTGTGCCTGAAACCAAACAATGCTTGAAAAATACATCAAACAAATGCTGATACTGCGATGCACAAGGCCCATAGCATTTCCTCATGTTCCAGGAAGTTCTCAAAGAGAGGCATGACTTATAATACCACAATACATGGTACTGAAAATTCATCACATTTTGCTCTGTAAGTAGCCCTAAATAGCACAAAAGCAAAATAACAGTAAGGCCACCTCTCTCTCTACAGCCAGTAAAAAATGGTAAAACAAAATAACAGCCCTCCTGCTATTTTACCAGGAGGGAAGAGACCAAGACAGGTCAGGAGACTCCCTGTGATGTCCTCCTACCCAGGAACTGCTGTCTGAATGCAAACTGGTCTCTGTTTACATGCTCCTGCATTTTGTATATTATGGCAAACATTCCTCCCCTTCCCTCACCTTTCAGAAGGCAAAACTTCTAAGAACACACACAGATTTTGTAGGACTTGCTGGATAAGGATTAGTCAGCAGACATGAATGTGAAAATCCTCACCCACGGACCCCTGCAGAGGTTTACTTATTATCTTAGTTGAGTAGCAATAGCAATTAGAACAGTCTGAACTGGTGAGACAAACTTGACATTATTATCTGCAAAACCCTGTAATTAGATCAGAAACAGCTGTTTAGCCTCACTGACCCTTAGCTGCAATAATAATGATTCCAACTGAAAGGGCTTCAGTCCCAGAAGAAATGTGACAAAGCAACACATTATTTGACTGTCATACTGTCCTCTCTTGACAGGTGCTTGAACGATATAAAAATAAAATTTGGTGCTAACCATATAAAATTTTGGTTAGAGAAAAAGAAATTAATACACTGTGCAATTGAAAGGGGGATTTTCCCAATCATGCAGTCTGTTCTTAATCTTCAGGCTTGCCCTGCATCTCAAGGAGAGCCCACCAGAGCTGGCAAAATTAACACGATACAAAATCCACAACTGAGAAACAAAGTTCAAACTTCAGTAAATACTAAATTTCCACCCCTCCTGAAAAATTACAACTTTTAATGCAGCCTGGAAACAAACATGGTCTGGAATGAACACTTGAATGAAACCCAAAAGGAAATGCAAACTCAAAAAGCTGATGGAAAAGCTGTAGCTGAAGCCTCTAAGGCAGCATATGTGCATTACAAAGCTTATTTTCAAGAGTGGTTAAACCAGGCTCAACCTGAGCAGCCCTTTAACAGTGTCTGGTAAAACTGGTGTTAGATCTGTTTAGACTGTAATCCTTGTAATAGTTTAATCTGAATTCCTGGATCCTGCTGACAAATCAGTGTTACAGGGAGAAAGCATGGAAGAAGGAAGCCACCTCTGCTTCCAAAATGCAGAATTAATTTCAAATGCATAGTGTGGAAGCAGAACTAATATTTAGAGCTGAATTAACAGTGCAATATAATTACACTGAAAATGACAGGAACTGAGAAAGCCACTGGACTCCAAGTGTAAAAGTGATTCATTTCCCTCCACCCAGGATGCTGGAACAGACTGCAGCTCAGGCATTCCCCAGCTGCACATCAGTGACCTGAAGCCAGCTCCCTCCTCAGGGCTGTTTGCTGGTGCCCACCAGTGCAAGGGGAGGTGGCTGGCAGAATACAAAATCCTATGAAAATCAGAGTTTCTTCTCAGATCGCTGAGCAAAAGTAAGCACGACTCTCCTCCAGGTACTCCCCAGTTTTATATTTTATATGGTACTCCCCAGTTTTTTAATTGTTTTATCCCCCTTCTTTTCCTGATGAAGTTTTCTGAGCTGCATTCAACCGAAATTCCTCAACAGTTTTGGAATTATTAAAATATTTTACCTAGTAGGTTTGCTTGATATTTTTGGGAGTTTCCCATTCATTAAAGTTTCCTTACTCCACATTTGGAGCAACATGTACTGCTTGAATTTCCTTCCACAGGAAAAAAAAAATAAAATCTTTTCCTGAAGCTGATAAATCAACTTGGCTCTAATATGTGAGGTGTACTTGGGCTGTGGCAGCCAAAACTATCTCCTGAGAACTCTGAAACACCAAATGCAAGTTCTGCCTTCACAACTGGAACTAAAATCCCTTTTTTTTGTTTTTTGTGATATATTTCTGATTGAGCAACTGAAATATTCCCCTTAGTCCTTTATAGAATGAAAGAAAAAAAAAAAAAAAAAGGGTCTGTGTAGAGAAGACAATGCACAGGAGTGCTGATGGTCACAGCCCACACGTGCTGCTTTCTGCCTGAGCTCAGGGACTGCCAGACGACCCAGAGGCTGCTGTACACATGGCAAAGCCAACGTGGACCACGTCCCCTTTCTTGAGACTGCCCAGATGCAATGTGAGCATCAGGACGTCACCATTAGGAAGATTTTCATGGGCTTTGGAGACATGTGATACTATTTATAATCAGCCCTCCTAGACAGTTGTTTGCATACTCCTCCCTGATGCAGCTTCCCTTGAAGAGAGTTGCTACACAATCATTACAAATTGATTGCAAAAGAGCTAACAATCATGATTAAATCATTAAATTCTTGTCTACGCTTCAGAGAGCGGAGAGAAAATTAACTTCCCACCAACCTAATTTTTTCCTGAACATGAAATAATGATTTTCTGCCCGTCTAATTACAAAGCCAACATCTGATCAAGCCGGCATCCAGAGGGGATTATCACATGCACAAGTATTAGACCTCATTACCAGCTTGAGTGCAAAATTATTACATCTTGTAATTGGATGGTGAGATTTATATACAGATCGGCCCGGTTTCTGTAAGATTGTAATTACAAGCTTCGTTGGTTAGCTACTTATCACTCAGCACAGAGGAGAGGAAAATAAGCAACAGAAAAAGCATTTCATTAACCCATAACCCTATCAAGGGAGAACCACTGTAACATCCATGTCTGCATTAGGGAGAACAGCTAAATTCACAGATGAAACAATTTATTATACTCTTTGCAAATGGGATTTCATTTTGTTTAACCCCTAATGAACTATTTTGGTAAACTGTATAAGCAAACCATCCATTTTATAGACAACTAGGTTCAATATAGTAATTATAAGGGGTAACTGACTGAAATAAATACTCATCTGCTTAGGGGCAAGGTTATTTGATATACAATTGCACATAGATCTGAGCATTCACAATAGGCAGAGTAAATAGGGAGCTCGCCTTGGCTTGTTACAGAGACTGGAAACCCCCTCACATACAATCAGAACCTGTAAGAGCATAAGAAATCCTCCTGGTGAGAGCAAGACATACAAAATAATTACCAAAAAGCTAAGATCATCTGGCTCTGCAATGGAAGGTAACGTTCAGAGTGCAGTTAAAAATACAGAAAAATCCTTTACTGCTGCCTTGGGGATGTCAAGGTACAAACATGTCCAAATACCTGAGCAGCAGAGACAGCAGGGACAGACATACAGCCTCCATTCAAACAGTAATTTTCAAATTATTTTTCTACTCTTTTTAAGCAGGAAAAGTAAACTGAAAATATTAAAGACCAATATAACAGACACATTCACCCATGCTCTGTATCACCTTCACTTGCCAATGCTGATGGCAGGATGTCAATGGATGTTGTATTATTGACTTCAGTTCCTACTTTGAATCAGCCCTGACCTCTTAAGGGTGTTTATTAAGGCAGCCTGACCTTAAATTGAGATGATTACAGAACTCATCACACTGGTTTTTAATTTATTTTTCTTTAAAAAAATAAATCAATATTCCTTACCTAACTGATAACAGTAAATCCAAACACTTGTCCTTTTACACAGCTGGAGCAGAAAAAAAAATATGGTATCCTGCACAGAAGCCATTATGGCAAACTTCAGAGTTCTCCATTCTCTTCTCTTGTACCCAGTAAAAATTTTCAGTAAGGCAAAAAATCTTCCTATTCCGTTGAGTTATAAGCTATTTATTTAAAGAAAAAAAAAGAAAACAAACAAACAAAAAAAAAACCTCAACCCAAAGCTACACAACTCACAAGTGAAAAAAAAAAAAATAAAAAAAAAATGCTTAGATACAAAGCTAACCTGGCTATGAAAAAAATGTTCTGCATGATACCTCACCCATTCTACCCTCCATCAGAATCCAAAGCAGCAAGGTTTTATTGTAAATTCATAGTGGGTTTGAATTACAATACAGAAATGCAGACTGCTTCAAAAACACACAGGTTTTTTAATGGTTAATGGAATAGTTCCTAACTGCGTTCCATTTTGGAAAACAACCTTAATTTCAAAGATACTTTTTATCACAAACCTAATTACAGTGGATTTTTTCTCTCACATCATTTCTTAAACTTTCATTTGTTGCAATAGCAAAGGGTAAACCCAGAAGCAGCACATGAAGATTATCTGCAGAGAGGGACAATTGTTATTTCTAGCCGTAGCACCCAAAGATCCCAGCTGGGCTCCATACTGTTCTGGACATTCACTGCACACAGATAACAGAAAATATCTACTCCAGAGGTCTTGCAGTCAGAGGGAACCAATACAGCAGAGAATGAGAGTGAACTGCTACCCTGAGGGGGTCTCAGCACTATAATTCTTCTTAACACAAGCTGTTTGCCTGACAGATCCTTTCTTTGTTATTAGCCTCAGCCTGTATATTAAATTTTTCTATGTCCTTCTAAACTCTACTTGCCTTTCTGTACCCTTGTTCTCACCCATCAACCCTAAAAGTCAAAACAGACAGATACACAAACAAGAGGAGAATCCTAGAACACTTTCAACGGAAAAAAAAAAAAAAAGAAAAAAAAAAAAAAAAAAAAAGGTTACGCTTGTACTTCAAGAAAAAAGGAATGTTTTACAGAAACAAATATATTTATGAATAAATACATGGATAGTATAGTTACTGAGTGCTGTGGGAGAAAAATCACAAAACCACTGGCTAGGGAAAATACTGCGAAGTCAAAATACTTCAGTAGAAATAAATCCTACCAAATGCAGCATATCAGATGGCACGATTGGAGACAGCAGCAGCTTGGACCACAAGTACAGAAACCAACTTCCAAGGGAAGAAAGGTTCTCTGAATCATAACAAAGTAAATAATTTATTTTACAATAATCATTTGTGCTCCGAGTAGTCTGCAAATATTCTTATCTACCTTCTGGGCCAAAAGAAGCAACACAACTGCCAGCTTGCATGGGCAGCTCCTGCAAGAGGATGGCAGGCAGGCAAAATTTACCTGCTTTGGGCTGTAAAAAAACTTGCATTACCTTGTCCAAAAGCCTGGGCTAGCATGCTTATGGCATCAGGAGCAGTGTAAAAAGCCTGAACTATTCTCTATACTTTTGCTGACTTCACTTGAGCAGTAGAGACCTCCTGTGGATAAGAATCCATCCATAAGGGTGTACCACAAACAACTGGCAGCACCAACCCAAGGAGGTAAACTCATCATAGCATGAGGGGAATTCCAAAATCTTCTTGGAGACAGAGCATATAGCCAAAGCTTTATGTTCACCAGTACTTCTGGACATATTTATGTCAGCACATAGAGACCATCATGTAGTAAAATAAACAAACCAGCTTCAGGAACAGGGAAAATAAAAATAATATATCACTTCAGGATAATATGAAATAATTCTTTTTTTTTTTTCCTTTTACATACTAGCATCTTATTCCAGGTCTTTTCTATACACATGGCAAAAGCCATTTGCATGCATTCACACTTCACAGTAACAGAGAGCAATGAAAAAAATCCCAATTTGTAAAGTTTCCTCCCACTCTTCCTTACTCAGGTGGAAAGGCTGCTATTGGAATTCAGGTAGAGCTGCATGTGTGTAAAAGAAGCATGAGCAAAACCAGCATCCAGTGTATTTAGTCTGCAGCCCAAATAAATACCTGCAATGTTATGTGGGGTTTTTTTCTTTTTGATTGGCAGACTTCATATGCATTATTTATTAAGTTGTACTAAGGTCATGTCCTAGCCTCAATGGGTTTTTTTCCCCCCCACTTATTGTTATTTATTATTTGCACTGCAGTAGCACCCACGTAGTTCTACCCCAAGCAGCTAGACCAAAATATCGGAATGCACATTTTCTGGGTAGAAGGGAAAAATTCCTAACACTTTGCAAACATCAACTCGCTGAACTACCTGCATGTTTTTGATAAATCCATTTTCCCTATAGCAGGAATATATGGAAGAGAATAAGAGGGGGGGTGCATGTGTGTGTGAAATGAGTTTGAGAAATTACAAGTGTCAATAAGCAAGCAGAAAAGAACCTGCATGTCTGTATAATCATAGTTTCTACAAACCTCTGTTTGTAACGTGCATTGCCCCAGCAGCCCTAGGCATGTGAACAGCTGGAACCCCAAAAAGTGCATCTGATTCCAGAGTAGGACAAGTGTCACAGCCACATCATAACATGGGACCCTGACTTTAAATAGACCAGATTGATATTCCCCAGAACTCAGCTATTTTCTCTAAAGAAATTGAAACAGACAAATAGAAATTCCAAAGTACTCTCTGTTGGGAAAGATGTTCAAGTCTAAAGAAAAGTGTCAAGACAATTACAGAAGGGATCAAGAGGATTTCTCATCATCCACAACAGCAGACTGGAGAGGGAAGAAGGAAGAGTTTGTCATAGCTTTGGGGCACCTTTGGTACCATTTGCTTGATACTCTCCTAAATTTTAATAATGGGAAGGAATGAAAGCTGCTTTTTTTCCAGTCTCAGGGGAACTAGAGCCAGGTTGAAATTTCTTGTCAATCTTATTTCTCGGCTAGATTCCAAGTTAAAAGCTGCAGTAGAAACCTGCCTTCTGCTTGCCTGCACACACCTGGCTTGCATGCAGCAGAGACCAGAAACTCTGATGAGGATCTCATCCTATACTGCTTGAGAAAAAATAAATCCCAGCAAAGCTGGTGCCTTTATTCACACATTTGAATCCCTATGAAATGCCATCTACTAAATGCTGCACCATGAAAAATTGAAGATGGGAAGGGAGGGAAGAGGAAATTAATGTGGCACCTCTGAAAAATCTTACCAACCCAGCTGATGGGAAAGCATGATGGAATGGAAAGACAGTGAAGACAAACTGCTGCTTCCTTTGAATTTATTGGAAAAGTAACAGCTAAGTCAATGCCAGCAATGCTTCAGGGCACACGAGAGGAGTGGCAAGGACAAGTTGTCAAATTTACCAGGTTAAAGCAGGGAGGAATAAATATACTACCATAGTAAAACAAAATAAAACCAACCAAACAAAAAACTAAATAACAAAACAACCCATACACACCACAAGCAGAAAAAAACACAAACCCCCAGACAAACCAGTATAACACGTTCAGGTATCCAGCTAAAAATGGAACTGAAGGGAACAGAAAGGCCCCTCCACCAGGCTGCTCTCAATCTGCCAATATCCAACCTTATTTTGAGGCCAGAAGACGCCCAAGAGTTGCCCAAAATGTCCCATGCCACCCCCCCTTCCTCTCCCAGCTGGCCTGATGGTGACACTGGCACTCTCCATGCTCATAAAGCACTTCTAGCTCTGAAACTGGAGCTGCATTTCTTTATGCCCAAAAGGAGGGTGTACCTAAATCACAAGCTTTAAAGGCACACCATGAATGAAAGGAAACCAACCAACGTGCATCTGAGTGTGCCCTGCTGCTCATTCACAAAGCAACTGAAACCAAAATAAAAATTACTGCACTTAGCAGTGGCAGAAGTGCTGGGAGTGAGGCAACAGCAGCCAAGAGATCTCTTTATCCACCATGGCCCCTCATTGTGTATCACTGGGAGAAATCCTGCTGGTTTCTCTGTTTGCAAGAAAAAAAAAAAAAAAAAAAAAAAAAAAAAAGGCCTCTCAGCACCATGGCGATTAAATACCATTATAACTTTCCTCCTTCTGCATACTACAGTAGGCAATCAATATGGGCTTACATTTTATGAGACAAGGAGTTAACTTGTTCAATTATGGTGCAGACAGCTCTATTCTTTTGTAACAAGTAATCTGGGTAGGGAAATCGATACTGACAGGCCCGATGCACGCCAGCTAATTTCATATTATCCTCAGCCAATCGGGTACCTGCGAATAATAGAGTTGTTGTTCCAGTTCATTATGGGGAGGTGGGATCAATATAGGTACAATAAGAGGATTGGCAATGCATCTGCTGCATAAGTAACCCTGAAGGGAAAGAAGGTCCCTCCAGTGCAGCCGGCACGCTCACATTTACATAGCTGGGGAAAACAAAAGTGCTGGAGAGGTCCCTGCTCCCTGACCCACAATTAAAGATGAAAACACCCCAGAATCGGAGCAGGAGAAACAAAGCTCCCCCATCTACTGCCAGGATAAAACAGAGAGGGGGCAAAGTTGATGAAAATGTTAATAGCAGATTAAAAGACATGCCTATGCCTCATGAAATGAGATAACAGACGCACGGCTAAACGAACCAGGAGCAATCTATTATTTTTTGAAGCATTACATTGATATACAATGCGTGCTTGACAAAATACAAGGCAGAAAGGGAAGAAAAAAACATGCAGTTATAATCTGATGAAGATTATATATCATTTTATACATGTGATATTCCGTGAAGCATGTTTTCCTTGATGATGCAATGTCCAACCTATGTTAACAGTTACTATGCAGAGTGAGCAAATGGGGCATGAGAAAAACAAGAGATTCTGGTATTCAAATTAGGGGCTAGAGAGAAAGAATTCTATGCTGTGTGCTTAAAATCACTTCAGAAGTCACAATCTACTTGTTATTTAGTTGATTTAAGAAATACAAGTAAGGTGAGTTTGTTTGATCTCAACAATAGCACAAGTGCTTTCTCAAGAGCTGCATTTCTTTAGATAACAAAAAATTCATTTTTACCTGCCCTCACTCACAGATCAGGTACCAGAGGTACCCTGGAAGGGGACACGTACACCTAACACTTTCATAAAGCTTTTTTTTTCTTTTTCCTAGCAGATACCTGGTTTGAGATAAGATGGGGTTTGATTCCAGAGGCAGTGGAAATGTACAGTCTTGACTTAGAGTGGAGCTGCAGCTGGTCAGTAAACCCCACCTCTAAATCAACAGCAAAACCTGGCTTAGCCCCTTGCTTGGGTTCCTGGGGACAGAATCCCACTAGAGCTGCCTAAAACTACATCCCAAATCAGGAAAAGCCTTTGAAAACACAAGCTTTAGCAGGAAGAGAAACAGCACACACCAAGATGGGCAGGAACATACTTCAATCTCCAAAGCATGATCTGAGGATCAAGACACAAAGGCTTAAGTATCAAAATGTCCACCCAATAAAAGGAGAAGGCATCAAGAATATGTGGTGTCTGGAAAAAAAAATAATCCACAATTGTTTCAAGGACTTTCACCTCTATACAAATTAACCATTTGTTCTCAACCATCTGCATTACTCTTAATGATTCCCACTTCAACTTCCCAACTTTTCTAGAACCTGAACTTCTCCATATCCAAGTTTCTCCCACTTTTTTCAGGAGAACTGTCCTCTCTGTAGGAGACAGCATTGCCTCTCTGAGTCTCTTTACAGTTCACCAGAAGCCACGGTAGCCTCAAACGAGGACTTAGAAACTCATTCTTCCATCTTAAACCCACTTATTTTGTGTGGTTTGATTCTCATGGGTCACTTCCATCTCAGGATATTCTGATTTTCTTCTTAAAAGTTCTTTTCAGCCTACCTTCAAATAGCAGTGTGAGCATGGAAGACAAATTCACTTCAAATTTTGGAAACCCTGAAATCACAAGGTACCCAAACAGTTGAATGAACTCATCACAAACTATGCAAACATGAATTTTCATCAATTGCCAACTTCAAAGTTGAAGAATGGTATCTCTGTTTTAAAACTACCCATTCTTGCATATCTTAAAGACATGACCTTGAAATTTTGCTGTGCTGGTAAGACATAATGTTGATTTGGAATTTCAGCTCTTTTCACATATTCTATCAATTTGTCTTCAGAGAAACTGATAGAAGGAGATGCAGTGTGACTTCCCAATGACATCTGCCTTTCTAGAGAACATGAAAAGAGTTTAATATCCGAGGCAAAAGTGACCCACACAGCTTGGAAGTCTCAGTGTATCTTGGTTTGGTGCAGCTGTATTTTCCTAAAGATTGAAGTGGAGCAATCTGAGTGGCCTCAGAAAGCCAAAGCTGAAGCCTGACTTCAGGTCTCAAATTTCAATAAGTTTAGCAGTTATGACAGTCTCTACTGGACATTAATCCACATAAAACCCAAACCACTACATATTTTGGTATGTTTCAACCTGACTCCATTTTGACTTTTGAAAGGCTCACAGGCAGAGATATTTGAATAGCAGGATTAGGCCGTGTTGGCAAGGTTGGGCAGAGCAGCTCACCCAGCCCTCATTTAGTGCTCTAGTACCACACATCAGCTTCTGAAAATGGCAATATCTATCAGCTAAATCCCTCCCCTCTGCTTGTACTCCCTCCAAAATTCTGGATGGGATGCCAAAGTGTTATTAGTATTAATGGCCCTTTCAAACCAGCCTTAAAAGAACATGTTTTTTGTTAACTCTGCAGTTCTTTTTAACACATTATAGACTTCAGAATAGATTACTGGTAGCCTAAGTTCATTTAATATTTATCCTGGTCATTCTTTAAGTCTATTAATTATTTTTCTTCCACATGCAAAATGCAGGCATAGCTGAACAAGGGGAGCAGGCACTTTTGTACATCCTGGATTCTCACTCCTAATTCTCACCCACTCAACTCATGCAATAAACAGAGATTACTGAAAAGATTTTATGCATCCCTCACTAACACGTGTCAAATCCATCCAAAATGGCATTTGAAGAAGCCTCTTGATTCCTAACAGAATTCATGTGACTCACTCTAGAGAAACCACTTGCTTTGGCTGTGTCACAGGCACAAAACAGCCGCCACCAGACTTCATGGCTGAAAAATAACATGGCCCAAAAGATGCCTTAGACACTGAAACTTAGGAGAAACCAGTCCTCAGCTGTGTGACAACTCCATCCACTGCTGACATCAAGCAATCAGTGATTCATCTGCCTCACACCACAGAACACTGCACAAAGTACTATGCAAGGAACTACACCCCAATGTTTTCAAATTCCATCTCGCTCACACGGGAACATGGAAAACAACGTGGGGAAAACAGCATAGAGGCTGGGGAAAAAAAAAAAGGAAAGGAATTACCATACCTTTTACATGCCTGGCTATCTTAAAAGTTAAACAATGTACACACACAGCAGAGAACATGGAAGCCTGATCAGCAGCTTCTTATCTCTCCCTCGTACGCGAGAGTAAAAGTAAATCAATGGATATTAGCTGGGAGCCAGCAGCAGCAGCCAGACTCTCCAGGTGCACTCGTAGGCATAAGTAAGAAATATGTGCATTTCTCAGTAAGGAATAAAGGGCTCTAAGTTCCCCTCAGAGAGCCCTCCTATCTATCAGCATTACTATTCTCCTGATAGATGCTCATTTCTTACAGTAGAGTGCCATAAATACAGGCTAACTTTCATATCACAGCTCCCAAGTGACCATCCCTTTAAATTCCGAATTGTTATAGCTCTTCAAATCCTAGTTAAATTAATACATGTGTGAAACAAGGTTTTGTTTCAAATTCTTCGAACCTGTGGGTCTGGAATACAACAAATGTGCTCCCCCACCCTGCCATACTCTCTGTGGCTGCACTGACAAAATAAATTCAGGTGTTTTTTTTTTTAAAAGGGCAGAATCTTCAAATTAAATTTATCTAGCAGAAACCAGGCAGCAAGCAGCCAGACTGAGTGCAAACAGTTAATTTTTTTTGAGACACCAAAGCAGGCCAGTATTGAAGAATGAGATTCAGAACAAACCGCTAAGTCACCCAAACCCCTGCCTTGTGGAGTAGAAGGCAGGGGCTCAGCAGGCTGGTGTTTCCCACCAGCTCATTTGGCAACCATAGTTCCAGACAAACCTTTGTGGATTCTACTTATCCCCTGGTAAAAATAAAGATAATTACCTTCCTTTCATTTGATTCTCATAAAATTCAGCTTTACAATCATCCCCTACAAAGACACCTGCTGTGATTCTTGCAACCAAAGCAACAATTAATGCATTTGTATAATGATGTGCCATATCACTTATAGTGAAGTGATAGCCTCATACATACAGCTATGGGTACCGTGCATAAATATTTTTAACAGGCAGCTATTCCATTTACCAGCTACTAAATCCATGGATATATTTATTAAAAGGCACTGAGGAATTCATGTTTAATTACTTCATAAAAGAACCAGCAGTAGTAGTAGAGGAAGAGTTAAATACTGAACTAAAAGGAAGAAGCTACAACTAATCACAATTAAGAGGAAGTCCCAGGCTATTTAAATGTTACAATCCAATTATATCAGGTAAAATGAATTACTCCTTTAATGCTGACTTTATATGAAGATACTTTCTTATTGCTCTCATTAATAATCATCAGACATCATTTTAGCCCATATTGGCTGCAATAACATTTCTATTAGCATCATGGTGTAGCAGGGCTGACAATTAAAATAAAAAATAAATCATACCCAGAACTGAATAAATGTAATTATAGTTCAGAAAAGAGCTTTTATGACTATTTGATTAGTCAACTGAACAGTACTTATCTTTTAAATCTTAAATTTCAGTTAAATGAAATTTTAGACTTATTACAGTAGTCCCTGAAAAACTGAGATGCAGGCAGATGTTTTCAAGAGTTCTTTAGCAGCCTGAGAGCCAACAGGTAATACATAACCTGAGAAGCATCAATTAAAATGGACTTGATAGACCTGCACACCATCAGCTTACAGGAAATAACATGGGCATTAAAAAAAAATCCAAAAAGCACCAAAAAAAAAAAGTACAAAATACCACACGAAAAAAATACTGAAGCCATAAACTATCAGGCTCCCTTGGTCAATCCCCCCTGTACTCCCTGCACCTTTTTATACCTGAAAACCTTACCATGGGAAAGCATCAAGCTCTATGTACCCATAACAAGAGCATGCATCAATATCAACATTGCAATAACCCAGCCCATAAACAACAACAGGAGCAGTGAGCTTCTCTTGGCTCAGGAGATTTCCATGGGATAGAAACAGAGGCTACAGAACTGGACCTTGTTGTCATGGCACACAAGGCCTGGTTGCTTTGCAACAGATCCCAACTCATTTTGTGCAAGAACCCATCACACTCACTGAGAGTCACCATGAGCTCCTCCAGAAAGGTGAGAATTTATTTATGGGCAAAGAGCAAGTAATTGTGGCAGCATATGGAACACTGCCAGCCCCAGCTGGCTCAAAGCAATGTGTGAATATCTGGAAACATATAAAACAAATATGTAATAAGCAACTGATCAAATAAGCATCACTATCAAATTTGCTCCGTGAATGTGCAGAATTTTTATTTCCAGACTCGTATTTTTGATACGAGGAATTTATAAGTAACAGGAGGAGACTCACCCAAGTCTTCCAAATCTAACCATTGTGTAGTCTTCCCTTCTGCAGAAAATGATTATGAATTTAGGGATATTCAGATTCCAGGTTTGGATTTTCCAGGCAAAACAGCTATTTTGAGATAGTAGACAGATACTGTACTTTCTTTCATGAGTATCAATGATACTGAAGTAGTTCATGCTGAGTTGACACTCTTTACCCCAAATGAACCAAGTCTTTCAAAAGAGCTCATCCAAAGCCATGAAATTCCATTACTTTTGGTGTTGCTGTGTGCACCCATGTATCCACATCCACAGGAGGAGAACCAGGGAGGCAGATGTGGTCCTCACCTTCCTATCTCCACTCCGGGACAAATTCAGCACTGAATGGGAATACCAAGGGAAGAAAAGTCTGCTGAAGAAGCTTCAGCCCCAGGAGATTCCTCTAAGCTTCACTTTGAATCTGCCACTTTTTATTTTGCTTTTAGAATGCAAAACTCTTTAAAGGCAGCAGGGCAGGCTGTCTCTCTTTGACTCCTCACTAGGTCTAAAAGGAAGGACCTTGCTCTGAGCACATTCCAGTGGCTGGGCATGCCCAGGCTCAGTGGAGCTCAACTAAAGCAGCTCAGGTTTAGTGTTCACTCCATGTTCCAGGGCTGAGAGCCACGAATCAGGCATCCCAAGAGGGGGATTTACCAAACAGAGTGCATGGAGATCTGGCAACCCATGCCTTCCCGAGTTCAAAGCACTACAGACAAGTTGCCTCTCTTCAAAGAAATAAACTGTTATTCAGCACAACTCCAAGATGTTGGCGTGGTGTAACTCTTGCCCAGCTTTAGTAGTTTGTTACTTACAAAGAAGGATAAACCTATTCCAGCTCACAAAAACTTTGAGCCAGTCCAACTGCATCAGAGAGAAAATGAGAACTATGCTGCAGGCACAGTGCAGTATAAAGTCCAACAAAATTTATGTCCCAAAATTGCAAAAACATATGGAGCAGACATACAGAGCTCTGGAAGCTGCAAGAGAGTCTCTGCAAAGGCAGAACTTCAAGATTCTTTTCAAGTTTTATCAGAAGATGACTTTGGACTTGATCCGGTTAAACCAACCTTTTCCTGCCTTTGGGATTCAAATGCTTAGGAGGCCCTGAATTACCAAAATATTCTTTCAGCTGATGAGCTGTCACTGGGCACTTCAGCTGTTACCACGAAATCTAAGCAACTGAGGAAGAGACTGAGGAAGCCTGGACCATCCAGGTGGAGTTTTCACCTTCTTCTTCCACATCCAGCCAAAGCTGCACAGCTGACAGGAGGGAGCTTTGTATCAAGTCCACAATGAATATAATAACTTGACTGTTTTTAAAAGCAAAATATCTCTTCGAGAACAGCCCATCTCTAGCTCATTAGCACTGCACTTCTTAATTAGAAAAAAACCCAGGGTGGGTCTATTTCTTTTGGTCTGTAACAGAGTATTACATGGGAGTGCTTTTGTTTTCAAAGCCCCGCTACCTTGGTTGCTAAGAAACTTTACTATTTCTTTTGGAAATGTCCAAATTCCCACTAAAAGCCCCCATCCCTCTGTAATAATGAATATGATTTATTAATACCCAATACAGTGATTTCTGGACTACTCGCACACATTGATTTGAAATCTCTACACAATTTGCTCTACATTCTACTGGTCTCCAGTGTCTTTCAGAGAGAAAACGGGCTTTAGTTTTAAAATATTCTTTAAACCCTTGCAGCTTCGACTGTTGACTATTTTATAAAGCCACAGAGAACAGTTTACAAGGAGCCAAATGGGTAATCATTATTCCCCATCAGCAATGAGCTGTGACTTGTGTAAGTTGCATAATAAATTAGGTATTTTGAGATAAATGAATTTACAATAAACAGTCATGGACTGAAAAGCTCTACTTCTTGTCTCCAAAGGCACGAGCTCTGGTTAAAATCAGCCACAGGTAGTTAAGTGATTATAAACTGTAAAAATAAATCAACCTGATATAATTGCTCCAAGGAAAAAATTACCAACATATTTAAAATTTCAGCAGTGCACCTTTTCCCATATCCATTTGGCATTATCTAATTACCTTCACATTTCATTTCCATCAATGATATGACCTGTATTTTCCTTTTATAACTGTCAAGGAGGGGTGGGGGGTGGAGTAGAGGACCACAGCAATAAATCAACCTCACCATTAGGACCGAAATGGCTCATCGCTGCAGCTCTAAATCCAGGATTTATAAAGATGTCTAGGCCATATAGCACACTTGTGGACACCATAATAAATTCATGAGCACATTGCCAAGGCAAACTACTTCATTATGTGGCAGGCTGCTAGCCATTAATCTAGCAGAGAGAGATTCCTGGGAAACTGAGACTGCTTGGAAATTTATGCAGGCCTAAAGTTACCCATTTCATTATGGATTTAATCTGCTCTTTCTGCCAGAGTGCATGAAAGGTTTTTACAGTTTAGATCAAGTGCTTGTAACTCCCTATTTTATATTATTTCTTCAACAATAATGTCCTAATTTTCCTCTCAAAAACTATTCGAACTGAATGCCTTCACGCTTGCCTTCCTCTAATACTACACTAGATAAAATATTTATACAA
This sequence comes from Florisuga fusca, assembly GCA_038090715.1. NCBI lineage: Eukaryota > Metazoa > Chordata > Aves > Apodiformes > Trochilidae > Florisuga > Florisuga fusca. The sequence goes on along the minus strand of JAAWXA010000018.1, from coordinate 3,760,205 downwards.
TCAATTGACAAAGAGCAATTTTTTTCCCCTTAAATGTTCTATTAACATGTAAATTTTCATATGATCTTTATCTCATAGGCAAAATGTGCTTCAAAATGCCCATCTTCTTCCAGGCAGTTAACCCTTTTGTCGCTGTAAAGAATACAGATCAAAACAAATCCAGTGGCCTCGTTTCTCAAGCCTCTATAGAGGTCCTGTATTTAAATTACTATTCATTAAAAGAAGATGTAGCTCCTCAGGTAATTTACTTTCCATTTTTGGATGGCTCCTTCTCACACACGTGCACAGAGACAGACACACATTTGAAGTGTAATTCCTATGAATAAGGTATTTCAAATTATGATTTTCAACTTTATTATAGAGTTTATTAAAATGTCCCTAATAATGCAGAATACACCAGGAGATTCTGCAACTGACATATGGAATTTAATCTATAAGGTCAACTATAAATATAAAATTTATTAAGAACTGAGTAATTGCAGATATCCATCTCCCATAAATAAATTTTTTCTTCATATTCCAGGTGGCCCTGGTAGTTTATGACCACTGTACTTATGTCATTAAATGAGAAACGTGTGCCTAAATGTTTTCAGTTATTTCATTCTTATACCAGCACATAATGAGAAGACCAAAACCAGAATAAATATGTCCAAAAAAAGTTCCTAACAATTCCATTTTCTTTTATGTTCCCTGTTCTTTGCTGCTATCACAATAGAATTCTCATCCCTGCTCTTGGGAAAATGCTTTAGTGCCCAGCTGGAAATGGGTCTAAATGTTACATTTGCATGTTAGGGTGGTTCTCATTAAATGCCCAGAGCTAATTTTGATGGACAAGTGCTTCCTTTGGTGCCTTTGGAACTGTGATGGAAACATCCTCTCTGTCATTCTCTTTACTAGTCCTGGTAACCTGTTCTGTGAGCATTCACACAAGATGTACTGGTTTATAAATCTACCACCAGCCAAGGGCTCAACCTAGAGCCATGATTTTAATAACATAACTTCATTTTTCACATCAGTCTTAATATTAACAGATTATTATGGAGCAAGAAAACACATGAGATCAAGTTGTGTATGTAGTGTCTTCCTTATATTAAAACTCTTCATTTTTCCCTTGTCTTAGATGAGGAAAGTGGCAGGTTGCCTTGCTCATCTCAGGAAAACAGGTTTTTTCTGTCAGCAGCATGCAGGTTATAGGACAATAGCATCTCCAATACTACTTTCACCCACAGAAAAACACATCTCAAAGATGCTAAATCTTCTTGGGGATATAACTCACACTGTGAATAGAAGAGCTGCGAGCCATCTATTTGGAAAAAAAAAAAAAATCCAAAAGAAACCCAGAGTTTGCTCTTTCCCTTAGAAGACAAAGTCTACACTGTAGAAGACAGCCTGGATCCTTGGGGTTTTGTGGTTTTTGTGTTCTGGTTTGTTTTGTTGTTTGGTTTTTTTTTACACCTAATAAAGTGAAACTATCTTTTATGTAATTCATTATATTATTACCAAAAAGAATACTGAACTGAGAAAGTGCATGATCTCCATATCACAGTGGGAAAAAAATTGATGAGCAAAGAGACAGAGGTTCAGATTCAACAGCTCTTTACATCTCTCTGGCTTATAAAGACATCACAGTCCACCTGAGCTTTCTTCTCATGCTCATGTTAATCTGTATATTCCTTTTCCACCTTTCCCCAAAACATTACCTACATGCTTCTAACATTGAAGGAGCATCTTCAACACAGGGATCAACTCTGTTGATATGAAACTTCTATGTGGAATAACTGGGTGGAACTGTTATTTTATATATTCTTATATAACTGAATAAAAATACTGTAAATCAGCATTAGAAATTTAATTATTTACATAATAGGCATGTACTATATAGAAGGTTGATCTGAACACAAGGAACAGCCAGGAACGTACAAGGTACTAAACAGTTAATTTGAACAGGGTCAGTAAAGTTCCATCAGAAAAAGGAGATTCCTCATCAACCACAGTTAGGCATAGATCTATTTTTAATATTTTTAGTTTGCCAGACAGACATCTTTCCTACATTCAGCATCCAGGTTCATACAATCAGAACCAAAGCCACTTTGGCAGAGGCTGCACAGATCTCAGCTATGGGCTGGTACATAACTACACTGCATCAGTGCCTCAGACCCTTCCAGTTTCAGTTTCCACTTGGACACTTTAGACCTTTGAGAATAATTGCCACTGCCACCTCCAAATATTACTGGAAGCACTCCCAGTAGTGTTGCCATGTTTCAGGGATGAGCAAAAGTGACGTTTTCCTAAGGTAAGGTTCTTTTTTGTACTGCAGGCAGAGAGATCTTCATCCAACTAATCAACCCTGTGCCTCGAGAAACAGCTCATAAAAGCAACTGGGATGCAGGAAACCTGAAGAAAGACTCCCCAGAACTTCACTGACAGCAAAAAAAAAGCTACAATAAACACATACCTCAACCACAAGCAGGAGAATTCTCTCCTAGAGACAACCTGGAAAATTGGAAGCTGGGAAGTTAGTGCATCTAATGAATTCTACATAACTGGTTCAAGCAGCTCTTCTCAGATGGATCCTAACATGGAAGACAAATGTGTTCAAGCATGAAGGGAAGCACTTTACCTCTTCAAGAAAAAGACAGCTTAAAAAATCTCCATATCAAACTGGAAAAAGAAAGAAAGAAATAAAAAAGAGGAAGAAAAAAAAAAAAAAAAAGAAAAAGAAAAAACTCACCAAAAAGCACAAACAAACAAACCAACCCAACCCACCAAAAAATCCACAACTTTCACTTTTCTTTAAGTTTTAGGTTGGTTTTTTAAAAAAAAAAATCTTATTCTTTTTTTCCTTTAAAAAAAAAAAAAAAAAAAAAAAAAGCCAGCACTGAGACCCAGACTCTCAGACATATTGAAGGCCTTAACCTGAGATCCACCCCAAATCCAGGAGTTCCCCAAGTCATTTCAGAGAAGTTGGAATGTCTCTCCCAAACACAGAGCAGGTTTGCTGGGAACAATGGGAATGCTGACACACACCCAGCAAGTCCCCACACCTTCCTGCACTCTGCTGGGATTTGCAGTCCCAGGTGCCAGGATCCTGTCAGAAAGCACTGATGTGCCCCCACAGCCATGAACCATGGAATTCACCTGGTTCAGGACTTGTTACAAACATCTTCGAGGTTCTCAGGAACTTCAAGCCCAAATTAAGTGGAAAGTCTTCCTTACAACACTTGTAATTCTACTCTGCAGTGCTTTTATGGCTTTAGGACTAAGCTGTTACAAAGCCCTGTAATGCTCTGCTCTTCCTGGGATACTCCAAGTGAACAAGCAACTGATTCTCCACACCCTGTTTTTCAAGACTTTGTATGTATCTGGCTATACAATAACAATAAATTTCAACCAGCAAGCTGAACTAAATCCAAGGTTTTAGCTAAACTCAATCCATTTATGCCAATGCAAATACAGGAAATATAATACAGCTTAGCAGTGTAAAAGCATATAAAACCTAGAAAATGTTTCTGGAGGCAGAGATCCATGCCAAAATGCCAAGAAAAATATGTCCAATAATACATATACTATTTTTTTATGTAGACAACACAACCCACAAGAGTCAGATTTGTGTATCTAAAGCAGTATTGCCAGCACTGCCTCTTCCAGAGTAGAAAAATTAGGTCGATGCTGTAACATATGTATACATCAGCAGTGAATTACACTGGAGTACAGTGAAGTGTTTGGCAAAAAGATACTCTTTAAGACAGCCAACTCAATAAAAATCATGTGCCCGGATAGGCAGGGTCCTGGCTAATTTCTTCAGCTTTACAACCTGATGACCATACCAGTCACAAGCAGACTGCTGCCTTTCCACAGAGATCCAGAAAGGGGAGGGCTAAGACCTCACGCACTCTCTCAAGGCCCCAGCAGCTCAGCAGGCTTAAGTAAATGGGTGGCCCAATTATTTGAGCATTTTGGCTTGTGCCTACCTTGTTCCTTGCTTGCCCACTGGCTAGTGCCATGCACCCAGACTGCTGGGCAGGAGGTGAGAGCCTGTGACAGGAGAGGAGCCTCAGGGGGCACAGCAATGCCCAGTGCTTGCCCCCAACGTGCTGAACGTGGTGTTCTCAATTCCTGTGATCAGGAGTGCTCTGTTCCAAAGGCTGGAAATGTAGAGATTCCACTTGGATCCCACAAGGACAAATATAACAGAGTATTGGGTGTGAGTACACAATTCTACTGAGCACAGACAGCACATACTGGTAGGCATGAAAATTCTAGTTGTTAGCCTAATTCTAGAGAGAGAGACAGAAGAGAAGAGAGAAAGGGAGGAAAAATAATGCACTACTCAAAGGGAGAGGGAGAGAAAAAGAGAGAGAAAGGAGAAGAAAGCCACCACCCAAGGATCCAGCAGCATCCTTTTCCTGGGGTGGTGGTAGCCCAGTCCTATGCAGAGCTCCAGGCAACATTTTTCCCTCCTCCCCCTGTTGTATGCCATTTGTTAGGGGAGGGCTTCCAGTTTGCCAGTTGTCCTTAGAGGCAAAGCCTGACTGGCGCCTCACAGGTTGTTTTCTTTTAACCACTGTTTGATGGAGGAAGCTTTGGCAGACCCAAAGGGGCAGAACCACAGGAGCCCAGCAGCTTGCAGAGCTGCAGGACCTGGCTGGCTCCTCCCAGAGCTGTGTGCTCACACCCATGTCAAACCCTCACACAGAGCATGAGCTCTCTTGATGCTGAGCAGTACCTTTAGTTTCTTTCTTAAATGTTGAATCCCAGTAGAACTGCAGCCAAAATAACTACAAAAAAAAAAACAGGGACTTTTAGAACAAATAAGTCAACTCAAAGTAGTTTTCTGACAAGCAGCATCTTAACTGCAGTTCTCATCTAAACTCCTCCAGACTGCCAAAAAAAGCTGTGCACAGAGACTGGTTACACACACACACACAAATGTGAAGTGATAAAGTTCCCTATTCCAGAAGCCCTGTCATCTGGCAAGGAGCATCTCTGAACAGCTCCACGAAGAAGACACCTTCAGGCAGTGCTAGCTTAGTCTGAACAAACTGGGGAAAAGCAGAGCAGATCATCAGACCTCTAAGGTGAGAGCTGCCAAGACTTTCTCACCGGGGGGTAGAAAGCCATGCGTGTTTATATACTTCATGTTCAATAAGAGCTATGCCTTTAAACTCTTGGCACAACTGGTCCTTCAAGTTGCTGAAGTTAAACTACACTGGCAGTGCCAGGAAGCAGCAGCAGTGCTTGCCAACCAGCATGATGAAATCCAGCATGATCAGGCTGCAACACCAGCAGGAGCAAGGTATAGCATGGAAGTGACACCACAAAAACAAGGAATGAGGCTGAAAAGAATTATTTAGTTTCTAATTTTAGGCAAATCCCAGAAGACACAACTGAATATATGAAATATATGTATGAAATATACATATGTAACGTGACTGAATGGCATTACTGAGCTACAGACCTGCATGCAGAAGGGATTTGAAATTTGCACCAGATTCTAGGCTAATGCAACCCAACGTGAGTCCATAACCACAAATACTACAGTGGATTTGGCTGCTCATGTTTAACTCTTCCTCTTGTTCACATAAATGTTGGAGTTTTGGTTTTGGGTTTTTTTGTTTGTTTTGTTTTTTTTGTTTTGGGGTTTTTTTGCATTTTAAAATATATTTTGGAGAAAATATTTCTCATCTAGGGGCCAGAATTTAACCTGCAAATATCTTCAAGTGTCTCTCATCTAAGTCAATGCAAGCTGAGCAAGAGACATATTAAACAGATTGCTGCTCAAACTTTACAGTCCATGTTATAGCAATTTTTGTCTATTACGTTGGCACTTGGTTACCTTTGCAAGGTAAGTTTAGTATTAACCTTGCTCACTGTCTGATTATCCAATTTTGATCACAGATTGTGATTTGAAAGACTACACTTACAAACGTGCCTCTGAAATACTCCCAAATTTTGCTTTTGATACCACAGGTCATTATAGGTCCAAAACCTTTCAGCAGATATCAACTTGCTCAGTTGAAGATCTGGACACACAGGGCTGATTTTCTAACAGAACTGCCTTGCCCACAGGCACAACCCCAAACATTTACCCACAGTGTAAGATGGGCAGGATCATGGAGCCATCAATGCATCAACCCTTGAGCTTCATGGGGAAAGGGAAGAAGATCACAGGGATTTAGCAATATAAAAATGTTTAGAAACAGGCTAAGTTCAAAAAAATGAGGAAAATAAAGACTATTTATACTTAAACATATTTATAATTTTAAGTATACGAAATGTATGTTCCCTTTTATTAACTGGTTTGAAGAAGTTCTCTATTCTGCCATGGTCAGAGACACATTTTACATCTTATCTAAGAGGCTACCATACCTATTCATGTATCTTTATTGTTACTAAATCCCACTCCCCCAGACTGGATAAAGGCTCACCCCTATGGATCTTCCTCTCTTCCCCAGCCCTCTCCTGCTCTCCAGTCACTGTTTTTTTCCTGTTAAGTTCTTCACCCAACACTTGAACTCCAAGGATGGTGCAATAGATGCATTTTCTTTTCCATGGCTGCAGTGCCAGGAACTAACGATATGTGAAATGTTCCATCCCTGCAGGTTTGCCTGCTCAAACATTTTCTAAATAAATAAATAATTAAACACCCAGGCACATGCCACGTTCCAGCCCTGAATTCCCGGAGCAGCTCGGGTCCTTAAACTGAATAATTTGCCTCAGCTTGCGTATTGCAAAACCCATTCAGCAAAAGATTATGGGCCTTTAAGTGCCATCCAGGCCTGAAATATGACTCTAGGGCTTTAGGATGTCAGAATTGAAAATTGCTAGTGAATATTCTGTTCTAGCAGTACTAAAACTACCGTTATTTAGCAATATGGGAGCAGGCAAATGGGGGCAGGGGAGAGAAACAATCCGACAGAAGGGAAAGACTGCAACTTAGCAGGAACAGAGGGGCAGTTTTCATCTGTGGTCACATGAATTCTTTATGGAATAAAATGCATTTGTGAATCAAAAAGTGGATACAGATTCATATTCCCACTTAAATCTGCCAAAGGCAAGTAAATGAATACTGAGAGCTCATTTTAGTTCAGGAAACAGTTTATGAGGATATGTGGGTGGGTGCAGGTACTCTACGTGAACATCCTTAAAGGGAGTTAGCAGCTGCTTCTGCTCCTTATAACAAAGAATAAATAGACCAAACTGAAAATTAGCAGCACCTCATTAAATGTAAAACCATCCACATATAAAGCAGCCAGGACTCAATCCTTAAAAAATTCAGAAGGTGCAGTGTAACATGAAAGCCAAAGGAGCTTTTGTCATTCCAGCACAAATTATTTAGGCTTAGATTGTGGCATCAAGCCAAAGCTCAGAGATGGAGCAGTTGTGAGCCACTTTCCCTGGTCAAAGTTTCCTTTAAGTCTTCTTCAGCACTTCATAACCTCACACACACACACACACACACTCCCAACCAAGTCCCCATCTCCCTTCCCCTGGTGGAAGTTCACATCTGTACTGAGAAGAGTTGTCCTTGAGGACTGTGTCCAGTCACTCCTTAGAGATTACTCATACTTCCAATTATCTCCAAGAAAGCCCAGTGCTCCCAGGAAACCTGGGCAATGCCCTCGAGACTCTTCCTATAGCTGCTCCTCACTGAAGCTCAGCTCAGGACATCCAAATGCATCTATGTGCCTAACACAAACCAATTCTCACAGGGGTTGCACATGTAAAAGGAATTTTGGTACTAAGAAGCCTGTCACTGCAGCTTCCACTCTTTCCTCTCCACTACACATCAGTTAGGTGAGAATTACACACGAGTTGCCAGGACTCCCATGAGTATTTGAAGCAGCAGTGATGGAGCAGCTCAAGTTAAGAGCCAAGCAGCAACAGCATCAGCACCTATGGTATGGAGTCAGGACTTCTACTTATTTAAGGTCCCTCACACTCCTTTTCAGGTGGATGTTCGACAAAGAAATCCAGACCAGAGGTACAGGGTGACCATCCATCCTTCAAGGGTTTACAAGTAAATAGGATGCTGAGTTAAGTGTCCTGCACAGCTTCCTATTCACCTATGAACTACACAGTTTCCACTCAAGTGTCAGGGATTACTGGACTTCAATACATACCAGATATGCTGCACACATACCACAGTGAACAATAAGTTCAATGGTTTTAGTTAATTATTGGAGTATTGATTATTCTCCTAATGCTATTATTGACCTCTAGAGGATACCTCTGATTTTTCAGGGTCATTAAACCTTAGACTTCTTAAGGTTTATAAGAGGACTGACAAGTCTGAAAACATCAGGCCCATGAGGAAGATTGTCTCGACTGAATGTGAAAATACAAAAAGCATATTGGTTACTAAAGCATTTCCCTATGCCCTTACAAAGTTCAGCTATTTGAAAAAGGGACTTTAAAACAGACAGGTGCTCCTTAAGGGACTTTTCAGAACAAAAAATATCTGCATTTCCATGCTGTAAATTCCAAATTTGAACAGTCCTTCCTACCTGAAAGTAGGTGTCTGGTTTCATGTTCAATCTTCTTTCCTTTTTCTGTAACTATTTGTAATAAGGATGTTTCCTTTACTTTATCTTTAAGCTCCTTTAGGCAACAGATGAAAGGCTCCAAAAAGGAGCCGGGCAATCTTCATTGCTCCCATTTTGCAGTCTCCAACCTCATGGATATGACTTCCTATAATCATTAAGCACATGCATCTAACACCAGACCTTTTGGGGATGTCTGGGTCTGGGCTTGTGACCGAAAACATTGATTACTGTCATGTTTGAAACTCCAGCCACCCACAAGTTATTTCCACAGAATGACACAATTATCAGAGTTGGAGGGGACCTCTAGAGATCATCCAGTCCAACTCTCCCACTAGAGCAGGATCACCCAGAGCACATTACACAGGACTGCATCCAGGCAGGTTTTGGATCTCTCCAGAGAAGGGGACTCCACAACCTCCCTGTGCAGCCTGTGCCTTGTCACCTTCACAGTAGAAATTTTTTATGTTTAAATGGAACTTCCTATGTTCCATCTTGTGCCTGATGCCCCTTGTCCTGTCACTAGGAACTACTGAGAAGAGTCTGACTCCATCTTCCTTGACCCACCCTCTAGATACTGGTAGACACTGATAAGGTCTCACCTCAGCCTTCTCTTCTCCAGGCTAAGGAGTGCAATATGACAAAGATATATTTGTCTTACAAATAAAAGAAAAGAAAAAAACCAAAACCAAACAAACAAAAAACCCAACGCATCCCTTCTTAAATCCTTGCCACAGCAGAAATTGTTCTCTAACCTCAAAGAGCTCTGGAAATAAATTGTTTGCTGACAACAAACTTTGATCTGTGGTTAGTGCCAGGTAAGTCATCTTTAGTACCATACCATTGCAGTTTTCCTTGGAGAACCAACATCCAGTCACTCTGCTTAGCTTACAGGATTGGATGGGAATTGTAACAAAAAGGGACTCTTGATCCACTCACAATTATGAGAATGATTCAGGAAAAGACTGAAATACATACAACCATAAAGAAAAGTCAAGATAGAGAATACATCAGGGCTTACACATGATACTAAATTAACCTTCACAATCAAGAGAACAAGTAACTCAAAACTGTATAGAAATAGGCTCAGTTCTAACTGCATATTGAATAGAAGCAGGGAGATCAGATCATTTACTCAACATTTCTGTATTACTGTTGTTTTGCACTTCCTTTCAGCCTCCTACAACAGGCTTTTAAGAAGATGAGTTTTTGACATTATTTCCTGACACTGATGCATCAAAGAAATTAATAACTTAGATGTGGTACCAAGGAGAAGGTACATCTGCATCTTAGACCCTCCTCGTCATTAGCAGCATCCTGAGGTGACAAAGAAAGCTACGAGTGCCAGATCCTTTGTGGAGCAGATCCAAGAACAGTGACTGAAATGTCCTTACCAGTCTCATGGTTTTATTTGGATTGGAACAGCAAAGAATTGGATGTGGAAAATATGAGCTGCTACCATAACCACCTCTCCCTTTAGTAACTCATGCAGATGCAACAGTGTGAGAATACCGAGCACAAATGGCTGCTAACAGACCATAAAACAAAGATGAGAGCTGGTGATTCCCACTGTAGCAGAAGGAAGGTTTCTCTCTACTCCAAAGACACCTTCATTACACAGATTCATGCTGCATTAACAGCATGCATCTAAACAGATACCAGCAGAATCAAGGAGTAACTTGAAACGATCCCTTGCATAAAACATACATTAAAAACGTAGCTTTCTATTTTAGTAGTAAATATTTCAGTTTAAGGAAGTAACATGCTTAGGGTTTGTGTTTCCTAACATTTAGAGAGATATCTTTCCTGACCCCTGTGGTTAATGTTATTGAAGTAACCTACTGGATGCTGATCTATCCAGCTGCAGGAGTGTTAGCAGGATGAGACCCTTTACTCATTACATTCATAAATTTGAAAGCCAGTAGGGACTATTACAGACTGGGCTGACCTCCTGCATAAAACAGGCCATCAAATTTCAAATGTAATATAATTAGGGTTCTCGGGTTTAACTGATAACAGCAGCAAATACCCCACGGAGACTTTAAAAATGTGTCAGGCAAATTTACACATAGAGGATATGCTTTGATGTGTGTCACTGCAACATCACCACAGCTAAGCTCAATCACGCCCAGAAGTTCCTGGATTTTTATGTTTTTAAAGCTATTCCTGCCAGTCTTCCTGCTTCGGGGAAAGCTGGAAGGAGTGTTTATTGTTCTTGTCTTCTTTCTTAATGTTTAAGCCCCTCTCCAGGCAATGGCCTGAGATTTTTTTTTTTTTTTGTTATTTACCTGCCTGAAATGACTGTGAATGTGGTGCCTGAGGGTTCTGCAGGCTCTCTGAGGACAGAGACTGACACAGCATTTTTTACTCCTTAACCCTCACCAATACCTATGGCCTTAATTATGCTGGTTTTTCTCTCCTTTATTACTTTCAGGTAAGTGGACTTGAGAAAACATCCTCCAATTAACCCTTGGTAAGACATTTCAATTTGTATTATTAGTATTAAAAAAAAGAGAATCACTTATGCCCTCACCCCAATTGGCTGTGCTACATTTTTCTCCCCAGTGAAAAAAGTTATTCCTTGATAATCATTGGTGTTATCAAATTAAAAAATTCCATGGAGAGCCAGACCAGACAAATATGCCACCGAACACACTTCTAAAAGATGAATGGAAAGGTGTCCCAGATTTGCTTCATGTATTTTGATACATTAACCAGCTTTGAGATTTTTGGTAATATTCTGTGGTTATTCTCAGGAATTTTGAAACTTCTTAAAGGAGTCAGTGATACTGCTGCAGTGCAGCCCTGAGTGACAAAAATCTCCAGCTATGTACTAGCAGGGGTCAAACCACAGTCTGAGCTCAGCCTAACCCTTACTCTGCATCCGTGAAGAAATACCAAAAACCATTTTCAGGTTAATCACAAGTCTGTGTGATACTGAGCAGTTGGTGTGATATTGGGTAAGTTGGGTATGCAATAGCATCATGAGACACAGGATACATTATATAGCCCCTGTGGAGGCACTGATGCTTCAGGCAAAAATTTGGAACCTGGTATAGAGTGTTGAAGGCACTAAAGTGATGCAAATTATATTAGTTCCCATCCATTAACATGGGCTGATTGTTGTGAATTTGGCTCAAACCAAGCTACCCTGACTTGCTTCCAATTTGTAGCCAAACAATCCTTGCAGCTAAACGTTTTCCTAGGTGTCACATCATTTATTTAAGGATATGTTTTCAAAATGACCCAACTACTGGGTGTTCATGTATCATATTGCAGCTTTAAAAAAATAGCACCTTCCTTTCCTCCCCTACAAATTTCCCCAAGTGCTGAACTTGAGGAAGTGTGGCTTATGGTGGCACTGCTGAGACACAGCTTCAATTTGGCTACAATGCTTCTGCCAGGTGCTGCAGCCAGTTACCTGAAATGGAAGTGTTTGAAGACAGACAGCACTTTTTGTCAAGACCAAAATGATTTCCAGCCTCCTCCAGTTCATGGTTTCAGAACCAGAAGTGCATAGCTCAGAAGCAGTAAGCATACAGTAAAAACATCATGTGTTGATTTACACATATGTATTGACTGACACTATCAGTGGAGTATTTACCTTTGTCAACATTAAAAGATGCCACTAATTAAGCATTGACTTGTCTCAAACTGGTCAGTAAACATTTTCACCCATGCTTACACATTAAATACCAATTTCCTCTGACCCAGTGAATGAATATGGTAGAAAATTCTTCCTACCAAACTTATCTCCATTCAAGTCCATTTCTCAAATTAATATCAAGTCTTTTACTACTTGATCACATGTACAGTGACCTGAGCAAGTTTTACATACAGAAACATTCTTGGTAATCATCACTCTGGGATGGACCTGGGTATTTAGTATTCATGGTGCAGGCACACAGGAGTTGCAACAGGTTGTAGCCAAGGAAAGTTCCTTTGCTAACCCCCAGTGAGTGGAAATTTCTCTTACACCCTAATTTATCCCGTCTCCAACATCAGTGTGATAGGCTGCAACTCCAGAGTTCCAGTAACTCAATTCTGATGTAGCTCCTCCTTTCCTTTGTGACTAAGTCCCTGGAACTCACTATTTTGTATCATTCTTGTTTCTGTAATGTTGTTTGTCCTTCATTTGAACTGTCACCTGAGCCAGCATCCACACTTGGCAAGAGAAGGGATCGATTGATTGATGTTTATTTATGCTTTACCACCTTGGCAGCAAAAGAAATTCTAAACCTGAACAGCACCTAGCACATTGTAACCTCACTGCCTGTGCTGGGCTATCAAAGTTATAAACAGACTACTTCACCTCCAGGAATTTACCAGACAAATTACACTTATATTTACAAGCTTCAAGTTACGGGAAGTTTTTACACTTACTTCATGCATCTTCACATATTCAAACATAACAGCCTAAAGACAAAAAATACTAAACTGAACAAAGTCATTTTGCTGTTTTAATAGAATTCTTTGTATTGTTGCAGACTTGGCAAAGATGTAACTTTCTTTATCCTGATGAGCTGCACACACACAATCCCGTGCCTTACAGATGTAGTTTTTAGGGCCAGCATACAGTAACACACTTGGCCCAGTACTGGTAAATTAAAATCTTGCCAAGTCCACTACTTAAAAACACCTATGCTTTGCTTGGACACCTAGAGAAAACTAATTTTGCTTTTGCACAAGCCCATTTAAGTCAGACATGAACTGAGCAGGCTGCTTCCCTCTGCATTTATTATCAGTGGAAGAAACTACAGAGTTGTGTTCAGAGATTCATGTGTCCACCTTATGCCTAATATTTAAGCATACAAAATCCTTCTATTCCCACTGATTTTACCATGAAAAACTTGGTCTGCCTAGCAACTAAACATTCCCAGATACTCTACAGACCATACTCCTCACAGTCTCAACAGCTCCAGGCACTTGTCAGGCTGTTGTTGGGTACTCTGCCCTTTCACAGGCTGACACTTGGTCCTCATCCTTGTGCCCACAGGGCTCTCCATGCCCCCAGGCTTCTCCCTAGAGTTTCATGACCTTGGCAACTGCTCCATTTTCCAGGGACTGAGAAAAACGAAGCCTCCTCTATCTTTTCTCCCTAACTTGGCCTCTTGGTGATAATTTTTAATTAGATTTCAGGCTCAGCCCGACAGGAGGTGTCTTGCCAGGTGCTACCAGGGAAATTGCTCCATCAATATTCAATACAAATTTTTACAAGAGGAATATTTCCTGTTCCATGTTACACCTAAGATGCCATATTGAAATTAGAGTGCCTCATGGAGTTCTAGTAAGACAGGGAACCACTGCCTCTGAAATCAATGACTGAATAAAACCTGGGAGTTTTTTAACAAGACCCAGCAAGGAAATAGATTTAAACAAGATAGTATGAATCTATATATATATCTAGCTTTTTTTTTAAGGGTTAGACATTGCATGCATCAAAATTAGAAGGTGTCACATTTCTTATAAATCAAGCCATGCTGCTATCCTTGCAGGAGCTCCCTTTGAACAACAGGATTTGAATATACATTGTTTATGGAGAGCTTTGTTTGTTTTTGTTGTTGGTTTTAGGGTTTTTTGGGGTTTGTTTTGGTTTCTTTTGTTGCTGCTGTTGTTGACTGGCAAGCAGCATCTTTCACACATTTCCCTCCTCCTCCAGCATCTCCCGGTCCCATATTCTCTCCCAGAAGATGCATTTTCTATTACCTCAAAACTGGCCCTTTTCCTCAGCCCCTCACCCCAATTCCAGCCCTCAGGGCTGCTGCAGAAACGGGGCAGGTGCACAGGGGGCTCAACACCAGCACTGCAGGGCCAAGAGCATGAAGCTCTTTCTCGAACTTGAGCTCTTGGAAGCAGTGAGGATGCTGACATGAGTAGTGGTTTGTGGAACTGCCCCCTTCAACTTCTCCTTAATCTACTTTAACAAACCTCCTTTTTTTCCCCCCTTGATTTAAGGGACTGTTATGCACTGTAGCTCTCAGCTACATTAGCCTGCAAGTGAGGGTAGAGAGGGTTGATAAATCACAAAAATGGATTTTATGAGGGATAATTTACATGGGTGGGGGAGAGCACGTTCCTTGTGTGTCCTGAGAACACAAAGGGAATTCTTTATAGATCTTCAAAAGGTTTGCTTATGTATCAGGTTCTAACTTCAACTGCTTTTCCAACTGTAGAATGAAAAGTATTTATACATAACGGAATTAACTCTTGTAAAAGCAAGATTTGCTCATTCATAAATTAGAGTACACATCCACTTCACATTGCATTACTTACAAATAAAAACAATTTCCTGCACAGCTACTGTGTAGCCTCAGTGCCTGAAAATACTGTGTACTTATTGTAGATAGAAGTTGCATGTATTTATAGTATATGTAGCAACACAGATAGTCCACCCAAATCTCATCAAGACCTTCAGTTTGGTTTTGCTAAAGAAAACTGTATTTTTTCAGTTTTTAAATTAGTAACCTTCAGTGAGTTGTCCTTGCTGGAGACTTGTCACTTGAGCATCTTTGGATCTTTCCTCACTTTTGAGCTAAGAGCAGAAAAATCATCCAGATTTAGTAAAGCACAAACCAAGAAAAACTAAATTGCAGTTTAATTGGGTGCCTCTGTTAGATTTGTTGATGCACTGCCAAGTATCTGAGGTCTGAATCTTCACCATCTATCCTCATCATGAAATCATTCTGCCAGGGCTATGGAGTGAAAAGTGGCTATGAAATGCTCCCATATCACAAAGGTGATAGCTCACAGCACAGCAGAGACCCAATTCAATATTAACTACTAATTGCACAGGGGAGAATGGCCTAAAAATACCTCTTGGAGAGAAACAGCAAGTTCCAAACCCCTTACTGGGGCACGACTACAAGTCTGTTCACAATTACTGTTCAGAAAACAACCAGGAAGGAATGGGGTGAGGAACTAAGCTTACCCTGATTATAAATATTAACCTCCAGAAATGATTTCAAGAGCAAGGATACGGGAGGAAACCTAATGTGATCTCCCAGGTGACTGGAAAGAGCATCTTCTCCCACTCAGTGTAAAGGGAGACCTGTCCTGCACTGCAAGCACCTAAACTAGGTGGAAGGATGAATTTTTGCAAAACACACCTAGGTACTTCTACTGTCCATAGGGATAATGTCTCCTGTGTTTGGAACCTGGCCTCCCCCAGCCTCAGCCACATGCTTGCCATTAGACATTGGAAAGGATCTTTTTTGACCTCAGAGAAGTTACACCACGTGTAAATCTTTGAGACTAGGCTGTAATCTGCTTGCTGGCTTGCTCATTCTCATTCCTGGAGATGTGGGAGTGGGAACTTGGAAAAGACAATTAAAATTCTCAACAGTGAAAAGGCTGCCTCTGTTGTTCTCAGTTGCCATAATTACTGTGGAAACATCTTATCTCAGCACCAGTCAGATCCACAGCAAATGGCTTTCCTGTGCAATGAGGCTCCAAAGCCCTTGGCATGTTCTGGAGCACCACTGAGCCATGGGATGTGGTTGCAGCTGCACATACCCTCCCCTACTTCTGCCCCAAGTCAAACTAAGGCAATGCTTGCCCCAGATATCAGGTAATGCCTCAAAGTAAAAGATGGCTTTGTTCTCTAGACAGAGTACTTCTTAACACAAAATAATATATGTGCACTTCTTTATGACAGGTGTTTAATCTGTGACAGCTTTTCTGGCCAGTGGAAATTCTATAGCATTCTTTCTTCCTTGCCACCATTATAATACTTTTAAATGTTGTTTTTCCTTCCCCCATTAAAAGAAAAAAATTTCTCAGAATCAGTAGTGGGCTGCTAGGGCTATAAAACAAGTTTGCACAGACAGGTAACACACTGAGCCACAAGACACGACAGAGCGTGTTTTATGGGGCAATTAATATTTGCCCTGGGAGCACTGTGAGGTATGAAGGATTGTCAAACACACCCTGGTAGATCCTAATGCAACTTGTAAAGCTGCATTTTGCTCCTTGAAAAATAATTATGGAATTAGCTTGCTTTCTTTTTAACTTACACCACCTAAATAGTACCTTCCCACCAGGAGCCATGCAAGATGGAATATTAACAGCAGAAAACACCAATTTGAAGCCTAAATACTCATGTCCTTGTTCTGTGGTCTTAATTTTTGGGTTAACACTGTTGCATTTATTGGCACACCCTTGTTTTCCCTACCCTCTCCTGGTAGAGATCTCACTCCACAGTTTGTTCCCAGCTGTTGCAGGTATTTCTCCAAGTGATCCTACGTGCATCCCCTGGCATCAATGCTGCAAGTGCAGGGCACAGGGATGTCACCAATCTGCAGCCAGCAGTTACAGCCCTGATATAATACAAAAAGACTGGTGAGGCACTGGAACAGGCTGCCCAGGAAGGTGTTGGAGGCACCATCCCTGGAGGTGTTCAAAAGGCAGGTAGATGAAGAGCCACAGTGGATGGTTTAGTGGTTAGGGGTTGTAGGGCGGATGGTTTGACTCTGATCTTAGAAGTCTTTTCCCACCTTGATGATTCAATGATTCTATCCATTTAAAAAACAAACAAGAAAACCCCAACAACAACAAAAAGAGTATTTTATAGTCTTTAATTGAACTTTGCCTTTAGCCTTTTTAGGATTTGGCATAGGCAGCTGCAGTTTGGCAAGGGCTAATCCTAAAGAGCCTTCCCCTCTCCCTGTGAAAGGGAGCTGAGCTCTCAGAGTTATAAACCACAAGTCTCAGTATGCACAGGCACAACAGATTTTCCACAACTGCTTCAAGTTCCCAGCAGCTGGCTCCTGCCCTGCTGCACAGCACCAGCTCCTACCTCTCCTGCAGGATTTCAGGAGGGCCCACGAGGGCAAGAGAGACCCAGAACCACAGCAGCATCATCACCCACCCCACCACTGCCCTGCCAGAGTGCTAAGCAAGCAGCATCAGGGACAGGTTCGCTACACTTAGAAATTACACACAATACTAACAAGTGGAAAACATACATACCCAGAGCTTACACACACTTCAAGGGTCATTTTCTGACAGAGGAACTGACCAGATCCACACAGCTCCATGTACAACTGCTGCCCCATAAAAACTCCCAAAGTTACAGACATTGTCCTGAAGATGGGACCTTAGGGAAACTGGAATGAGCATTTCAAACACAACAGAGGATGTGAAAGGTTGCTATATATAAATGCACACTGAAAGCATTCTGGTGCAGGGCAATACCCAAATATGAAATAAAAGCTCAGATACTGCAACAGAAAATAATCAGCACAATGCAAAATCCACTGAAGCTGTAATGGAGCCCTATCAGGTACAGCACGAGTAATTTGTTCCTCATCATGTCTATTATTATAATGAGTGAGAAGAATGAAGTTAGAAACCTCTTAAGAGTCAGGAGGGATGCTGGGTCTCCACCAGGAGCTCAGAGCCAGATTCTCACCTGCTATAAATCAGCACTGCTCCATGAAGTTCCTACTTGGATCAGCACAGAGTCCCTGAGCTTTCATGCCTCCAGTAATGATCCTCACATGCTGCTGCTTTGCAGTTAAAACCTCTAGAGCTGTGAAAAATGCTGTTTTCTCTGGGACATCATACGAAGTCATGTTATACTGTTTTTTTTTTGAGATCCAAAACTTTTTTTAAAAAAAGCATTTTTTTCAAGACAAGGTTGTTTTAAAAGCATTAGAAGTAAATGTTAGAAGAAATTTGGTATAAGTAAACAAGCTACACTGTATCCAACATTTCATTATCCACAAAGAATTTTTTCAGCTGAAAGATCTCATGAGTAGGGAAGAAAATGCAAAAATATTAAAAGTTCAATTGCAGCCATGCCTCCTGGATTTTAAGTTCACCAAGTCCTTTATGACTTATAGAGAACTTCTATTTGAAATTTGCAACGTGGGTCAGTCACACCTTTTCCACTCTAGTGGCTCTAATTTCTGAACTGGGTTTAAGAATCTCCTACATCACACATTAGTGTGAATGCTCTTAGGTCAGAAGAAACACAAGTAGAGGTCCAAAGGTAAAGGATCAGCATAGAAGAATGCACTGTTTTGTTTCTCTCTAAAAATCTGAGATTAATTTTAATACAATGTAGATATCAGTATATTTACATACATATTTCAGTTATTCGAAGCAACATTTAAATGTAACATACTAAAATTATTTTCTTGCAATATGCTCCAGTCCTGCAAAACAGAAAAAAACCACAATCCTGTATTTGAAAGAGACATATATAAAAAAAGTTGCTAAGAAAATCTCTTGCTGTTTTTCTTACTGAAAAGCAGCTTTAAAAAGAGGAATCACTGACGTACATTGCAGCTGAATTTACAGTTCAGTTTGTGGAGTACCTCCCAGATGTTGGCTGTTGGTAGCACTAATTCTTTACTGGCAGGTACTTAGGAAAAGTTTCCAAAGAGCTACACACAAGTCTGCCCTGCCATGGTATGTGCAAGCAACTGTATGTCTGCTTAATGTACAGGAAAGCAAAGGAAAAGGGAAAGCACATTTTATATGACTGTTTCAATCCACAGGAGCAAGTTATTGTTCTGCTTTTCCAAAGAGCAGAAGGCCAGGGTTGGGAGACCTCAGCACCTTCCAGTTCCTCCTACAACACTAACAGCCAGACTTCTCAGCAAGCTCTCTCCCAGCTCTGGGCTATGATCTTAACACTTAATTGCCAGGGAAGCCTCCAGTCTCTAGCTCATACATTTGTCATGAGGGGTCAAAATTTCCTTGTTATCACACACAAAGCTGGTACAAGTTTTGGCATCTGCAGAAAAAACAGATATTTCACTCACTTTGGAGTTGCTGGGACAAAACACTACCTAGCAATTCAGCAAGTGTGTACTACAGATGCTCATTTAACAGCAACTCCTTACAGCTCTGAACAACCATCTCCACTCTGTCACCTGGGCCCACACCCTCAGCCATTAAATCCAGTGCAAGCTTTCTCTGAGATAAGGAATTAGGTGCCAACCTGACAGTTCCACAGTGTTCACTCTTTTAAGTCATGCCCACGTGAACACCTCCACCCAGCTTGACTGGGGAATTTAGAGAAACACCAAACTCCTTCCAAACCACTGTACAGCTTGAAAACCAGATAATTGTTTGATTTTTGGACTGTTATTATCCAAGAGCTGACCAGCCAGTCTTGGTAAATTCTACTGAACTGAATGTCTGAGGCATCCTTAGAAAATGCCCAGCAGCACAGGCAGCACCTCAGCCGAGACAGGGCCTCTTGCACTGGGCTCTACCAGTGTTCATTTTGTAAAGGGATGCAGAATATTTACATAATTCATCCAAAGTTACTTTAGGACAGACTGGGGACTGAAATCAGGTCTGAAACACCAGTTACCTCCTTGAGCCTCAAATCTGTCTTGAGATCAGGAGCTGATGGGCCACTGCTCTGTGCTTTAACAAGAAGGGAGACTGACCCACCCCAATTATATTTCTGCTGTCAGGGCAATCCAAGCATTGGTAGCAGGGAAGCCAAGTGCCACACTTGCACAGTCTGGGACTGCTAGAGATGTTTGCTTTTAGTTTCAAGTTTATTTAATCCATCCAAATCTCTACCTGGGGCTTTCAGAGAGACAGGAGCCCATAACACCAACCTCTACCAGTAACAGCAAGGTTAAGAAGACAGTGCAGCTTTCCAAGATGTAGGTATTTGTCTCCATTAATCTGCCACCATTGCTCACTAATCACAGTCACATTAAACAGATGTCAGGGAATATCAATTTCTTTGATTTCTGTGGTCCAATTAAAACATCAGATGAGGCATAACAATTACAGTATTTTTTCATAACACGTTAGCATCTGTATTCCCCCTCCATCCCATCAGACACTTCTACATGTATTAGAGATGACATACCATGTACTAAAGAGGTCAAAAACTTTAAAAATCTGTCCAAGAGTCCAAGAACACCAAAACTACTGGTGCCATTTGATGTAATTTATAGCACTAAAGAGCTGTGGAACAGGAAAAGGTTGATGTAGTAATAACATTAGCAGAAACTACAGTCCATGCAAGTGAGTGCTAAATAAAGTGCCAATCAATAGCTCTTTTATTAGTAGGTACAATCAATGTAGAGCAGGCAGGCCTGGCCAATTAAGCTTATCGACTGACCAAAGAGTAGCAGGAAACATTCTTTCCTCAGTTTTGTTTTCCTTTCTCTAAGTGAGAAATGAGCCCCAGTTTTATCACTGGATTCCCACCAAGGCATCTCCAAGAGTTCCTGTAGAGTGGAAACACTGACAAAAAGCAGGCTTGAGCTATCTCACTATCCTTTAACCTAGGGTCAGCCACGAGAGCCAATATAGTCAAGGGTCACTTACAAAGTAAGTTTTTTCTCCTAGTGACTGTATAAAGTAAAAATGTTGTTCTTCTAGATGAAGGGGAGAGAGTTGGTAAAGGGACAAAACATGGTGCCTCGGCAAGGCTTAACCATTAACAGTCCTGTAAGAGTTTAGGAAATGAAGCCTATTTGTTTCTAATTCATGTGTGAGCTGCATGAACTCAGTATATCTCCTGGTGTGAAACAGCTTTAGTATTTTTCTTGCAGAAAAAAAGCCAAAACTACAACTCCAGTAAGAAATTACCAAGTGAAACAAATTGTTTGAGGCTGATGAAAATAACAGGGGCTTTAATATCCAGCTGTGACTGTACAGATGTAAATGGGATCTTTATCCATGATCCTTCTCTCCCTCCCTGCTCTGATCCCCCCTTCCTCTGTTATCTCTTTCAAAAGGAAGAAGTTAGAAGCCCAGATAAGATGTGGGTTCTCAGCACGCTCAAATAAACACTTTATGGTTGTCACAAGGAAAGAAAACACATTGTAGGAGTGAATGGTAAAGATTACATTTTACAAAGGTTCACATACAAACATAACAGCCCAGATGCCTGTTTCCCATTGAGGGAAGTTTGATGGGACTTTTGAGGCCCAGCACTTCAGCAGGAAGAGTGCTGCACCCATCCCAACAGCCAGCCTGCTGCAATTTATTCTTATCAGGGTTTGATCCCTCAAGCTTACTGTTGGAACTTAGTGAACACAGCACAGTTCATCAGGTTTATATTTCTTCATATCTGGCTCACTCAGACCTTTACATGTATTTGACATCCCCAAAAAATTAGAAGGAGGGAGAGGAAGGAGATTCTCAGTGTGTTTGACACTAGGCATACAGGAACAATGGGGTGGGATGGGCCAGTTCTCAGCTTCCTATCCCAGTTCTCCAGCTGCAGCCAATCTAAAAAATATTTCAGCAATCTGCAGAAGTCACCTTAAGTGTCAATCCATTGCTAAAGCTACAGGCAAACATCTCGCTTCTTAGATGTTGTTTGCATCTTCCTTTTGCTTATAATAATTTAAACTAGAGGACTAAAATGAACAAGTCAAATAATTTTGCATCGTGTCTAAACGTCCCAAGGTTCAGTCTTCCCTACTGCAACTCAAACCAGCCCTGACTGCACAGACACCAGATGTTGCATGACCCTACTTTTAGCAGCAAAGGCTGCTGAAATTCAGCACAGGTCACACGTGCACAAGTTGCTTTAATTCACTAGAGAGAAATCAGCCAAACACAGTAACCCATTTACTCAGTTTTGCTTGCCTACATTCGTGAGCCATTAAATACCTCAGCTCCTGGCCCACTATATTATGACAGCTTAAGCAGGGAAACAAAGCAGTGAATAAAGTGGGGGATAAACACATGTAGCAGACATTTCCATTTGGCTTTTTACATGACAGCTCACAGGAGTATACTGAAGACAAGACAGGAGCTTAGCTTAGACAGAACTGAAAACCTTAAGGAATAGTATAATGTAACCCATTATTTTGGAAGTGTTCAGTCAGTCAGTCCCTCTGGTTCAGCTTTTCAGGAGCTCAGAGGTTGCACAGCTTCTAGAAAAGTCAGACATTCAACAAAATGCAATGGAATTGGCTTCTCAGATAGTTTGAGTAGAAACCTCAGCTACACTGTCCAAAAGAAAAATTTGCCCAGGTTTTTCCAATTTTGTCCAGAACCCCCTTCTTGAATCAGATCTGACTACCAGCCTCAAAGAGTTTGGAACCTCTTTTGGATAAAGAGGGTTTGCTTTCTCACATCCCTACACAGGTTACAAATCAGACCCAAACATCCTTCCCTCCAAAAAGGAGAGTTAATATTCCAGCTCACTGCTTGACATCAAGCACCAGCAACTTCCAGGGGAAGGTATGCAATCCCTTTTTCAGCAAAGCTTAACTTCAGCACTGGGCTGTGTGCACTTACATCTCACAACATGAATCTGCCCCAGGTACAGACCAAAAACTCTGGGAAGTCAGGGCTCTGTGGGTCAGTCCCAGGTTTTACTCACCTTTCAGAGTTGCTCAGTGCCTCTCTCTTCCTGCCTTGCACCCAGGACATCTCTCTTGTGAAGAGCAGGCAGCAAGGTCAGTTCATGGCTTCATCTGTCACTGCTGGTCACTCCTGTCACCAGAGGTGGGACCTGTTCCACTGCAGAGGATATCTGTAATGCAAAAGACAATATCTTTAGCTTGAGTCAACTGTCTAAATGGAGCTCAAGTCAAACCAAAACAGGTCAGAAGTCTTTATCAAGGTAAAGCTTCTCATGAGATGCACAGGGGCTCCCCTTTCCAGATATTGGTTAAGGTCACACCCTGGTGCTGGCATCTTGCTGTTCTTTTGAAACTTTGAGCATAAGATGCTCGACTCAAACCACAAGGGGCACACTTGCAGTTCTCTGACCACCCAAGGCTAACACATGCCTTAGTTGGTTTGGGTTTTTTTAGGTTAAAAACTTCAGCCTAAATCTGACCTTGGTACAGGCTGGGTAAAGCCAGTTTCACTAACAAGCCCAGGGCTCACACTATTGCTTGAAATGAAAACACACTTCCCATTTGAGGATGTTTTTTCTAAATTGGTGAGAGGGCCCTCAAAACATATTCCATGTTAGGACCACAAAACATCTTCAGGACTTCCATTTAGAAATATGCCTTTTTTTCAAGAAGCAACATGGTATGACTAAGCTGCAGGACAACACCTTCACACCCAACACATCCTCAGCTGCAGTCTGTGCAGACAGAGCTGGACATGTGCTACAAATCCCATTTGGCTGTTCAGCAAAATTACCTCTTTGTGAATTTTTCTGAAAAAAAATCAAAACAAAAAACCAACTTCAAGAAAGAACTTCACATGGAGGCAACTTTTGTGAGCATGGAAGATGGATGCTGCTAAGATGCTCACCACTCCTCCTACTGCTGCTTCCATGTTCTGTGCCTCTTCCACTGCTGCGTTCCCTTCTGAACCGGGTAACAGATGGGAGCAGTTGGTTTGTAAGAGGTTTTTATTTTCTGATTTCAATTTTTCATGTGTTGTTTGAATCTGGCACAATACCATTCTCTACTGAAGAGGAGACAAGCTAAGCTTAATTATCAAAGGCTGAAACCCAGCAAGCAATCAATCATTTAGTGACACGCTCATGCTTTCACTGATTTGCAAAAATATTTTCTGTGGCTATTGAAAAAAAAGAAACCACAACAACTGTCAGACACAAAACCAGAATCACTCACTTTGCAGCATATCAAAATATCAAGACTGGAGGGAGATGAGTGAAGAATGTTCATTTGTTTTTTCTGAAACTAAACCCAACTCTTTTTGGCATGTGAGCCCGGAAGCCACGTAAGATGTCTTGTAGTATAAACATGATCTTTCTGCCGAGGTTTGCCTTATAATTAAGGCTGATCTGAACAGAAACTACAAAAGTAGTTGCTAAATGGTTTTCCTTAAGAATCAGGGTTGTTTTGTTCTTTAATTTTCTTTAGTTCCCCCTCCCCCCCTTTTGGGTTGGTTTTTTTTTTTTTCCAGCCAGAGAAGTGCTCGGGCAGCCGCATGCCTGGGGAACACTGACATCCAGTGGAGAGCTGGGGCCATCCCCCAGCCCACACCCTGGCCCCCAAGTCGACATCTGGGTGGAGAGAATCACCCCAGACCTCCAGCAGCTGCAGGAGACGCCGGGAATGACAAACTTGGAGCCTCCCTGTGCAGACAGTGGCAAACTTCAGTCACAGCCAGAATGACCTTGAGCTATAATAGTTATTTTGTCTTCTCAATTGGCATTAGGATGATGATGATCATATTTCTAGCCTTGTTATTTCTCGTGGTTTACTTGTGAGGCTTAGATGTGGGTAGGTTTTGGGTTTTTTTCATTTGAGGAAACGTTGCAAGAAAAACTGCTTGTATCCAGTGATCAGCAAAGACACCATGCTTGCTTCTGTTTTTTCAGTGATACAGGATGACGTCCCATGTGTTTAGACAGTGCTGTATTTCGAATGAGAATGTACAGTCAATCAACATTGTTTTTCTTTGGAGAAAGAGTCTCTGTAAGGTCACCCTGGTGTTATCACCTGGTCTACAGGCATCTGATATCACCAGCTTGACTCCAACCATCCTGCAGATGAAGTTGTAAGCTTACTCAACAAACTTCACCAAACACAAACATTCAACAAAACTTGGTTACAAAGTAAGTTCATGAAACCTACCAAAAAAAACCAAAAAATGCATGACAGTGGTCTTGTTCCTTGGCAACAGCACCCTAAGACCTCTCCAGAGTTATTTTAATACACTGGATTGTTTAGGAAAGTAATAGATACTGCAACAGCAGATGACAACAAGAATTAGTGTTGATAATACTACCTCAAAACCAAGGTACATTAAAGCTTGAAGAAAGAAAAAACTACTCTACTGCAAGCTATAAATAAGAACTCTGTTTCACAAAGAAATATTTGAGGTTTCTAAGCTGGTTTTCTCTCTGCATTGCATTCCAGTACAAAGCCTCCAAACATTTCATCCTTCCATCCACAAATGGGACATATTCACCCCGATATAACCACAAAGCTAACCACAACCCTGAGTCGTGAGAGACTAGAATTTTCCAAATCCCACAGAGGGAACTTGAACCCTGTACTCCCATAACCCAGGGGAATCCTTGTGGCTATTTTGCCAGAACAGCCCCATCCTGCTCCCTCCAGGATCTCAGGCCTGAGACATTCCCTTTTCCCTAAAACTTTGTTTCATCACATCAGCATTTCCAAGGAAATCTTTTATCAGAAGTTCCTGATCAGCTCCAATCAACTTTATTTACCTTCTGGCCAAGAAACAAGCCACACTGCATTCAGCTTCACGACGTGTAATTCTAAACCAAATTATAATATTCCAAAAGGCTGGCACAAAAATCCTCCAGATTTACACCAGTAAAAATGAGATGAAGTTGTGGTGCAGTTTCCTGGCTTGCTAGGGTACAAAATAGCAATGTAGTTTATAGCCTTTGCATCCCACTCAGAGCAAGCACATCCTCTGAGCTGCATCCTTCAGTGCTTTCCAATCCAGAGGACAGTCTAACCACTACCACATCTGCTTCAGAGGGCCTGGAGCATGGACTTCAAAATAGCAGCAGGGAGAGAAGACACTTTGGAAGGATGTATCAAGAACAATGCTAAGCCAAGCACGTGCTCCAGTGCTTTCCACAGCTGGGACCAGAGAATGTACCAAATCATCAGCCTTTTTCTTCCAACTGTTGTGGAGTGCCTGCTCCAAAGGTGAATAGGAGACACCTGTTTGAAACTGAAGATGCAACAAGAAGATTATGAAACCCCCCCCAAAGCTTATACTATTTTAACACGTTTTTCAAAATAATACATTTTAATATTAGATTTTATTGCCATGACAAAAGGTTGCTTTTCTGTCTTTTTAAGGCAAGCCATTACCTTATTGCCTGATTTTTGATACATAAGTAATAAAGAAATACTTTTAAAAAAGTTCCTTAGTGTCTTTTTCCAAAGAAAATAATAGGGGACGGCTCTTGTTTCTACAGCTAGCAAATGGTGTGGTTTCTTTTATGAGCTAAATGAAAGGAATATACAAAATGATCATTATGGATTTGTATGAAATTACCAGGTATGGTTGCAGTAAATCTCAAAAAAAACTTTAACTATAGCTTGTAAGATACAATAATCAGGTAAAACTGCAGACTCTCCTTTTGTAAGATGCAGCAGAAACCCAATATTTTATAGGAAACCTTGATTTATGTTTAATAGTTCTGCTACCTACTAAAAAAGATCTTGTATTAGCAAATGGGTACAGATCCAGTCCATTAGCTTAGGACAACTGAAAAACTCAAGGGTTTTGTGAGCTAATGCAATAAAATATCATTAAACACTGTAGCATGACAAGACAGACAGAAGGTTTGAGTTGAAAGTCAGGAGAAGTGTTTGAAATGAAGTAAAACGTACAATAGATATGTTTAGGTACATCTGGCTTACATTTGCAGTAGGTCGTCAGAGGACCTTAGTGTCTGTGATGTAAATGAATAACAGAGCCCTCAACAATTTAACTGTCATCAGTATAAATGCTTTAACTGGCACAGTAAAGCACAGCTCTGGGCCTCTTTCTAAATCTCCATAAGCTCCTGGTCTGAATTATAAACTGGGGCTGCATTACCTGAAGATGAAAGCAGCCAGGTCAATTCATTTAAAACCAAAGAATTACCACTGCAAAGCTGCGATGAGCAGCAAAGGAGCATGTGTGTGCATGTATGGGCAGTTGTGGGTTTAATGTTCAGTTTTGTAGAGACAAGGGGAACATCTGACTGCCCAATCATTCAAAATTCAGAGTCAAGTCACTCAATTCAGATTCTGGTGGGCAGGAAGGTAAACCCTTGGTTTTCAACCAGCTGAAATACCCAAATAGTGAGGCTAAAGATAAACAGCCAGAATTAAATATCTGCTAAGAAGAGGTACACAAATCAAGGAAAGAGTTGCTTCTGTCTAACCTGCTCCCTGCTGGCAAACACCTCCCTGTAAGGCAGCATCACCCCACACAGACCAGGATGAAGGGGTCTGGCCAGCCAAGTTCTGCCACTGACTTAGGTGACTTCAATCCAATCCTCTCTTCTTAGGCACATTTCATCCCTCATCTTTTGTCAGCCTTCAGACCATTAGTTTTGGGGCATGGGAATTATCCCCCTCCATGTGCTATAATGTACGTGGCCCAACAGCATTGCAGTCCCAGCAGACAAGAGCAGCCAGGTGTAACTCCCCTCCACTCACCTCACTTATCTTTGTCACTCATTTCAAGGCCACTTGATCCCACACAACTGTTCAGTATCCGAGAAGCTGAAAAAAACTCATCCTAAGACTCCTCAAGTAGACAAAAGCCAAACATTTTGCTTTGAAATTTTGAGAGCTGAATTTATTGCAGAGTTTCATTGGGTAAGGAAAGGCAGCTAAAGCTTAGAAAGATGTGAACGCAGATTGATCACATTTACTGTGATGTGGCCAAGTGAGTATATTGTCACCATAACCTTCTGGGCTCAAGCTGATGATTGTTTCCCTCCCTTTCCCTTCGATAAACACATAGGATGCTCACTTTTATAATAAATCCCAAACAAATTAATGGATTCCAACGGCCACCATCAAATTTATATTTCCTCCTCCACAGAGTCCTACCCCCGTAAGTAATCCTTAGAATTCCTCATGAAGCTTTCAAAACAATTTATGCAAACAAACATCAAGCAGAGCTATTTGTATTGGCAGCACATTTCACTTAACAGCCTACAACAAGGAACAGATGGTCTGAGCTCTGGAAACAGCTACAAAGAAAACAGTAGGAGCAAGTCCATCAGAAGCACTTTTTTTCCCCCAATTTTGTGAAGATTACAGACTTGTTCTTGTTTATTTCTTTGATTAGGCTGTTATTTTATGTACTCGTGAATCCTTCCCTCGCATTTCATGGAACAAATCCACCAGAAGCATATTCCCCAACTGTGTATGGTTTACAGAAGCACTGCTTTCTGAACTCAACTATCTGTTCCTCACCAAGCCAGTGCTCTCTGGAGTGGCAGGAAGGGAAGCAAAACAACATGCAGATGTTGTACAAGGGGTTGACAAATTTAAGGCAAAACTCTAACAATTCTCTTTATCCCTTCGCCAGTCCCTTGGTCTCCAATAAGAGAAGAAGAAAAGCAGATGATCCACAGGGACATCCCCTGCATGTCACTGGGGGCTGGCACTGGACAGCAGATGTGATGGTTGTGGTCTCCCTTCTTCTCCTTTCCTAAGGGGCCGTCATCTTGTGACAGTGGATTACAGGAGGCTCAGACTGAGAAGAATTCTCTGGCCCAAGCAGAGAAGCTGAGGGATCAATACCTACAGCGTGGCAAGCAGGGGCTGTGCCACCTGGAAGCCTGAGGAACTGGGTGCTGGGTTTGCAGCCATGTCAGGGCCAGAGGAACTCCCCAAGCAAAGAGAAGGCCACAGCTGCTCAGCACAGTGCAGGAAGCAATCTAACAAGCAGACATCAGTAGGAGTATTTTGAAGTCAATCAGAGAGGAATGGAAATTAAGCAAAAACTAGCCCGATTATATTCTTTAATGGAAATATGTTTTCCCAGAACAACAACAAAAAAAAAAAAATAGGCAAAGTTTTTACTAAAAAAAATTAAAGTTCAAATACTCAGAAATACATTTTAAGAATATAAAGACCTTCAAAGAAATAAATCTACCCCTGTTTACCAATAATCATGCATTTCTTATTATTGCCACCATCATTAAGTTCTGTCAGATCCACTGTATTTGTGCTTTCTTCACAAGGATCCATCTGCAAAGACTCCCCCCCAGCCCTGGATTTAATGAGTAACATCAGGGTCAGCTAACATTAGATGCACAGCTATCAGCCCACCACCCACAAACATACACCCCCTCTTTATTATCAGAAGTTGGAAGCAGATTATGCCCTTAGAGCTACACATGGCATTAAAAAAAAAAAATTATATAATTTATATAATACATATATATATAATTAAAAAGGAATGGAGAACTTCTGATCAGAGAGACAACCATGATATTTTGAAGTAACAGAAGTCTTTCTGAAGGGCATTAACCTGGGTGGAGACCGAGGTCAGTTTGCAAAGGTTTGGCTTTGAGAACTGAAATTTTAGTGGAGCAAAATCAAGGACAAAGCAAACCAAAGTGACAGCTTAATAGGACCTTTGAGCATCACAGTTGAATCAACTTTGTTCCACACGACACTATGTAATTTCTGTTTTCACAATCTTGGTAGTGGAGCAGTTTCCTATCAGGATGACTAGAAAGCTGTTTTCACTGCTTGCATTGGTGAGCCACGACTGCCAGGTCTTACATACCATACTCTTCTTCTGTTGGACCACTTAACAGAGCAAGATGACTAAAATACAACTGAGGAACAAAGCTCAATAAATCAGAACCACTTTCTGCCTTAAACAGCTGCAAGCTTTTTTTTTCTGGGGTGAAATACAACCAGATGCAGCAGCAAAAGCCCAGGTAAGCAAGGTACATACTTCAGGTGCAGCTTTTCTCATTCCTCATCTTCCTGCAGAAAGAGCAAAGCAAACTCAAGCAGATGATGAAGCTTAACTAATGATGTGGTTGAGCAAAAGCTATCTCAGGGAAAACAGCTGGAAAAGAGTATCTGGACAAGCTTTCCCACCTAGGCATTGCTTCTAGGTTTTCCTTGTAAATAAAAAAGTAAAGAAAATGTAAAAGTTGTTTTTTCAGGACTTGAACTGACTGCTGTTTGTTTAAACCAAATTGAGAGTAGGTACAACTCTGAGTTCACGATCTGACCCTGAAACACGATACCCAAACTGTGCAAAGAGTTTGAAGTTCACTTCAGATTTCTTCATTTGGAGAATTACAATGAAGCCTTTCCTGAAATGTCATGCTTTAAACAGTTAATGGCATGTGACAACCAAGTGCTTGTACATTTTACATTCTAACGTTGCAAACATTTGGCTTCTCCCCCAAGAAAAGAAACACGTAGCAGCTCGGAGAGTTTGACATTTGAGGCCCCATCTGACTCTGACTTCAGCAGGCACTGGATGCAGCCAGAACTCTGCTCATTGCAAGTGGAAAAAAACTCCTACAAAAGCCACTCAGCAAGGGGCTGCCGTGGGACCGTGGCACTGCAGGAGGCAAAGAGCTGCTGACTGCCAGCAGCATGGTTACACACTCAGCCTGGGTCACTCCAGCCTCCAGAAAAAGGCTATTTTATGCCTTTTGCCACTCACGTTTTTACATAGGTGCATGTGGAGTCACATGGAAAAAAAACCAACCAAAAAACAAAAAACAAGAGAATTTCAAAGGCACAAGTGGAAGTAGATGTCAAATCCCTCTGGTGGTGACCTCAAGTGTATCTTAAGGCTTTTGAGTTGAAAAAAAAAACCATCATCATGCAAAAACCCCTGTAGTTTCTCACAGTACTTGCCCAGGTTTCTCTAGCACAGGTTTCACAGGCTGGAGCTCAGCAAAGCCACTGTGTTTTAGAGAGGACAAGCCTTTATGGAGCAGTCTGTTCTAGGGAAGGCTGCTAGTTCTGTAGGCATTAAAAAGTGTATGTACATATTATGCATACACACAGAAAAAACTAAAAATCAAACTTCATTGACAACCAGTGAAGTATTTGGTTTAGTTTAATCTCTATTTGAGTTTGCAAACTTGCCTGTGTGCTGCTTTTTAAATCAGCAATATAATTTCTTTAGTGCTCTAACCCAAAGAGCCCCCCTAAGTTATTACACGATACCAAGCAAGCAACATGACAACACTTGGGAAGCACCAGGACTCAGCTGCTGAGCATCAGCCCCAACCAATGCCCTGACACTGCTGCTGGGTTTTGCTCCACACATCAGAGCCAAAGTCGTTCTCAAGCACAAGGAAAAAAAAAGAAAAAATCAGAATACTTGCTATTAAGCTTCAAATTTCCTTGTACTGGAGAAATGCTGTTTCAGCTGAATTTTGTGGAATTAGAGGAGTTGATTAGGTTAACCATGGACTTTCTTTCCTGAAGGGCGTCTGAGACTATGCCCAAACCCAAATTATTCAATCTTGATGCAGATTTGAACCATTTAATTTTAAGCTTTGCATGTCTTGGAAACAGAGAAAGGTAATCCAGACTTCAGAGCAGCTTTTAAATTTGCAGGGTAGCAAGTGGCAGTGCAGAAGCATGACTGCTCTCAGCCATTCAGGGAGGCAAGAAAGAGCTTGGCTTCTCCTGCTCCAAGTGAAAAAAAAAAAATCACCAGAGCAGTTTCTGGAGGGAAGGGAGAAGGGGCTGATGCCAGCTGGACACAAGCTGGCTGTTTGGCAGAATGCTACATACCAGTCACTCCTTTTGCTTCAGGACCAGAGTGAAATTTCTGTCCAAAAGAGGGAAGAGGTGTGCATGAGCCCAGGTGGGTTCAGGAATCACTCCCTGGGCACACGAGCCCTGGCTCATCCTAACCCAGCAGGAGGACTGGACTGAGGTCCCTGCCCTCTCCCTCATTATTTGTACTACATTATTTGTAGAGTTTAAACATCCCCTCCCCAGCTTCAACCTGAAGCTCCAGCCTGGCCCTGAGACATTTCCCAATTAACACAAAATCACTTTTTCCCAATTACTTTTGTTTGGGATGTTATTTGTCAGACTGAAGGAAGTCAGCCACTGTGTCAATAATAAGGAACTTCTTGGCCTGGAAAAGATAAAATATTGATCAACTTACACCTGTCAACAGCTTGCTGAGTAACAGCACCAGGAGATGCAAATACTTCAGCTGTGCATGAAAGGGATTTTTAAATAGCACGTGGCACATAGAGGAGTATTCCTAAACTGCACAATGCAGCAGCTCATAAAACCACACCTTGTAGCTTGTAGGGCATTCAGTGAGGTACCAGAAGCTGCACAGTTGTGCTAGCAGGGCACCCCAGATGGATGGTTAGCCCAGAGACAAAGCAACATCTATTAATGCAGGTCAAATAGTCCTATAACTCGACTGGAACAACAGCCATTGCAGCCATCTTTCAACTGCACATTGCCCCACGTACCCTAAAAACTGAGTCACTTCATCTATCTCAGGTCTCAGCACAGAACAATTTAGCCCAGATGTGTCACTACCAACCACATGAGAAGAGTCCAGTTAAAGTATAACAGTGAGGACAGCATCAGATCACCAGCAACACAGAAAAAAAGGCATTTTCAGTAGGGTGCTACAGCTTTAGGCTTGCCTTGTCCCCTGCTCTCAGCACAGGGGTGACCTTCCCAACCTCTGGCTGCAGTCAGTGACCAACAAGAGGGTCCCCCCAGGCAGCACCCTGCCATCCCAGCCTCCCCTCCCTGGCAGGATGGCAAAGTACCCCAAAACTGAGAACCTGTGCACAGCCCCCCCTTCCACTCCTGGGTGCTTACAACCTGCTTTGAATTACACCCAGGGCAATGCAGCATGAATAATCCCAAATACACTAAACCTAATTCAATGAGGGACAGTCATTTTCAGTCTTCCCTCCACAGCCCATAACCTCAGCTGAGCAATTCTGAAAAAGCCATGTCCTGGTGAAGCAGCCAAGCCCTCTCCCATACACTCCTGACCTGCAGATATGCTTAATATGTTAATTTTTGTTTTGGTTTCAGAACAAAACCTGCCTTTTAAAGAAAATTTTAACAGATTCTAAACCAGAAACTCTGCACTCCCCTGAGGCACTAAAAAATGCAAACTGAAAACTTCCCATGTGTCAGGGTTATTACTTATTTCCTTTTAAAAACACAAGAAGTGTTGCAACAGTTGTAATGCTCCAGCTCACCAGGCCAGGATGATGTTTTCTTTCTGCACACTCATTAACCATAGTTTGGAACTCAATAACTGTTCTAATTTCCTACCTTAAATGTTTTTCTTCCCCCCAGTTTTCATTTTATGCTTTACATTTACATAGAGCTACACTCCACCACTTACCTTGAGAGTCTAGTTACTGTCAAACACAATAAAAGGTAAGGAAAAGTGTCTGGAATCACAGAAGCTTTAGTGTTGAAAATTGTAATTTAATTTCTAGTAATGAATTTAAGCACTCAAAGCTTTCTTTGTCAGCCACAGATGAGAAACTGATAGGCTTTGAAGGCAAGCAAATGTTTTTTTTAGTTGAATCTCTGAAGTAAATATTTATGCTAGATATAATAAGAGATGTTATTTTATACCACAAATTGAATACCAGCCAGTTATTAGATCTGGTGCAATGCTATGAAACTCTCAGGTACTGTTGCCCATGATAGGTGCACCACAGTGAGGCTGACTGAGCTCCAGGAAGGTTCCTGAGCCTCCCCTCCAATTCCTGAGCATCACTCACACTGCTGCCAAGGCCTGAGGAACCCTCAGCACCAAACCTGGCTCAAGGACACATTTGCTCTGTGACATAGGAAAATAAATAAATTTTTAAAACCACCCAACTGTGCCACACTCCTGCTGGTTTTGTGAAATGCTTCTTTTGTCAGAAGCAGAGCACTGCTTTTCCTCTGGTTTGCAAGGACACAGAGGCTGTGCAGGGAGGAGATCTCCTCCATCTTCTAGGGGGTCCAGCAACCCCTCCAGCTGGGAGATGGATTCCATCCCCCCACTCCAGTGTTCTTACCTGCACGAGAGAGCCCCAAGCCTGGAAGTCTCAAAGATGCAAAAGTTATCCCATTGGATTTCTAAGAATAAAACAATACTTAGCTGCCTGAGACACAACAAAAAGCAGAAGGCAGCCCAGGAGTCAGCCCAGCAGTGCAGATCCAGCAGCACCAGGGGGCTGCTCAGCCAGCCCTGCTCCCCCTGCACCCCAGCACCCTGGGGGAGCTGAGACAGCAGAAGCAGATGGAAATGCTGCCTTCTTTTTAGCCAGGGAATGGGATGGTGACACTTGGTGGGGGAGAAGGCCTTTAAATTTCTTTTTTCCCCTCTAATAACCACAGATGATGGCCCATTACACTACTGAGTTTCCCTGCCTTGCTGTGCCTTATTGCATATATTTAACAAGCTTACTGATGAGTACAGCACAGTGGATGTCTAATAAGGCACGACCATTAATTTTCAAAGTCCTGCTTTCTCTCTTATTACTGCAATATTTCTGCTCACTCCCTTAGCAAATATGAAGGCTGTAAACCAGCAGGGTTGGGCAGTGGGATTCCTTTACTTCACTTGGAGCTGCTTCACTGAGTCCAGTTACAATATTCTGCTTACTGCCTGTTGCAAAAGCTGCTTTGTACAGGGCAAATCATTCCAGTGTGTCAGAAAAGAAAGAGAAAGAAGGTTTGGCTGCAATATCTGAAAGGGGAGAGGGAAGGGATGAAGGGAAACACTCTCAGATATCACCCACAACCACTATCAAATACCTGGTGAAAGGACCTAGGGTACATCAGATCCTAACTGGGGTGGTGGGACCCTGATGGCCAGTGAGCCTGGAGACACAGAATTCCATGGGAATCAGTCAGCACATGGTAAGACATTGGCCCAGGCTTGTAGTTTGGTGCCCATGTGTGGCCCCACTGAACTCAAAGGCAGCATCCTGTGCTCAAAAATCAAGACAGCAGCTTTCAGACACACAATTTAACCAAGATGACTACATCCATCCATCCATCCATCCCTTCCAAACAGGAGGACAAGTGGCAGCCTTGCCTGCTGTTCCTGCTGGAGAGGAGCACAGCATCCCCCCAGCAAGCAGCACTGCAGCAAGAGGTGCTCATACAGCTCCTGGAGTCCCACCAAGCTGGGGAAACTTTTGAGAATTATGATAAATCCCACAAGGACATGACAGAAGCACCAAGGTGCAAATTAAGACACTTTCATAATGTTTTCCTCTCTTCATCAGCACAACAAAACAGAGGGTGAAGCTCTACAACGACAAAATTAAGCTGCAATTTTAGCAAAAAGGGGCTAGAAATAGCTGCATTTCAGTATCTACCACTGAAGAATACAAGCACACATTTCTGAAAGAAAGAACGTATCCATAGTATGCTAAACAGTCAGTATTAATTAAACCGTTTTTAGCAATCAAAATATAATTTCTTTCAGTCACTTTCTGATATCTTAACTAAAGACATATTTGCAATACCATTACAACGAGTTACAATTGGACCTGCTTGCAATAATTCAGAAACATGTACACTCTCATATGAATATATCATGCCTAGCTAATGAGATTGCTCATTTCATAACCTGAGTTCCATTTTTATTATTTCATAAAACTGGAAGTCCTTATCCATTTTATGAAAAACACCAAACCTTTGTGAAATTCATTAAATAAGCATAAAAAATTCATTAAACAAGTGAATTGCATTCATGGCTGCTTTGATGCAAATGCCCTTTAAGCAATGTAAAACTCCATATTGATTTAACCTTTCATGTTCTGATATTTCCATGTGGAAATATATATATATACATATATATATATATATAAAATCTTTATTCAAGGAATGAAATTAAGTGCTGATCCCTTGATCTCCAGCCAGGGTGAGGTAGATTGGTCAATTTAAATAGTCACTGCTGATCAGCAAACAGCTGAGTTTGTGTTTAAAAAGAGCACAAGTATTTCTGTACATCTTTGCTGGCAAAGAACTACACCTATAGTAGCTTGGGCCAAATCAATATGATGCTTGAGGTTTCCTCTGTGGTAAGAAGTTAACCAAATAGTGACTAAGTCCTGTGGGACTAGTTATAAGGAGGCTGTGCTAGTCAAGCAGAAGGTAGAAGAGCTTCTCCTGAGTACCTGGTGAGGTTTAATTCCTTGGTCCTATTGCTCTCATTCCCACTGAAATCTGCTGCAAAGACCACAGCCAACCAGCCTGGGTTTGTCTGAACCTACCAGCTGTAAATTAAAGCATCAACTCCATTTTTGGGGGGTTGCTCTGCAATCCTTCAGTGGTTGCAGGGTTCACTTGACTCACATCCTACCATGAAACTCCAAAGCCACACTCCTCTCCCAGGACTTCCAGCAGTTCAAGAAATCAGGAAGCCCTAGTACAGAGCCTTTTTATTCTTTGGATTTCCAGTGCATTGTACTACAGAGGAGAAAATGTGAAAAAGATGAACCTGCAATAAACTGATGTGCCTGCTATGCAAGATGTGTATCTGCTTAGACCTGAATTGTCATGGAGCACAGCACTCATTCTCTTCAAACCATCTGAAAAACCTGTTGGTGAGAAGCAGTAATTTCCTCAAAGGCTTAGAACAGTCCAGCTGGGGTGAATTTTTGATGTCAGTAATGTCAGCACTAAACACAAAAGCCATTTTTAAAGCACCAGTTTGGAGGGTGCTGAGCAAAGGTGTCACACAGGGTTTGAACACAGGGCAGGAGGGTGGTGACTGCCATGAGGTGCCAAACCCCTCATGTTGTGCCAGGCCTGGGGTGAAAAGGTGCAGGATGAGCAGACCTGTGCCTCACATCCAGTAGTTTTAGTGAGGAAAACATCATCAAACAAAGGAGGGAGTGACACACCAGCCTCAGAGCTGCCCAGGGTCCCTGTTTCGATGATGACCACCTCCCCCAGAGCCCCTCTATGCCTCATTTTCCTTCTCAGGTGCCTCTCCTGCACACTTCCTTCTCCTTCAGCTCATCTGGCTCCAGCAAACTGAGCCAGAAACAACTCCATTTCCATTTCTAACCATTTAAATCATAAACAAGCATTTCTATGCACCAAACAGGTCTTTAATCTTCATATTTCCCTCCAAAATACCCCCAGACATCCTCATTCTCAGCAAGTCCAGCCAAACAAAACAAATCAAGTTTCTAGGCCAAACTCTCCAGGAGTTAAAAATAACCCCCAAAGTATTAAAATAAATGTCAAGAAGAAAAATCACAGCCAACCTATTTAAAGCATCATCATTTTAAAAAACTCTCCCCAATTTTTACTCAATGTCCCAGAAGATGTTGCTTCAAAAGGAAAGATGTTATGACCTTTTTCCAGAAGAAGAGAGGAAGGAATCACACTGAAAATAAGCTTTATAGTAAAGGAGTTTCAGCCCTAAGCACAGAACTGTGTAAGCCAACACAGCAGAAGGTTGCTCCCTTTTCTGCCATCACAACAGTGAGCAAAAAGACAACAATATTCCTTCTCAACCTTCATACTTGCCAACCCCCCAACACTCACTGGTCCTCAGCTGGCTGAAAAGTAACCCCCAGGAAGGGCATTGGTGATGAAGCAAACCCAAAATAGCACTCAAAGCCATGTAATCATTATTAGGTTTTGGTTTAGACTTCCCTCAACACCATTCACCAACAATAAGGCTCCCAGGGAGGAATCCTGCAGATCCTGAAGCACTGACAGTCTTTGGAGGGTACATCTGCACCTACAGCAAGATTTAAAATTGGCTTTGTAATAATTAAAAAATGGGGAAGGTAGTCTTGGGAGTGTTTTTCAGCATGACCACTTTAAGAGAGAAACTATGCTTTATTGATAGTTCCTGTAGTAAATTCACCTGCCCTGCACACTGCTGCTGCTGCCTAAAAAGATGTGCAAGGAAAGAATCTTTTTCCTGAGGCTTTTTTAACATAATACACAAGCTTGCAACAATTCAACCAAGAACTACTCTGTAGAGGACCAGTCTGGATCAGAAAAGGACCTTTTGTCCATTGGCTTCTCTGGCAGGGAAGCCTCCCACAATCAGCTGCAGACTCACCCAGGTGTCAGTGCTACAGGTTTGGTCAGAAATTAGATTTTCATTTAATAAAATCCTTGGTGTGACAGCACTCTAGCTTTTAAAAGGTGACTGTCTAGGTGCTATTGGCCATGGAGGTATAGACTCCTGAGATCCTGCAGCACAAACACTTTCATCTGGAGCAGTATTACCAGGCAGGGATATAAAATTACTTCTGTATATTCTACAGGAGAATGAGGAGAACCAGAGTGCCTTGAGGGCAATGGAACAATTCCAGCTGAAAATCTGACCTGGGATCTTCTGTGACCCCTGCCTTGTGCCATCACCTTGCTGAGATGTCACACCTTGGTCAGACAGATGCCTGGAACTGGCCCTGTTCTGCATGCAGCTGCACCTCCTGTCACCTTCCTTCCTTCCTACCTTTTTTCCTTCCCACTCCAGGTATGGATGCCAGAAGGGAGGTTACTGCAGCTGCAAATAGCCAGGGTGCTGTTAACCTGCAAACACTGCTTGCTGCAGCCTTTTCCTTGTATTTAAATCAGTTTCTCTCGAGGAAAAAAAAAAAAAAAAAAATCTATTTGCTTTAGCTAGGCTAACTAGTCAGGGATGTGTTTGGCTAGAAACCTGGTATGTTTTGCTACTTTATCATGTTGCTATTTCCATGTTCAAAGGCTGGGTAAATTATTTACACTGCACTTCATATACTGTGTACAACACCTGCCTTGACACAAACAGCAGCAACTGCAAATCAGTTTGCTTGAGACCATGCTTCAGGATTAAGAGTGCTGCTTAAGAATGCCCAAACTCAGCTCTCATCCCTCCCAAAAAGCCAAGAGCCACATGGACATGAATTGGCTTCAAATAGCAATTTTGGTTTCATTTTGAAGGGTATCACAAAACACAAAGAATTAAAGGAATAGGCTGAGCATTAACTCAGTGCAAGGGCCTAGCAACATCTAAAATTCACTCTGAATGGTAAATTGCTTTCAGCCAACAGCACAACTCTATTTTAAAATGTATATTGTAAAGCATGTGCTTTAAGAGGCTCTGTGAATATTTTATTATACAATCCCCAGTCATTTACACTGTGTGATAAAAGTCTCATTGTAATTGCACTCCCCTTTAAGGTCCAGTTTGGTTTCCTCCTTGTCTTTTCATTTATTTAAAGTCTGTTGAATTCCCATTTCTTTGCTGATCAGCAACCAAATTGTGAGCAAGAGTTAAGAAGTCCTGAAAACTCTGGAAGTGCTTCTGTGGACGGAAAATCAAACCTTCTCCAGTGGGGACACCACTCACCAGGGGAACCCACACCCCTCCCATCTCCCTCTCCTGCACCCCCATCCAGCAGAGTTTAAAGAAATTTAAATCTCACAATTTCTTTGTGAGAGGGCAGTGCAGCAGCAGAACACCTTTCCTACAGCTCTGCTGCTGCAAAAGCCAGCACCTTGTTTTTCCAAGATCCACTGGAGACTCCCTGGTACAGAGCAAACCCTGCCAGCTGCTGTGCCCTTGTTAAACAGCACCAAGTCCCCCTGCAAACTGGGTTTTTCAGGGCCACCTCATTTTCCACTGCATTCCGTGCCATTCTGGCATCTCCTCACTGAAGTGAGGGCCACATACAGCAGCACAGGCAACAAACTCAGCACAAACTCCCAGACAAAATTCCAAGGGGTGGTTACACACAGCAGCTGCAGCGGTGCCTCCCTGGGAAGCCAGCAGAGATCAGCAGGGTGCTGTACACACTGCAATGCAACACAGTGGTTGCCTAAGGAATTCCCAGCTCCATTTTCCTTCTCTGGATTTTAGTATAATGGAAACAAGAACTTGTACAGAAAGCAGCATGGGGGTCAAAGGCTGGGCTTAGGAGATGATAAATATTTTGGTGTAAAACATGACTACACTTTCCACATTGATCAGCAAGCCCAGGTGCTACTAGATGCCTTACTATATATTATTATTAAAATTCAGTTAAGAAGTATTTTAATGAAGCAGGTCAGGGCCTGAGTGTTCCCCCCAGTTCAAGCCTTGGTATTGCACAGATCTTGGGAACTGACTCAGATATCAAGGAACATTACAAGTCAAATCAATATTTTATAACTTCCGCAGAGATCGCAGCCTGAAACCATCAGCAGGGTGCTCTGAACAGAAGGATTTGCAAGAGCTCAAATAATTTGCACTAATAAGGCACTGACCCAAGCAGTCCTTAATGATCATTTAGCTTTGGCAATACTTTTATACTGCTATTGAGCTGCTTGGAGTCGTGGTTTTTTCCAGCAGAAACTCCTCCATCAGGTTAAGGACATAAGCAGGGATCTAACCACAAGGCTGAGTTTTGTTCTGTGTAAATTCACTCCAGTTACACAAAGTGCCAAATTAAGAAATGAGGTATTTAAAACAAAGAGGTTAAAACAGAGCCACAAACACACAGACATCACAGAAATTCTAAACTCCATTTCTTGCTTTGCTTGCTTGTTGAAGTGCCATGTGCAAGTGCTATGAAAGTATCAGAAGATCATAATGATGAAGTTTCTTGCATTTTAAAGAAGCCACTTGCATTTAAATATGAAGAGTGGTAATAGAAATTGTCACATGCTGCTCTCCTCTTGACTCCAGAAAAATATTTATCTACCAACAGCTTGACATGCTTTCAACAGCAGCCTGGATACATGAGAGGGACTGTCACCTCTGCTGTTACTGCTCCATTCGGATTTGCAAACTCAAACAGGAGCTCCTGAAGTGCCCAGACAGTGATGTAGCAAGGGAGACTCTGGGATGCAAACAGGACTGCTCCTCAGCTGGTGTTCAGTAATTCTTTAGCCTGTAAATATGGGAAGCCCTGCAGTAGCTTTAGGAGGTAAGTTTTAAATTGCCCAGAAACAAAACCCAACTTAAGATACAGTAAAACTTGTTAGCTCATGTAAGTCCAGCAGCAAGCAAACCTGAGTCAGACTGGTTTTGAGTAGACACAGGGAGTTTAAAATGAAAACTGCATTGAACCAGGATGTCTTTAAGGAGAAAAAAAGGCATGTGGAGGTAGCCCCAGCAAAGGCACTGCAGTCCCAGGCAGATTCTCTGTGCCAAACATGCTTACAAGTAAGCCTCGAAGCTTGACACTCCTTACAACACTACCCATGTCAGCAGAAAGTCTCTCAGAGTTTCAGTTCCCCAAAGTAAACCTGAAAAGATGAGCAAAAGGCCAAACCAGAAGCAAGCAGCTGGCTGTGAGCAGCACGTTGCTCAGAGCCACAGAGGGAGCAAGGAGCTGGTGAGAAGCTGTTCCCCCTGCATGCTCACTGCTTAATGATTGATCATCACCTATCCTGGGAAAGGCTGCCTAGAAAAATCTTTAAACCAGCAAAGCTTGAGCCTGAGCTCTTCCCAAGGATGGTTAAAGGATGGTTAAAGTCTCATTGCAGGGAGCTACAAGCCCTGCTCCCCCTCAGGCGTGTCCCAGTTCCAACCCACGTGGCCATCACAGAAGGCAGAGAGAAACTTGCAAGACTGAGAGGGTCATCTAATAAAAAAAGACCAAGACTTTTTTTTCTAGGTCTAAAAATCATAATCTGACTTGTGTATACTCAAAACGTAAGGATTTTGCTAGTGATTTTTTTCAATCAAGAATTTTTACTATACATTGATAATTCTCATCATGCATGGACTGGTTTGGACCCTTCCTTCTTTTGGTCTTCAAGAAGGCCATCCCACTGCAACACATGAAAACCCAGGGAGATTTTTGCAGCTCTGCTTAGAGGAGGAGCCTCCAAGTTAATAGTAAAGCATCCACTTAATGGATGCTGTTTCAAGCTAATGCTAAACCAATGAATCTCAGTCACCTGCTCTGCTTCCCTCTACCAAAACACTCCTGGTTTCTGGTTTAATAATTAAATTTAATAATTAAATGTTCCAAGGCCTTTTTAGAAGGCTCTGAAGTGAAGCTAGGCTGATGTGAGTTTAGCAAGAAAGGTACCACTTGCACGGAAATACTCCTGAGAAGAGAAATAAAAATGTTTTGGGGCAGTCACAACTTGGATTGGACACAAACATAACTCTTCAAAGTCATCCCATTAAAGAGCAGCAGAGATGGGTCTCTGCTGGGTCGTGTCCCTTGGTTTGCCGTGGCAGGAGCAGCAGATACCCAAGAGGGAGAGCAGCATCTCCAAAGCAATGGGTCAGGAAACAGCATAATGAAACGTGACAGGAGCTTCATTTGCAAAATAGATGCTCAAGCTATCAGGGCAAAAGTGCTAATAGCAAGGGCAACATTTGCATAATTACATTGACTTTAAGGCTCTGCTTTGAAATTGACCTAACAAGGTCTCCCATGGATGCAAACCCCACTCAGGTGTGCTGCCACCAGACCCCTGCCCTGGACCTTGGCTCCCCCCACACTGGGTCACACATTCTGCAATTGCCAGGGAGCAAAGACCTTGCCAGTCCTGGGGCTTCAGCAGCACACAGGTCTCACACCTGCATTAATGACTACACCTGCTCGATGAAAGCCACTGGGCTTTTAATATTTTCTGCATCTCTTTGGTATCAAAGATCTTCCAGATAACCCTGCTGCCCCTCATTCTCAACGCTCTAACACCACAGCTCTGCTTTCTCCCTGTGCCACACAATTAAGGTTGAAAGAACAAATATAGGACAAATTAACAGCACAAAAGGTGTTTCAAGAACAGACTAAATCAATGCTGTCTTAAAGACAAAAAAAACCAAACCCCACCATTCTTGGCACCGTAGGGACATTCTTACCACACCAGTTTGAACCATTCCCTGTGGGGTTCACTTGCTACACCTTTCAGGGATTTTTTTTACAAGTTTTTACAATTAATACGAGAGAGGCTGGCTGTGCACAGCCTGTATGTGAATTCAGAAAGAATATTTATTAAATAAAACAGTACTCATAACCCAGTATGTTCAGCTATACCAGGGGTTATTTGGGACAAACAACTGAGCCACATGCACAGAGAAGACAGGAGACCACCATGGGCATGGGGGTACCCAGCCCTGAACTGGAGAGCTCCCAAACTGGGGACGCTGTCCCAGAGAGGCCACACCCCCCCCCAGAGCCCTGCACCCAAGGGGTTTGTGAGCAGGAGCCACCTGGACAGGGCTGGGGGACAGACTGCAGCTGATCCCCCCCCTGCACCCACAGTCACCCTCTGGGGGTGCCAGCACACCAGCAAAGGGAGGCCAGCAGGTATTTCTGCAATGAAACCCTGTTAACCATCAGGCTACAAGCCATGGAAGGAGGTTGAATAAGCATTTAGGCTTGACAAATGAGTATGGGTAAAACAATCTACACAGCAGTATTTTTACTGAATAATTTTAGGGTAAAACTACACAGAAAGGGCTGAGGAGCACATGCAGCAGGGTGAGAACCTCACAGCAAGGCTATTCCAGTGCTGCTGCCTGCCTGCTGCATATTTACTCAGGCTTTTTCTTGCTCTGCATAATCAAAGAGGCACTGGGAGCTGATGCACAAGTCAAAAATAAATCAAGCAAAGGAAGGAGCCTTTGTCCATCATTTAGGGCTCAGCCTTGGGGGAGCTGGTGCTGTTCCATTCAATCACAACTTCAGAGAACCAGCACCTTCCAGGGTCACACCACCCCCCTCAGGAAGGCACCCAGGCAGACCCCCTGCTCACAGCCCTAACTCAGCACAACCAACTCAGCTTTTGCCCTCAACAAGAGCCAGTGGAATTTCCACACACGTTTCCTCCATCACTACCACCAGTACAGATCTCTGGTGCTAAACCCACCACCCAAACACCGGCGTGGATTTTACAAATGTGAGAAGACAAGAATATACAAAGTAGCCACGGTCGCTGCAACACTTTCCAGTAGGTATTAAAATGTTAGAGAACCTCTCCACAGTAAACTCTTCTTTGAAGATATAAAGCATTGCAGGTGCCCATTGCATCTTTGTTACATTTTGGTATTCTTTGCTCCATCACTCAATTGCAAATCATGAAAAAGTCCTACACAAATAACAGACTGAAAATAATATGCGTGTGTGTGTATATATATATATATAAAACACATTAGAACCCAGCACAAGCTTGGAAGAGGATATATTCTTCCAATAACAAAATCATAATAAAAAATTAAATTGATACTGTTAATTGTTTCAAATCCTTCTTAGGGGCTCTGATGAGCAGCCATTATTCTGTTCCACAATAAAACATGTTATTTCATTGTTCATAAAGTCTCCCCACCATACACAAATGAATAGTTTTCTCCCCATTTTCTCTAGAGAATTTGCAAGTTAAATTTAGCTCCTGTATCTCCTCCCAGATGATATGCTACTGCAGTTAAACACTGCTGTGTGCCTTTACCCAGAAAAGAGCAGCTCTGCTCCTGAGCTTTTCTACAACTTTGAGAAACCACCTCCCCTCTTTGCAGCCCTTTTACCCCCCTCCCCCAGACAGACCCTCAGGAAGCTTTCCCTCTCCCAGACTCACCCCAAGTAGAGCTGAAAGACACCAACATGCTGGGGAC
This sequence comes from Florisuga fusca, assembly GCA_038090715.1. Lineage (NCBI taxonomy): Eukaryota > Metazoa > Chordata > Aves > Apodiformes > Trochilidae > Florisuga > Florisuga fusca. The sequence goes on along the minus strand of JAAWXA010000018.1, from coordinate 3,715,728 downwards.
CCCCCATCAGTGTTCACCCCCTTCTGCAGCCACAAGGCTCCCCCTTCCTCTTCCAGACACATTTTATCCTAAACCACAGCCCAGCCCCTCTCCTTCCTCCTGCCTCAGGTGTAAGAAGTTCACTTAATGGAGAAAGTGTAACAAGTTCACTTTACAGGAGCAGCTCTTGGCCCTCTCCCTCAGCTGGAGCTGCAATTGCTCTCAGCAGTGGGCAATTTCCAATTAAAGTGATGAGGAGCAGGGCCAGCCCCAAAACCACCTGTGGCTGCAGTCACCCACACCACAGCTGCATTTGAATATTACTGATAAAATCCACATTATTTATAAAATGGGATGAATCCTCCAAAGAGTATGCCTGAGGTTTTCACTCGACCCCTCTTGGGAGATGAGTAACTGACCTTCCTCCTTAGGTCCTCTCTTTTACCAACACATTTGAAGGGATGATCTCCCTTCATGTGATAAATTTGTACAACCAAAACACATTTTCAAAAATAAAATAGGCCTCTGGCATGCAAATGCAGTGGACTTCCAGCAAACCTCATGCCCTTAAATAACCCATGGAATAAAGCCACCTTCGTGACATGCTTGGTGAAAAACATTTTCCACAGGGTTGTTGGGCTTTCTAAAAAGTTCATTCCTGAGTATTACTTAAGGGAAATAATGGGGCCTTCTCATTTTGAAAGTCTATCAATGAAAACATACACCCTCTGGTGAGGTAAACTGGTTGGAATGACTTTTAAACAATTACTCGACTCCTCTGAAGATTCTTTCACAGGATTGAAGTTTCCTCCTGTATTAAATTATCTGGATTTCTCATGGATTATGTATTTCTCAAAGACTCACTGTTTGCAGATTAAAGAAAGGAAAGTTAGAAAGGACACAATAGAAAGAAGATCAGTAAAGAAAAATATTTTAAATATTAATGACCAAAGGGGAAATGGAAACACATTAAAGGCAAATGTGAGAGCTTTTAAATATGTTATTAAAATTGATTTATAAATGAGACTTTTCTTTAACCAAGTGCTTTAGCCTTCACTACTTATTTCCTTCTGCTGTCTCTCCAAGCATTGGTGTCACCATCCAAAGCCTATGGCATTAAGGAAAGATCCAGACAATAATTAGGCTGGCAACGACTGGGGGCTGTTCAAACAGGAACACATCATTGTATTAAGAATCTCAGAGAATGAGATGAGAACTCAGCTATTTTCAAGGCTGTAAAACCCCAGGCACTTGCAGGACAGCCATCCCAGGCTGAGCTGGAGGCTGGAGAGGCTCATGGGCTGGGATGCAGCCAGGGATGCAGGAAGCAGAATCAGCTCACTGTGGCCCAGAGCCACCCCATGGAGCTTCCTGGGACTCATGGCTGAGCACCAGCTCCATCCAGGCTCTGGGAGCAGGGAAACCACAGCAGCATTTCCTCTGGAATGCAGGATGATGGTGAGGGACTGGAGAAGCCCCCACTGTGCAGCCAGGACATGAAGCTGCAGGCAACGTGCAGCCATCCCCTTCCTTCCTTCTGCACCCCAGCTCAAGTTCAAATAAATTACCCTCCCATTCTGCATTTTCAGGATCTTCTAGAGCTCTTCAGCTTGGAGACTGTTTCCAGCACAACCAGGCCAGCAGCCACTGATGCTGCTGGCCCAGCAGAGCAGAAGTCACAGCAGCTTCCCAGCAGCACCTGGCAGGGGGGGTACCACACACCAGCACTGAGCATCACCCCAAGCCCTGTGACTCCTCCGTCATGTTCCATTAAAGGATCCAGCAGCAGATGCCTACTGCAAAAATTGCCCAATTAACATATCCAAAACTGGGGAAATTGTCTCTGAAAGGAATTAATTTTGTGGAGGAATTTGCATAAATGGACAAAAAGTGCTAGTGTACATTTAACAAATTAATATTGAATTAATTTTAGTTTAGACATGCAATGTATTTCATACTAAAGCTGCTGTCCATCAGAAACCACAATAACACTATAGGTGAAAACTCCAAACAGAACTATAATACATCACAGAGAACTATAGATCTTGTACATTGGATTTTCTGGTGAGAATGGTCCACAAGACTCATTCTGTATGTCCTCATAAGATCCTTTTTATAGCAGGTTATGAATCATCACATGATATCTTTAAATGGATGATCAATACTATATTTTCCCATAAAACGTTTGGTTTGAAATCCGATTTTAAGTGCATTAGAGTTTTTGTGCACTGAATGAGTGAGTGTCATAATAAATTGTCATCAAATATGAAAGAAATATTGGTTAGATTAATCGCCATATTTTTATTTATGAGTCTATAAAATACATTGTGAAAGTCCTGGCACATTTTTGGGATACTAGCTTGAACTTTCAAGAAAGTTAAAAGCATTAAACGAGACTGAAAGCAGATTTATTATTGGAATGTTTTTAATTGCAGTTTCAACCAGACACAGGTATTAGAATGGCTGTGCCCCTGATGGCCATGTCTCATGTGTTTTTTCTTTAAAAATGATATACTTTCCCTATTTTTATTGATTTTGTAAGATTTATTGTAGATTAGTGCTGCTTGTGTGTGAAATCACAAGTGGTCCCAGTTTCCCCAGAGTACTGGGCTCTGGCTGGCCCATCACCATCATGGCCCTTCCCCAGTGCCGCCCCCAGCACTCAGTGCTGCCTGAAAGACCACGGGAAGGAAAGAGTGGAGAAAAAACTGAATTACTTGAAAGAGACCAGAACAAGGGTCCTCGGTACACTACCCAGCAGGTCCTGCTCTGCAGTCATTTCTACAAATGTAAACCAGATTTAATTTAAAGAGCATTTGGAGGGGGAGTTGAGCTGAGCTCCTTCTTTACTCTGATGTTAACCCATGAAGATGCTCAAGGCCAAATGATTTGATGGGGCTGGGACTAGCCCTTGGGTTAAGCTTCTTTTGGGTTTGGAATAAGCTAGAAGCTCCCTGTGTTCCCAGTGTACAGCAAACACAACTGGGTTTTTGTAACTCACAAAAGGAAAGCATACAAGGAAGCAGTTCTGATACCTGTGCTTAATGGTGCACAGAAGCTGATGGCAGCTCTTGGAAAATAAGGCACTGCTGCATGTAACCTGCTCACTAATTAAAAAACAGATTCTGGAAATTACAACAAGCAGAGCAGGTAATGGAAGAGAACTGTCATTCACTGCCACAGAACGAAGCAGACAAACTCTACATAAGGTGATAATAAATCACAAACCTTCATCTGCTGATCCAAAGGCCAGGAAAGCACTGACACAGGCTGGGGGTTAATGGTACCTGGTGAGCCCAGTGCCCTGTTTAAGCAGTGTCAAAACAGCAATCGTTTCACCCAAAATAAAAAAATAAAAAAATAATAATAATAAAAAAAATCTAAATTATATCTATTGATTTTACTGGAAACTGAAGCCAGAGGGGTCAGCCTGAATGAGAGCTGTGACACTGCTCTGCCCCTGCCCCTGTAACTTAGGCTGTATCTCAGCAGAGCACAAACAAATCCTCAGAGGTGTTCTCCTGAGTTCTGTGTAGATGTGTCTTCACCAGAGCAACTCATGCTTGATAGAATAATCTACACGTAACCCTGAGAAACCTGGTACAGAAATGCTGAGTTACCCTGATGCAGGGTGCTCTTATAAAAGAAGTATTTTCTCACTAGCCAGGTACAGTTTCATATGCAAGGTTTAGTGATGGCCCCACATCCAAGGGGCATGGGGAAGAGCCACATCAGTTTCCACCTGCTTGCCCACTTCCAGGCACAGTATGGTCCAGAATAAAACCGTGGGTCCAACCATCCTCCCCCTTCAGGAACAGTCAAGACCAACTTTTTTTTTTTTTTTTTTTTTTTGCAGCTATATCCTAAAATCTCATCACAGCAAATAGGGTGATGATCTGTGATTCAGCAACCCCATAGGTCATTAAAAAAGTGATGATGCAAGGCAAATAGAGCTGCCAGTCCTTGGAGAAGGGGCAGGAGAGCAAGGTGGCAGGGTCAGGCCACCATAGAGGACTGTTAGGAAGAAGCAGCTCCCTGTCATGTGAAGGAGTCCAGACAGAAGTGGTGCTTAGGGATGCCTGTGAATATCATTATTATTACCTGCATTTGAGTCTTAATTCATTTCCAGGTAAAATTTGAAACAGCTCTTCCTTAGGCACCCAACTGAATGAGGGTCTGGATAACCAAAGTAAAGACCATGTATTTCTTTCACTTTGCACATACCAAAACCAGACCAGGCTGTGCAGCTTCTTGGATTAACTAGCATACACACATAACTCCCCAGAAATCCACTGATATCTTTTTGGATGTTCCCTTTTTCTAAGACAAGTGTCCAAAGGCAATCAAAGTTATTCCCTTCCTATTTCAAAAGTAATCTAAAACACAAAACAAAACAACAAAACTAAATCTACCTTCAGGTTTAGCCTTCAGCTGACAAGGTACCACATGTTCTCTCAGCAATTATTCCTCGACTCCTAAATCAGGATTTGTCCCACGCTTCACTGTGCCAATTCTCCCCTCTGTCCTGAAGACAGGTCTTTCTCTTTTCTGCTTGCATGTTAAGCAATTAAAATGCTTTATCTTCAACAAGATATTAATCTTAATATTGTCCTAATTAGTTTTGTCTTTTTCTGCTTCTCATGCAGAAATCAGTGCTGACAATAGCCACTGAGATAAGGACAGTAACCAGCAAGCTTCACAATAAACCATCATATACACTATTTTAGTTTGTCAAAACAATTAGTGTTCATTTTGGCTTTATTCAGTTAAATCTGCAGTGACTGATCTGTATAAATTATGTATTAGGCTGCCCAGCTGTACTTGTTTATTCATGCATGGACTTGGAGAATTTTCATTTTCTCAGTACAAAAAAGCAACAGACAAAATATCCTCCCCATATTCTAAAATATAAAGACACTTCCTTCTCAGCCACGTTTCTGCTACAGGTTTTTGAAGCTGCTTTATTCGTACTCCTTTTCAAACGTTGTTCCTCCTTTCCAGAAATGATAATTCAACACTTATTAATTTCCACTAACCTATTATTTCATCCACACTTATTGGTGACTGCATTTGCTTTGGTGGGAAGCACATGCTGTTACTTTCACCCCTTGCAATCAGCTCCCAGGAAAAGCAGTACCAGAGCTAAACCAAGTGATGTTGATTTTAAAAGCATCAAAAAATCACATTGTGAGCTGCATTTGAACTCCTGCCTCACTTCAAGAACTGCTTGCAGAAATGTACAGTTAAGCCTCATGCTCCTCCTTTTCACAAGCAAAACTTTGTGGATCAAGAAAGAGCATTTTCTGGTTTTCCTCATGTTCACAGTCACACAGTCCTCAGTAGGATGCCTGGGTGAAGACTGGGTCTGCCCTGGGGTGGGATGAGATGCTTGTGTGTGGGGAGGAAGATGACACAGATTGAGATTAGGGAAAGAAATCTCTGCAGTGACCACTTCGTTTGTGCCTCTCCCAGACACTGTGTATGCACAGAATGGAAAACTGGCTGTGGAAGCAGTTTCCCTGAGATGAAAAAAATGGCAATTCACACACTCCTTCCCCAGAGCTGCCCTCCACCAAGCCTAGTTCAAGAACCTGTTAACATAAGGTTTATGATAATATTTACAAGTAAGACATTTCAGAAGCTTTGACGCAGTTGCTCAGTGACAATCTGACAGGGCAAGTGGTGGCAGTGCTCAGAAGAACACAAAGAGACAGTTTGTGTTCTTCTGAAGAGCTAGAGAGCAAGTTAATACTTGCATTAATTAATGGGAATACCACTTAATATCCCAGAAAGTAAGGGCAATTAGAAGGGTCACCTGGATGGCTCTTGGTCATCTATAAAACGAAGTATGCTACAGAAACATCTCCATAGGTCAGAGTGCTGCAAGTGGAGAGAAGACTGGGCTGCAGAAGGCCATGTCCCCAAGCTGGATTCAGCTACAACGTACCTGACAGGTAATAGATGCGCTTTCACGTTGATTGTGCACAATAAAGATTAGCAAACGCAAAGTTTGCATTGATCTGCCTTATGTCTGTTATCAAAGGGCTTTTGTGCAGCGAATTCTGCCCCGGTTTTGGCAGCTGCCGTGCTTGTCACATCAGCAAGGGCAGCGAGAACCCCACAAGCAACCTGCCTGCACGCACAGTGCCAGCGACAGCTCCCCGGGGCTCTGAGCGCGGGCAGGAGGAGCGTACAGCTCCTCTTGTTGTGTTTTTCAGCAAATAACATCAGAAATGTTCTGGTGAAAAGACTAAATTTTGCTGAACTAAGTGCTTTAAAACAAGTGATTTTATTACTTTATAATTAGCATAATTTCCCCCATAGGGATACTTGCAATTAAATAATTAGCAGTAATGCCGCCCAAAGGTGTTCTTTAATGAATTTTCTGAAGTTATTGCCCCCGTTAACGACAAATGAGACGGCTCAGTTCTACACCCGCCTGAGCGCTCCTTCCCGCCGGGCTGCGGGCGGTGCTGGCGGATTCTCAGCAGCCCCAGAGCTCCGGGCCAGTCCGCTCATTCCGGTTCCGCCACCGCGCTCCCCTCTCGCCCCAGCCCCGCGGGCCTGGCGCTCTGATGCCCCGAGGGCGCGGACAGCCTGCTCCGCTCCCTGTTCCGGCGGAGGGACCGCCACCGGGGAGAAGCGTCCTGCCCTGCCCAGGGCCGCTACACCCTTGAGCCGCCCGGGATGAGCCGGGGCCGACCGCCCCAGCCGCGGCTGCTCCCGCTGGCTGCTGCCGGACCTCCGCCCGCCCAGCTCCCATGTGTGCAGCACGTTGTGCCGCGGCCGGACGTTTCCCCGGCNCCCGTCGGGGAGCGGGAGGCGGCGGCGGCTCCGACGGGGACGGGCACGGGCACCCGGGCTGCCCGTCTCTCCTCTCCGCTGCTGCGGGGCACGGCACCGGTCTGCCCGGGACAAGTGCCGCCGGGGTGTGTCGCGACGAGGCAAGTTAGGGGTTCTTCCTTATGTGGTGGGTGTTTGGGGTTTTATTTTTTTTTTCCCCTTTCTAAATTGCCAGAGGCAGGACATAGCGCCCGGCCGGGCCCGGGAGCGCTGCGACAGCCCCCGCCGCAGGAGGGGGAAATCCCCATTTGGCTCCCGGGGATCTCGCCTCAAAGGAGAATTCGCAACATGTAAGTCGCTGGTTAAACAGGGATATTTCCATTTGTTAATTGATGCAATTACGCTGTAGCGGTAACGGGCAGGCCAGGCTGCAGGCATCCATCCATCACCTCCCCACTGACCTGCCACGGCCCCGCCTCGCGTCCCCCCCCCTCACCGCCTTCTCCTGCTGGGACCGTTTCAGGTCCAAGCGAAAAGAATGGATGGCCCGCTCAGCACTCATTAGGGAAGGAGGTTTCGGGATGCCGGGTAGGCGGGCTGCCCTCCGGCCGGCTCCTTGTCCCGGCCACAGCCGTGCCCCTGCCCGGGCAGGCAGAGCACGTCGTGCGGGGCGAGGTGTGACCTCACTGGGCCGCCGCGAAGAGCAGAGGAGCCAAGGAGGGGAAGGGGGAGAGCACAACTAACGGTCTTGATTGCCAAAGCGGTGCCAGGATGTACAGCAGAGCCAGGCCCTGAGGGTGCTAGCCGGACGAGGAGAGGGAAGGGTCAGGGGCAGCGCCGGCGGGGCCAACCCCGAGCGCTCGGGGCTGGGGTTCGCCCGGTACCGCCGCTCTTCTCTTCCCTTCCCTCTGCTCCCACAGGGTCACGCTGTCCGGGGGGGCGCACACCGGTGGATGCCGTGATTTCCCCATTTATATCCCCACTCCGGTGAAATTGAGCTGGTTTAAAAAAAAGAGAGAGGGATGGGGAGAGAGACCAACCGCACCGCATCTCCGGTCCCTGCCTTTGACGTGCATCACAGCACAACATTAAAACAACATGAAACAAGTGCTGGGAGCTGCCTGCTCCTGCCCGCCGCCGCCTGCTCCTGCCGGCAGGGCCGTGACGTCACCCCGCTCCTCGCCCACCGATGAACGCTAAAGACCTATAGAGCAGAAAATAATACAAGCAAGCTCTGTATCTTGCAAGCCCTACGTGATTTTCCCCCCCTCTTTTGAAAAAGCCCCTTTGCACTTAAACTCGCTATACATGTGGGGTGGCTTTTTAAGCTCTCTTTATACAAACATATTTATTAAGAGAGATGGGAAGTGGGGGGTAGCCTCTTTCTATAATCCAGGCACTAACCCCCCTCCACCGCCTCAGATGTCTGGCGGCTTTTCCTAAGTGCAATCATCTATAATTGAGGAAAAAAAAAAAAAAAAAAAAAAAAAAAAAAAAAAAAAAAGCCATACGTGGAAATGTGTGTGTGAGTAGGTGCATCTTGAAGCAGGGTTTAGTTACAATCGATCTTGGGGGGAAAATATTGCCTATGGTCCAAAAATAAGGAGCAACTATGTCCTTCTCTCAGTTCGGATACCCCTACAGCACCACTTCACAGGTAAGGCGAGTGAGCAGCACTCACTTTTGTTCAGATTCTGCTGCTGCTGTCCAGATGTCTTGTTCCCCCTCCCTTTTTTTCTTCCCTTTCCCTTACTTAGAGTCTTTTTTTTAAAGGGCACATCTGGAGCCTTTTTTAAAAAAATGTGCGTGTGTGTTTATGTCTCGTTTGTGTTGTGTTAGGCTTAAACAAATAACTCTCAGCGTGCACAGCAAAGGCGTTTAGGAAACCGGTAATTCCCCCTCCCCCTCTCCCCCTTTCCACCGTTCAGTTTGAAGCCCAACAAACAAATAAATACATAAATCCCGGCTGGGACCGATATCCAAGCCCGCGGAGCGGCCGCGCAGCACCGGGCGCTGCCCCCGCCGAACCGCTGCCGCCCGGGCACCCGCGGATGGTGTGCGGGCAGGGGCATCGGGTTTCAGCGGAATGGGGATCTCACTAGCGATCCTGCGGAACCGGGTTCTGCCGTTTTCTCCACCCTTCCTCCCCGGGTCGGTCTCTTTCCTGTATTTTATTAGGATCTGTCGGGAGGGGTTCTTTTTCCCCCCTTACAATTTCCGAAGGACACCCCCACCCACACCAAGGCACCCTGTATTAACTAAGTCGTCGCTACACCGTATCTCGAGCCACTATTTATTTGGGTAGAACTATTTATACACTGTAATCACTGCAAGATGTGCCTCCCTCGCTTGGCAAGTTAGCTGTCCCCTTGAACTTACTGAAATCAAATGCCTTCAATTGCGCTGACATATTTACTGTTTTGTCTATTGCCAAATTAACTATAATCGCAACTTCTTGCCTTTAAATCAATGCACACAGACCAAGCAGGGGCGGGAAGGAAGGAACAGTACGGATCTTTTGGCATTTTCGAGAGCAATTATTTCCTTAAAAGTTTTGTCTGCTTGATTAATCGTGCCCCTTTCCCAAGGGCTCCCGCTTCCCATTCCGTTTATTTCCAGGTTTCTATAATTAGTTGCTTCAGCCCGGGCTCGCTATCCCCCTCTTCACCCCCCTAACACTCCCCCC